>CM021107.1:429893999-429975278 GCA_007115665.2 Sequoiadendron giganteum | reverse complement strand
AGAGAGGAGAGAGGTAGGATTGAGAGAGAGTGGGATAGAGGGAGAGATAGAGGGAGAGGGAGAAAGAGGGATAGAGAGGGAGAGAGGGAGGGAGAGGGAGAGTTGGAGAAAGAGAGAGTGGGAGAGATGGAGATAGAGAGGGAGGGAGAGAGGGGAAGAGTGGGAGAAAGAGAGAGTGGGAGAGAGGGAGAGGGGGATAGTGGGAGAAAGAGAGAATGGGAGGGAGAGGTGGATAGTGGAGAAAGAGAGGAGAGAAAGAGGGAGAGGGAGGAGGAGGGAGAGGTTGAAAGAGATAGTGGGAGATGGATAGAGGAGGGATAAAGAGGGAGAGGAGAGAGAGGAGAGGAGTGGGAGGGAGAAGGAGAGTGGAGAAAGATAGAGTGGGAGGAGAGAGGAGGAGAAAGGAGAGGAGAAAGAGGGAGAGAGGAGGAGAGGGAGAGGCGGAGAAAGATATAGCGGAGAGATGGAGAGAGGAGGAGAGGGGGAGGGATAAAGAGAGAGGAGAGGAGAATGGGAGAAGGGGAGGAGAGGATAGAGAGGAGGGAGAGGGAGGGGAAAGGAGGAGAAAGATAGAGTGGGAGAAAGAGAGAGTGGGAGAGAAAGAGGGAGAGAGGGAGGGAGAGAGAGAGGGGAAGAAAGAGATAGTGGGAGATATTTAGATAGAAAGGGATGGAGAGAGGGGGAGAGTGGGAGAAAGAGAAATTTGGAGAGAGTGGGAGAGTGGGAGAAGGGGAGAGTGAGAGAAAGATAGAGTGGGATGGAGAGAGGAGGAGAGTGGGAGAAAGAGAGAGTGAGAAAGAGTAGGAGAATGGGAGGAAGAGAGAGTGGGAGAGAGTGGGAGAGTGGGAGAGTGGGAGGCCACCCTTAACCCTCAACCTTTAAACCCTAATCCCTCAACCCCTATACCCTCTTAATCCCTCAACCCTCAACCATTAAACCCTAACCCCTCAACTTGTATACCCTCTTCATCCCTCAACCCTCAACCCTTAAACCCTAATCCCTCAACCCCTATACCCTCTTAACCCCTCATCCCTCAACCCTTAAACCCTAATCCCTCAACCCCTATAATCTCTTAATCCCTCAACCCTCAACCATTAAACCCTAATCCCTCAACCCCTATACCATCATAATCTCTCAACCCTCAACCCTCAACCCTTAAACCATAAACCCTCAACCCCTATACCCTCTTAATCCCTCAACCTTCAACCCTTAAAACCTAATCCCTCAACCCCTATACCCTCTTTAATCCCTCAACCCTTAAACCCTAATCCCTCAACCCCTATACCCTCTTAATCCTCAACCCTCAACCCTTAAACCCTAATCCCTCAACCCCTATACCCTCTTAATCCCTCAACCCTCAACCCTTAAACCCTAATCCCTCAACCCTTATAGCCTCTTAATCCCTCAAACCTCAATCCTCAACCCTTAAACCCTAATCCCTCAACCCCTATACCCTCTTAATCCCTCAACCCTCAACCCTTCAACCCTAATCCCTCAACCTTTATACCCTTTGAATCCCTCAAACCTAAACCTTCAACCCTTAAATCCTAATCCATCAACCCCTATATCATCTTAATCCCTCAACCCTCAACCCTCAACACTTAAACCCTAATCCCTCACCCCTTATACCCTCTTAATCCCTCAACCCTCAACCCTCAACCCTCAACCCTCAATCCCTATACCCTCTTAATCCATAAACCCTCAACCCTTAAACCCTAATCCATCAACCCCTATACCCTCTTAATTCATCAACCCTCAACCCTTAAACCCTAATCCCTCAACCCCTATACCCTCTTAATCCCTAAACCCTTAAACCCTAATCCTCAACCCCTATACCCTCATAATCCGTCAACCCTCAACCCTCAACCCTTAAACCCTAATCCCTCAACCCCTATACCCTCTTAATCCCTCAACCTTCAACCCTCAACCCTTAAACCCTAATCCCTCAACCCCTATACCCTCTTAATCCCTCAACCCCTATACCCTCTTAATCATGAACCCTGAACCCTGAACCCTAAAACCCTAATCCATTAACCTTTATACCCTCTTAATCCCTCAACCCTCAACCCTAATCCCTCAACCCCTATAGCCTCTTAATCCCTCAACCCTCAACTCTTAAACCCTAATCCATCAACCCCTATATCCTCTTAAGCCCTAAACCCTCAACCCTCAACCTTTAAAACCTAATCCCTCAACCCCTATACCCTCTTAATCCCTCAACCCTCAACCCTTAAACCCTAATATCTCAACCCTCAACTCTCAACCCTTAAACCCTATTCTCTAAACCCCTATACCCTCTAAATCCCTCAACCCTCAACCCTTAAACCCCAATCCCTCAACCCTCAACCCTCAACCCTCAACCCTTAAACCCTAACTCATAAAACCTCTACCCTCTATTGTGAATCCTTTACCCTCTACCCTCAACCCTAATCTCCCAACCCTTAAACCCTTAAACCCACTTAGTAAACTCTCTACCCCAATCCTTAAAACCTCTTGACCCCTTAATCCCTCAATTATTAAACTTCAAAACACTCAACCCTCAACCCTTAAACCCTAAACTTTTAAACCATCTATCCTCTACCCTCTACCCTCAACCCTCAACCCTCAACCCAATACCCTCTACCCTAAACCCTAATACATCAACCCTTACACCCTTAAATCCAAGAAAACTCTCTACCCTAATCCCTAAACCATCAACCCTTAATCTTTCAACCCCTATAACCTCTACCCTATACATTGGACCCTCAACCCTAATCCCTCAACCCTCAACCCTATACCCTATACCATCAACCCTCAACCCTCAACCTTAAACCCTCAATCCTCAACCCTCAACCCTTAAACCCTAAACCCTTAAACCCTCTACCCTCTACCCTCTACCCTATACATTAAACCCTCAACCCTCAATTCTCAACCCTCAACCCTTAATCCCTCAACCCTCAATCCTTAAACCCTAAACCCTCAACCCCTATACCCTCTACCCTTTACATTGGACCCTAAACCTAATCCTTCAACCATATACCATAAAACCTATACCCTAAACCCTCTACCCTCAACCAAGTAAACCCTTAACCCTAAACCCTTAAACCTTCTACCCTATACCCTCTACCATCGACCCTATTCCCTCATCCATCAAACCTTAAACCCTAATACCCTAGAAACCATCAACTCTATACCCTCAACCCCTATCACTTTATCTCTATATATACATCTCACCTATCCCTCCCTCCTACCCTCTCTAATTGTCTCTATCTACCCTCCCTCTTTCTACGTACCTCTTGTTCAATCAATCCCTACCACCCTCTCTCGCTCCCTCTATCCATCTCTCTCTATGTCCCTCCCACTCTATCCCACTCCCTCTCTCTCCCTCTCTCTCATGTCTCTCCCTCCCACCCCCTCTCTCTCCCAAGTCTCTCCCTCTGGCAACCTACCTAGGTAACTCTCTCTGTCTCTCTCCCCTCTCTCTATCTATCCCTCCCACCCTACCTAGATAAGTCCCTCTCACTCCACCCCCCTCTTTCTCTACCTCTATCAGGTCACTCCCTCCCACACCCTCTCCCTCTCTCAGGTCTCTCACTCACACTCCCTCTCTCTCACACTCCCTCTCACTACCTATCTCTCAAGTCTCTCCCTCTCACCCCCTCACACTCTCAAGTCTCTCCTTTGGCACCCTACCTACATAACTCTCTCTTTCTGGTTGTCTCTCTCTCCTCTCTCTCAGTTCTCTCTCCCACCCCCTCTCTCTCTCTCCCTCTATCCCTCCCACCCTACCCTAGCTAAGTCCCTCTCACTCCAACCCCATCTCTCCCACTCCTTCTCTCTTAAACACTCACTTCCACCCCCTCTCCATCTCTCCAGACTCTCTCTCTCTAAATTCTCCCTCCATCTAAAGACATATGTAAATACATGCATACTTACATACATATAAACATAATACATATGTGCATACAATCCTACACCCATACAAGCATACATACATGCATACATGTGTAGATACAATCTTACATACATACATGCATACATACAATATACATGCATTGATACATACATGCATGCATGCATGCATGCATACATGCATACATATATGACATACAAGCATACATGTACATAAAAACATACACATATATCAGCATACATTCAATAGATTGGCATTTAACATAAAGGAGGACATAACACAAGCACATTATAATGCACTCACGTTATGTCTTAGTTGACATGTTTCCTGCATAAGCAAAATACCATGTGAAAACTGAGATATAACGTGAGCGCGTTATATTTATTTGGGAATTACCAAACCTTATGATTGGTATTTGTCTTGGAATACCAACCCAAAGGCTTTGAGGGCATTCCCAATGACTAGATATGTGTTTTTAAAAAAATTGTACCATATTTCACATAATCGAGTTCGTGCTCACCGTCAGGATTGCCTGTGGTTCAATATCAAAAAAATCTAACACATGGGTAATGTTGGGTTCTCTCTTAGCTATCCAACGATGTAATTTTTTTCACTTTCTAACAATGTTAAGCCTTTCATCCATAATTTCTTTTGTTTATATGTCTCTTTTTCACCAAAAAACGGTGTTTAGTAATTTTTCATTATAAATTAACCGTTCATTGAATTTTTAAACAAATTACATTTTTAGAAAGTAGACTCCATTCTACAAATTTAAAAATAAAAATGAAAAAAAATTCAATTAGTTTCCAAAATTTGTAGGGGTAGCACGACCAAAATTCTATTTTTCGGGAAGTGTCCACTTTGAAAATTAGTAAAAAATCAAATATTCATTAAAAAATTATCAGAAAAATTGTGCATCAACTACATACTATTAGCTATCTTCTGACCATTGCAATTTTAAAAATACTAAAAAAAAATTCACCATACGAGGGTCATACAAGAGTTGCTATTATTGTTTTTTTGACAAAAACAACACCAATTTGTTTACGTCCCTCTTTTGAACCCCTTAATCTCATCCATTTTAAAAATAAATTAGTAGTTTAGAAAGTAGACTTGGAGCACTTTGATCTTTTTTTTTGTTCCATCTCAAAATTTTGAGTGTAACTATCCTCAATTTCACGTCCAAGGTTAGTATTTCCTAATTTCATAAAAAAAGTTGTCCACTTAAGTCCCCTTTTTGTGAACCATCTTGGTGCACTTACCCCTCTCTCGAAACCAAAAAGAAAATTTCATCCACCAAGCTTCCCATCATACCCTTATAGCGGATGTACTATACCGATGAGGTCTTGATGGAACTCTCTTATGATGTCTAGAACACAATGAGTTTGAAACAACTTTACAAGAAGTCCATGAGGGTATCTACGACACTCATTCAAGTGGTCTTACCCTCGCTAAGAAACTCCTCCATTTGGGATACTACTGGCCGACTATGGAGAGAGATTCCTTCCAATTTGTCAAGAAGTGTCAAAAAATCCAAATCCATGGTAATCTTATCCATGCACCAACACAAGAGTTGCAGCCCTTCGCATCAACATGGTCTTTTTATCAATGGGGATTAGATCTTGTAGGAAAAAATCACCCATCTTCGTCCAATGGACACAAGTTCATAATTACAACCACAAAATACTTTACCAAGTGGGTCGAAGTCGTGCCTCTATCCACCATCACAGGAAAGAAGATCTCATCATTCATCCTGAACTAGATCATCTATAGGTATGGTATCCCTCAATCCATTGCCACTGATAATGGCAGGCCTTTCAAGAATCAAGACATGCAAGAACTCTATGAAAGGTTCCATATCTAGCATCGTTTTTATACACCCTATTACCCTCAAGGGAATGGCCAAGCAGAGGCCTCAAACAAAACCATCCTGAAGATCTTAAAGAAAACTGTCAATGATGTTGGATGTGATTGGCATATCCAACTAAACCTTGCTTTGTGGTTCTATCATACAAGCATCCACACTCCCACATGTGCCACACCATATGCTTTGGTCTATGGATCTGAAGTCATCTTGCCTATTGAGATTGAGATAGCATCACTCCGTATGTCCTTGAAAGGTTTCATTTCAGATGAAGATTACCGTGTGTCTAGACTACAAGAGCTGGAATTATTGGATGAATGTTGTCAACTTGCAATGGATCACCTAAAGGCCTATCAAAAAAGAATGTCTAGAAGCTACAATCACAAGGTCAAACCATAGACATTTTAGGTAGGAGATTTAGTATTGAAGAAAAATCCCCATAATTAGCAGGACCGAGAAAAGAAAGGAAAATTTGAGCCAAATTGGTTAGGTCATTTTGTTATTATATCAGTGTTTGGATTGGGGGCATATCAACTATCTACATCAAAAGGGGATCTATTTGAAGAACCAATGAACAACCTTCATCTAAAAAAAATCTACACATAATGCAGCCAATGCATGCCTAAAAGTCCTGAAAAAAAATCAGAAAAATCAGAAAAAGTCTTGAAAAAAAATCAAAAAAAGTCTTGAAAAAAAAATCATAAAATGTCAGAAAATGTCTTGAAAAAATCATAAAAAAGCAAAAAAGCAAAAAACAAAAATCCAAAAAGAGGAAAATACAAAAAAAAAAGTGAAAAATCAAAAAAAAAAAATTGTTACCTTAGTGAAAACCTGGCAAACAAGCGTGGCAACAACAAAAAAATCATAAAATTTGAAAAAAAGTGCAATAAAAGAAAATGGTGGTAAACATGTGCTATTTGTGATAAGTCGGCTTCTCCATCTATTTGAGTGTGTGTTTACCATCCGATTTTCGCTATCACTGTGCATTCATGCCTATCATACAGTGACCTTCATGCCCATATCTGGCTGTTGCGGTTGTGTCCCACCTCGACTCGGTTATCATTGTACATATCCATAATAATTCTGGTTTGTTTCTCACTGGGGGAAAAATCCTAGTCTCACTAGGGGCAAACAATCGTTGAGCTTCAAAACCAACAGGAAAGAAAACAACAAAGCAACCTTGGCGAAAACATCAATCATCCCAACCAACAAAATGAACACCAATCATAGTCAATCAAACAATCAACCATCTAAATCAAACAAGAAGACAAAAAAATCAATTCGCATTGAAGAATCATCTTTTGAATCATGGTTGGATCACTTTAGCACACAAGTTCATTTGTTTTATCTTGATTGTTGTTATCATTTCTTTGAAATACCTTGATGATGTCACGAACTAGAGGGGCTATGATTGAGAATGATATTTTTCTTTGTCTGTTGTTTGTGAGTCAATCATTACTACTGTGTAAATTGTTGCAGGATATGCTCTACAAATTATCATTGATGAGAATCCAAATTTGCATGGGAACATGATTAACTCTTGTCTATTTACGCAAGTGATGCTCTGGTCATCTCAGTCCAATTATACCTAGATGCTTGTGTTATCTTGCACTATCAAATCTCAACGGAAGTTATATGGAAGTTGTACTCAGGTCATCATGGTCTCATTATACCATCGATGTTTGTACTAACTTTCAACATAATAAAATGCTCAATAATGATAATAAGCACAATGAATAAGATGACAACATTGCATAAATAGGATTGCATTCATATTAGTTCTACATTTGCATTATAGATTTTTCCAAGACTAGTAACTTTCAACATGATGTTATCTCTCATTATGAGATTGAGTACACTTGACATAACAACAAAAAAATCATTCATCTGCATTAGCATTTCCATATCATATCAATAAAAAAACTTTATCATACATCCATCCATACATCAATCATTATCATATTATGCATTTGCAATAGGCATTCATTCATTATAATATGTGCATCATGAAAAAAAATCCAAAAATAAAGCATTTTCCATGATACCATCATCATTATCATACATCAATATCATAATAAGTCCATCCATAAGTGCATTCATCATAGAAAATCATTCATAATAACACCATAATTCATTCATCATCATAAATTACTCACGTTCACACATTTCGATCATATACATCCATTAGAAAAATATCAAAAATATGGAGATAATAAAACCATTTTTGGACTCATTCATTCATCCATACATCGATATACACATGGGAAAAATACAAAAATACAATGCATCTCATATCATTTGCATAACTGCATCCATCTCATTCATCATCAATACCTAAAATCATAACTACATCCATCTCATTAACGCATCCATACATGGAACATGACATAATCATATAGAATATCATAATCACATAGCACATAAATAAATGCATCCATAATAATAATCCATAATAAAAGCATAAACAACATATAGATCACTAAAATCGTCGTTGCATATCATATAACCTCAAAATAATACTGTCAAAGTGTACAATGATGTCAAGAAGTGAGAAATGATACATAAAAAATGTGGCAAAGGTAGGTCTCTGAATCAAGATATAACGTATCAGATATGATCATAGGATCTTGTGGTACTACCCCCGGAGGTCGCAAGCGTCTCCCCAACACCATCTGCCCCTGATGGTCCTGCTCCTAGACCTCATCCTAGTGGAACTCCGCTTGGTGAGCCCCCTGGGAGTGGTTGTGTGATGCCCCTGCTGGTGGTCCGGGACTGAGAGCGACCAAATCTAGAATGAGCATAGCTAACTCTCTACTCAACTGGAACTACCTCGAAGTATCTACCCCTATAATACTCCACCTCCTTGGCGCACTCTCAAAGCTCTCTGACCAAATCACCTATCCCAACAGCCTCGTCTGTTGTCTGAATCCTATCAGCCACTGCTACTGCCTACTCCCCTTGCCATCGGGCGGTGTCTCTCTCTACGATGAGGGTGGCTACCTATGCATGTAGATGTACCATTTGTCCCTGTACCTACAGCTATGCTGGTGCCTATGCCTATAATTGAGCCTAAGCCTAGGCTAACTGCACTTGCAATCCCTGTACCTGCCCCTGTAGAGTCTGAACTTGTGCTTGCAAACTAGCTATTTGTGTTTATTTCCTCTGAGAGGGCATCCTTAGTACAATTGGCCATTGTTCAACAGGTGTTGACCTCCTCCTCTTGGGGATGACCCCAAAATCTAACACATCTCTCCCACCACCTCCACCATCACACCCCCTCGTTGCCACCATCTCCACCATCATCTCCCTCCTCCTCCTTGGCCTCCTCCTCTCCTCCACGCCCCTCCATTGCACTGCTTGTCTTGCCCTCCTCCCAACCTCCAAAATAGGTGCAGGCTCATCGGGACTCGAGATCCATGGAAATGGATGCGTATAAAAATACTCTACATAGTCTTTTGTCATCTATGCATCCACAATACTGGTTGCAAACCATAATACTCTACACACGCAACATCATAATCTAGTGTAGACCCCCACTTTGGAATATCCTACCTCCATCTGGCATAATGTGCCACACCTTGTGGCATACCATGTACTCTTTCGTACTGCCTATACACCTGACCAAAAAGGAATCTCTCAATGATATATGGTGTCCTACCAATCAAGTATCTCGAACAAAAAACATAAGGCATCTATGTATCATCCTTGGCCCATACCTCACAATCAAGATACAACCGCCAAATAACTATGTCTAGGTCATCAAGGACCCTCTGCTAGTACTCTAACTTACCCAGCTTATGCTGGACAAGTGGCCTTGTATATCCTCAAATGTAGGGTCTCCCTGTTGGTCGAGCCCTCCCTCCCACTGGTCAAGTAACTGCTATATGCTCCCAAGCCCAAAGCTGTAATAATATACACCCCATTGTGAGACTGCTAGCCCAAAGATATATAACCTGATGGAGATCATGGTACATGAGTGCAAGAATGCACGAACCCCACACATATTTTGTCCCATGGGCAATCATGCCCTCTAACACCCGACCCTAGCCAACTGAAAATCCCTTCGACCTATAGTCGAGGCGGAGAAAACCACCAATGAATCCTGCTAGAACACAAGGTAAGGGTTGATGAGTCGCGATGAACTCCCACCAAGAAATCTTGTATCCTTCGAGCTGACCATCATGAAAAATCTATCGTATGGAGTCAGTCCCCCCTAATCCTCATGATCATACACCACTAGGTTACCCATGACTGGTATCCTCAAAATACGATAGACATCCTTTGGTGTAACTGTAATCTCACCAGTCGCCAAATGGAAGGTGTTGTGGTCACTATGCCACCGCTTCGTAAGTGCCATCAACAACCCCCAGTTAATTTGGTACTAGGGCATATCAATCAATGAAGTAAGTCCACACTGGTCAATAATGGCTAAATCTATCGAGGTCAACTATGGGATCATGTCCGACATCCGAGGAGAGTGCTCTTGAACCTGTAATACTCCTAAGCCACCCTCCTATGATCAAATCAACATATCAAGTCAGCACATCATTCAATCAACCTATCAATCAACATATCAATTAATCAAATTAGCTCACGTGAGATTTTGATCAAATCTTGAGGAGCACCTATCATATCATCGGTTCTCATTTGTCATGAGATTGATCAACATCAATCAACCTATTTTTAACTCTCATTTGTCATGAGGTCAATCAATCAAATCATTTTTATCTATCCTATCATCGTTCCTCACCTATCATGAGGATGATCATCAACCTATCAATCAACATCATCCTATCATCGGTTGACGTGATCATCAACCATCAAAATCTAGGAGGAATCATTAAAAATCATCATTTTTGGCTCAATGCACTAAAACAAGGTTTCTATGCGCTAATCTACCAGATGTGCTAGAACAGGCCTTCTATGCGCCTGTTCTTGGATGCGCTAGACAACAGACTCTATGCGTCAGACCAGGGTCTCGATGTGCCATTTCACAAATGCACTAATCGCACTACCCTATGCGCTACCTTATCTATCCTATGCTCTAGAATTCCTATGCACTATTTCAGAAACCTAATGCGCTAAAGCGGTGATTGGATGCACTGAACTATTTTCAAGCCTAAACCTAACCCTATGTGCTATTACAATGACTCTATGCACTGTATCAGATACCTAATGTGCTATTTTCCTAACCCTATATGCTAAAATGTGTTGAAATTCGAGATTTTAAAATGCAAAAAATGGGAAAAATTTGAATTCAAAATTTTAAAAAGGCGGTTCTCGGGGTACGTATCAAAGGTCCATATGCGGCTGGACGCTGGTGGTGGCGAACTCACTCGAATCTGTTGGTGTGGCATGTAATAATATCCATCTTGACTCTCCTCTCTCTCTCAGTTTTCACAATGCAAGGTTACAAATGAGCTTTATTTCATCCATTTTGATCTTTTAAGGGCTAGTTAAGGGGTAATTATGACACACATTTATTTAGTTTTTCAAAATGGGCCTTTATTTCAAACTAATAAACAATGTGGTTGGACTCTAATAATTTTTGAGAGATAAATCAGGTCATCCTCCTCAAATTTGAAGATCATTAGTATATCATTGAAAAATAACTTAATCATCAAAATTTTCAAAAATTCAAAAATCCCTTATTTATCTCCTGAGGGGGCATCCATTCATCATCACTACAAAATCAGCATCTGGGGCATGTCAAAAAATTTATCATCGCGGTCTGACAATTTTTTCTTTGAATGCGTCTACACACATCACTTCAAAGAGGGGCAAAATGTATGCACATAAAAATGGTCTGAAGCATAAATTAATTAAATACTTGTTATTTAATTATTTAATCCTAATTCTTCTACTAATATAAATAAATTGATAAATTTATTTATACGGTTCATTCCCTAAATTCTTCTTTTCCAAAAATCACTTTCCTCTTAAATTATTTAAATGCACAAATTAAATAATTTGTTATTTAATTAATTTCCCTCTTCCATTTAAATTTAAATTTATAATTCAAATTGGCAGATGTCTCCATATTTCTTCTAACCACCTCCAACTCACCTACCACCTCACTATGTGACATGAAATTGATTTTTTTCTAATTTGTAAAAGAGAATTTTCATCAACCTGCAACAAATTTGAAACCACCTTGGACACATGGCTTCTTCTTTCTGCTAATTCTCTTCAACACTTGGCAAGGTGTTCTCTTGAAGGGAACCACCTCCATGATTCTCTCCAACCTCTTTGTGCTCAACCGTTGATGCCTCAAGATCACAATCTCGATCGTTCATCACTGCCACATCATTTCAAGCATGAAAAAATCTATAAATAGAGGGCATTTCTACAACTTTTCATATAGATTTGGAAGATAAAATTATGCTGGAGAAATTGAGAATAAATTGAGAGCAATTGAGAGTTTACATTTTCATATAGCATAGGCATTATGGAATTTTTACTTTGGATTACTTTAGTGTTGCATTAGAGTTTAATATTTTTCATAGCATCACATTGGAATTTTCATCTTCAATCATAGTTAGCATCATTTCAATTACAACATCTCATCATAGGATCATTCAACATTTAAGCATAAAAAAAAAATACAAAAATACAGTGGTGTAGGCATGTAGTTTGCATTGCACAACATCTTCTCATTTCTTAGGTTGTCATCTTTGTAGATTCATGTGCAACATTTAATAGATCTAAGAGTATGAATTTCAAAGGTCCTTAAGACTAGAGAACCATGGGATGATTTGAAAGGATAGCCATAGAAATTTAATTCTATTATTTCTATTTATTTTATGTAATACATTGCATGGATGTGTGTGTTTAGTTTTATTAACTATTTACTCTCATTAACACATTTTAAAACCACACTTATTTATCATGTTTAGGTTCCATTCAACAATGTGTTAGCCCCATGAATTGCCAAATTGTGTTAAATCTATTATCTTATTAGTTCTCTAGTCATCATTTTCTCACATTTTAATCATATTCCCCAAATTTTAAAACTAGGGATTTTGACATTATCACACTAGTGTTAGTACATGATTTTGTTGGTATCCTAATATTAGACAAAAATAATAAAGATAAAGAAATCCATAAATAAAAAATTCTAACAAGTTTTAAAACTATTCATTACTATAATTCATCAACACAAGTTTCCAAGAGCATTTCTTATTGGTACCTTATTTGAACCAAAATGCCTTCAATTTTATTCTTCCATTCAAATCTTCCTTGTCCCTTTTTTCAGAAACATAGAACTAAGTTTTCTCTCCAACTAATGGTCATATTTTTACATATCAAATATTTTAAAATATAGTTTTTAACCTCACTCTACCTTACCATAAAGGACATTCATGCATTCTTGTATTTTCTCTGTTCACCTCACATTAACAGCATTCTAAGCTCTTTATTCTACACATGAGGAATTTAATTCCATTTTTGGTGCTCCCTTCATTGAGGAGATTTTAAGCATCAAGTCTCTTACATTGATGAGAATGCCCCTCTTTTAAAATGAAACTCATTTGATTTTCTTGTTAACATTAGAAAATTCTTATTTTTATATTTCTACCATATACTTTTGGCACTTTACCTTTGAGTTTTATTTTCATTGTTTCCAAAAGCATGTAGCATAACTCTCATATATTTTATATTGTGATAACCATATTCATATATTCTAAGCACACATGTTTATACTATTGATTGTCATTGACATGAAAGGCTAAATTGGGGGTTTGACCACCCTAGCATACTCTGAAACACTATTTAACCGTTTTTTCAATTCATGGATATTAGCATCATCTAATACATCAATAATATCCTCTAATATAAAACCTAATAATTAACTAACACTAAGTCATTTGTGAAAATGTGAATATAGATAATTATAATTATCATTTCTTTGGTTTCCATTAAGTTTCTTGTTTATTCTAGAATATATTGTCCTTTTTCTTTTATTTTTCTTTATGCAAGAGATAATTGTAGTTACAATAATGTCTTTGTAGATGTTGAATTAATGACCTGAGATCAAAATACTTTCTATTTTGTCAATGGGCCCTTGGTCTACTGGTGATGTTGAAAGGTTCGAAATGAGCCCACTAGGGATCAAGTCTTGTTGAGTGCAAAACCCCAACACTTGAAAAAAAGGGATGAGGCCAAAATCGTGCCTTAGACGGATTTTGGCAAAATGGATACCCCTCAATCTTTGGCTCTAAGCTAAAGGGGACCCCCTCAGAGATATCTCCCAACAAAAAAAAAAAATTACTTTCTATTTTTACTTGACAAACATCATTGACTCTTCACACTATCTTTCAAATCACGAGTCTCCATCAATTTAATGTTCCTTTTTGTATTCTCATTTCAGCAACGTTTTATTTTAAATTAGAAAACTAGTTTAAATAGGACACTTTTAGTGGTCTAAATGAAAGATCAAATAACTATTTTGCCAACGTTTACTTTGTTTAAGATAAAGAGTACAAGATGATGTAGTAAAGTCGGCGACTTAGCCGTCGTTCTAGCAGTACAAGTACCTTGTCGACAATTACTAAAGTAGTCTTTAGTCTCGATACAGCATGCATTTATACTTGTTGAAGACTTTGTACTTCGTATTTATACTTATGAGTAGGAAAGATGTGCTTGAACCGGGAGTTCAAAATTAACTTGGTCTCTTTGTCACCCTTTATTTATCAGATCGTTAGATTCGTGTAAATCCATTTAACCCAACAAAGAGTGAAAACTTGTGCATGGCCACTTCAAAACTTGAATTGTTGAAAAAAAATGAAGGAATCCATTAATTTTCTGTTTTTATACTTTGCTATAATTGTACATGGAGCTATATAAGCTCTGTAACAAGAGAAAGCTAGCGGCTCTTAAGTGTGAGCATGTAAACCGGGAAATAGAGAGAGTGTTTAGTTGGTCAGTTATAATGAAGATGGGAATGCCCAGCTGCCTTTGCGTGGATCCTGTCACTCCTTTTCTCTAAAAAACGTTGCAGAGAATTCTGTCGAGCAAATGGAAAGTTTGCTGCCACAGCTACATGATGTCAGTAATCTTTCGTCTTATGAGATATGTTGAAAAAGAAAGAATTTTTGACATTATTTTTTCACAGTCCATCAAAATGAGATAACCTGCTTTCAGAATTCTGTCAAAAAGAACTTGTGTTACTTACCGGGCTTTGGTGTGATAGAGGGGTGGCTCTGATCGGTGTGATCCACTGAAGACATTTTTGCTGGACATGTGGTGGTGGGAATTGGATGGGTATAGGAGGATGTGGAACTACTTTCGCTGTTAGCCAACGCCATTATGGCTTCTGCCTGCATCCATTCAAGTAATATATATGAATCCTCCTATATGCAGTCTATTAAATAAGGTAATGTTTTATTGGAAATAAACTGCATAACCAATCTTCATAGGAATTCTGATTAAGTCTGTCACTCAGTTTCTGTGAAATACTGGCAGTGAAAAATGAATAAAATATAAGTTTATAGATAGGTTTACCAGGTCGGGCGACACCTCGTAAACACCGACTGTTCCGCCGTAGAAAATTGTGAGTTGCCTATACTGCTGTTGCTGCTGGTTGTCCTGTGTGGAAGGAGATCTGCGAATCCACCACATAACAAGGAATAAATTGGGGATTGAATTTAACAATTAATAGAGTCATCAGAAAGAAGGGAAGGGTTTCCCTTGTCAACGTTTATGCTTTCATCCAAATGTAAATGGAGAGATTAACAGACAGAAACATCGAGATTTTGCTTTGATATTCTTGTTTAAGAGGAAATTCTTCAAGAACAGGTATCCTGTAAAATGTTAAATAATTAATAATATAAAATAGTATAAATTTGATGAGGGGTTATAAAATAGAATTGATTACAGACAGTTTAAATTAAAGTTTATTGTCCACAATTTACAATGAAGCTCTTGGGATGGCAGATTGTTCAAAACTTAAAGACACAGAAAATATAGCATATAAAATGAATATACATTTCAACACAGGTATGTGTTGTTATACATCTTTCACTTATCATGATATATTAGATTGTAAAGTATATAAAGATATCTTCTTCAAATATATAATTTAGCAACAGTTTTTTTTCAAAATTTATTCAGTAGAAAGAAAGTTGGAAGAATAGAATAACTCTTTTTAAAACAAAAATAACAAGATCTACTGTTGCATAAACTTACTTTAACATTGTGAATATTAAAATTCTATTCTATTTGTTGTAATCATATGCCATACTGATTATTCCAAATTATTTTTGAACCTATAACTGCCTCCAATCAAGCTTAAAATTTTAAGTCTCACTCATAAGCATAAATTTGTGCTGGAGGTTGCAGTTTCAAATCCCAAGGACAGAATCTCAGCGGGCTTATGTATATTATTATGAAATGGTAGAATAACTATATTACTTCTCTTCAATTTAAACCAACAAAAACTGGCAACAAACAGTCAATTCCAGGCCCTAGTCAAGGCACCCGCTGTTTACGGAGAACAGTTTAAGCCATCTTAAATATCTTGCAGTACAGACGAAATAATAAAAAAAAATCAGGGCTTAATACCACATATAGTAAGCTTTCATCACCATACGACAAACCTTGAGCAATCGTGAGTGGATGTGCAAATTGATAACAATAAATTTCTTCACAAAAAACAATATGAAATCGAATAGCAGAATCCAGCCAAAAATAAGAAATATCAATACCTGAATACAGGAGAAATGCCTTCACAGTTAGGAGAATTGAAACCAGGAAACGGACTTTGGGGCCACGACTGGTTTGCCTTGTCTGCGTTTCGAGTAGCACAGAACGATTCCGATGCGTGCAGAGAGGGAAGGAGGGAAAGATCCAAATCGTCCACTTCACTTCCCTTTCTTAACCTTAACATAGGCGTTGAAACCGATGCGCCCCCCATTTCCCCTAATTCGCTCCTCTCGTCTGTTCTCTGCATCATTTCACAGGCCAAACTTCAATTCAAAACGATTTCACTTCAATTAATAACACTTCATTCCATTCTCAAAAAAAATTGAGTTTGCATCACAAATCTACATTTCTACCGTAAATGTATGAAAATAACCAGTGCATTTACCAAACACTCTTTAGCTTTCCAGGTTCGCGACGAAAATGCGCAGTCTGCATTCTTTGGCGGCTCAACACAACACTCCAGCGGCCTCAGGCCTTGTGGACAAGAGTGAGGAGAAGGCACATAGCCTACATAAACGATCATACAATTTAGCAAAAAGATCTTTAAGAAAATTAGGGCAAATTTCAAGAAATGAGGTTTTCACAGTCCATGAAATTTGCAAACAAGAATAAGTATTTAGGTGTGTAATATTGATCACAGGAGTGACTGTTTTTGAATAATCTGTATATATTTTTACATTACATTCTATAATTCCAAGTATTTTGGAATTCAACTGTCTATAATTTAAAGTATTTCTGAATTCAACTGACAGAAAAACTTTCTAATCCATGACTACATACACAACTATTTACAGAAACTCTTCACTCAAAACTAAGTTCTTTACAAACCCTACCAAACCATACCTCTGCTGATGCATTCCTCTGACATGCCTGGAAGCATAAATGTACGATTCCATTCAATCTCTCTGGAGTGTTCTTCCATTTCAACACACTACTTACAACCTCTGAACATTGAAATCTTCTATTTAAAAAAGATTCAGTCTTAGGTCTGGAATAGTTTTTGAGCATGTGGAAAATTGTAAAATATGACGATACAATCAAACATGTTTTTCGGGGAATATTATCTACAAATTAAAAAAAATTCATTGATTAGATAGTCGGCGTGTTTTTTTAATATTTAGATAAATTAAAGAGAGCTGATTATTACGTGAAAATTGCTTTGGTGTACGTCATCAATAATTTATTTTTAGTGCCAGGTGCAAAACGCACGTGCTTTAATTAACCTCAGTTTACCCTCAAACTACGGTGAAAACGACGGTCGGTAACTATACAAGCAAAAAATTTCGTTTCACATGTGATTTCTTAATTGTAACGGCAAACTTTTCGACTATTTTTCAATTATGGCACATTTTTTTTATTTGTGAGATAGAAAGTTACAAAATTGCACATCATGATGATCATGGTCTTATAGGTGTAAATTGTCCTTTTTGTTCTTTTCTTATTGTTTTTTACTTCTAGAAAATGTTGTACATTTTATAATTTAATGGTTTTAAATGGTTGTGATTATAAAAAGAAAAAAATACGATAAAAATCTATTTAAAATTGAAACAGATGTAAATTGTTATAGTTTGTATAGGCTTTTCGAGAATATAATTTCAAGAATTTATATCATGGCAAAATTAGTCTCACTTTTCAAAAGTAATGTGTAGTTGTTGGAAATGTTCCTCATCCATAGATTGAATTGAGGGAAGAAAATCATTTTGGATTTTAACTTTTAAGAAGGAAGTTTGACTCTATTTGTGTAGTTGTTTGAATTGATTTGACTATTTTCTTGGCAAAATAACGTACTTCAAATGGTATGAGCACAATTATTTGACAAAGATTATATGGGTTGTTTGGGCATGATCTCTATGTAATAGGAGGCTATCATACCCAAAAATATTTATTTTTGTTGAGCATAATGGACAATTGTAATCACCCTTAAATTTATATTGTTTTAATTAGTCACAACAAGGACCTCTACAACAAACAATGTCAAAGCTTCATGTATATCTAAAATGACAACTTCTCATAAAAGTGTCAACATTCCCAACACTTCTAAATCTATGGACAAGAATAAAGTTTGAAGGAAATCTAGCAATAATGGATGTTCTATCTACTTATGTCTCTCTCCTTTCATCTTTATCTTTTGCTCAAATGATGTCTGCATGCAGCTAAAGCAAGTATTTGATAGTC
This sequence comes from Sequoiadendron giganteum, assembly GCA_007115665.2. Lineage (NCBI taxonomy): Eukaryota > Viridiplantae > Streptophyta > Pinopsida > Cupressales > Cupressaceae > Sequoiadendron > Sequoiadendron giganteum. The sequence goes on along the minus strand of CM021107.1, from coordinate 429,956,646 downwards.
ACACAAAGGTTTTTGATGACTTCAAGGCCCTCCATGTACAATATACCTATTCTAGTTGATATGCATCTTGTGTGGGCTTATGCTCATTGATATTTTAGACCTTTCAATTTTAGTGTTCATGGAAGCACTTGTCTGTTATATGAATAAGTAATGCAACTAGCATCCAACAATAACTACTTAAAAACCAAACCCAATTTATGAAATTTTTTAATTTTATAGCAAAAGCATTCATTGAAGAAATTATTGTTCAAACCTATTTAACAACACAAAAAGGTAATTGTATTATAATTTTTCGATGTATTAAACATAATTTGTAATTGTATCGTAGCCTACAATAGTCTTGTCATCAAGAGTTTGGTCTAATTATATAAAACATCTATTTGAAATTCTAGATTGTCAGTCATAATACAAATTTAGGAGTATAAGAAGAAAACAAACATAGTGCCACACTAACTCATTTGACTACAAAATCTGACGAAAATTTTCGATGAAAGATGTATAATTAGATGTATTGTCGGGTACTTGTGATATTTGATGTGTAATTTTCAATTTTTTAAAATTTATCCCCGACGTTCAACGAACTTGAATTTTCGTCGAAATTTTGACGAAAATAAATAAAGTGAGTTCGACTATTTATTGCGACAATGTTTTGCTATTATCGCCAGGTTGAGGGTAGTCATTGTCTTTTTCCAAAATTCATTTGTGAATGGTACCCTCATCAAAATATACCTTTGATTGACTTGGGTATAACCATTAATGTGATGACTAAGGAATTTTTTTTGATATTGTAGTTAATAAACCTTAGACCTACACCTATTGTTCTACAGTTGGTAGATAGGTCAACAGTGGAACTTGAGGGCATCATTGAGGACTTGGTCATAGCATTCAGATTTGTACTTCTAGGTTTGAAAATCATATTTGAAAGCAACATCTCATCAAATTTCATTTTTAGACTTGTGCATTTTCAGAATTTCATTTCCATATTTTGTTGTGCAAATTCAATATTCTGGTTTTAGGAGTCTAACAGTTGGAAATCATAGTAAAATCAGAATTTAATAAGTTCTGGAATTAGCATTTTAAAGTGTTTTTTGGGGTCATTAACTTCATACTATCTTCTCTTTTGCAGGGGTGGTTGCATACCAATTTTTTTTGGTGTAAAATATCAGAATTATTATATTTTGTTACCTATCTATGATTAAAAATTATTGGAGTGTGAGTGATATTTTTTTAAGATCTAAATATTCAAGCTTGGTAAAGAAAAATCATGTTAGATAATATTAGTCTAGAACAAAATGAAGAGACAGTTGATAGATTATGGGCTAGATTGAAAAGAAAGGGTGATGGGAAATGTTATTGTCCTTGCAATAATTGCAAGGGCTTAAAGATGAGAAGACTTTTAATCACAACAGTTGAGAAACATTGTAGGCAACATGGTCACGTTGAAGGGGGGCATGATTATTGTCCATTGGTAAGTTGTTCATTATATGTGTTTATATTGATTGAATTTGTAAATGTTTATATCGTTTTAACATTTTATATATATAAAAAAAATCACTTGATCATGATCATGGTTTATTTGTGTCTATCATTATTATAAAGGTGGGGTGCCCTAGGGCACATGATATGGATTATCACGGCCCGAAGAATGTGGTTTTGCAAGTGAAGGAACATGGAGCTGTGAATATCGAAGATGAAGTTAATGATACTATGGAAGAAGATGATCATGCGCCAGAAAACACAGTTGAAGATGATGGTACAAATACATTGATCCATGACAAATTTAGTGGCACAGCTGATCATGATGATCGAGATGACTTTGATGATGTTCATGATTTACTTGTACTTGAGAAGGCATGTGAGCCCCTTTATGAAGGCTCCCAATCAACTCTTCTCACTGTTGTATTGTTGTTGGTGAGCTTGAAGGTTATGAATGGTTTATCCAACATAGCGATCTCACGGATGTTAAGGTATGCCATATATGTCATATTTTTTCATCTATTTTAATTGTTGTTAGTTCATCACTAGTAAATAAAGGATGAAATATGTACCATTAATATTCTTTATATTAACAAATTATTTTTTGTTGTAGATTGATTGGTGAATTTTTGTTACCACCATCAAATATTTTACCTCACTCATACTGAGATTTATTTGGCATTATGAAATATATTGGAATGGAGTATCAAGCAATAGATGCATGTCCCAATGATCATATTATATATCATAAACAACATGAATTTGTAACAGAATGCCCAGAATGTCATATCAGTAGATATTGAACATATCAACTAACAAAAAAGGTGTCTCGCAAGGCTCTTCGTTATATTCCCATTATTCCACATATGCAACGATTATTTAGGTGCGAAATCTTAGCGCAATTTATGGATTACCATGCACGGAATAGAAGTGGAGATGACATTCTTCGAATGCTTGTGGATGGTTCTGCATTTAGGGACTCGGTGTGGCATGTTTTTGTTATCAACAATAGCATTCCTCCATGGATGTCAATAAAGAGGGAGCACATAATGTTGGCAATGATTGTTCTAGGTATTTGTTTACATCAATTTTCTTTTAACGTAGTAGCATCGCATTTGTCTTATTTGTTGCATAATGACTTATATTTTTTTCATTTAATAGTCATGTACATTAATTTATATATATTGTAGTAAAATGGTTATAATAATTATGTAATGTTTATGTTCATTCAACTAGGTAAGTACCAAGTTAAAGATATGAATGTATATATCGAGCCTCTTATCGATGAGTTACTAAAGTTATGGAATGGCGTCACTATGTATGACATATCTAGACCAATAGGACAAAGACAATTCCAATTCCATGCAATGCTTGTATGAACAATTCATGATGCCCCAAGGCTAACACATTTTTGTGGTATGTTATAACGTTCGACTGCATGACTAACGATATTTAATTTTATGAAGTAGATATCATGCATGTTTTTTAAATAATCTATTCATTATATATAATTATAAAAATTGACATATACAATCCAATTATATATGATCTTGCAGGTCTTTAAACAAAGGGAAAATTTGCATGTCCAATTTGTGGTCCAAAGATGAAATCTCATCATTCAACAAGTTTAGGAAAGTAGGTGTTTGATGAGTATAGGCACTTCCTTCATAGAAATCATAAGTATCGAACTACTGAAAAACATCTTTTCAATGGGAAAGAAGAGACTACATCAAAACCAAGAAGAATGACACCTTGCCTATGAAAGTTTGAATATAATAGAATTAATCATCAAGGTTATACATCAGATCAAATTGTTTATCTATCATATATGATATGTTTGGAATTTATGTTTTTATATTGTGTTGTGTTTACTCATGCTGTAATTGAAATTTTTTTTCATTGTTAATTTGTTTAACTTATACGCTTCATGAAGGTCGTCAAGGCATTAATGGTCGGATTCCACAGGGACTGAAAAGTTATCCCGGACAATTTAGTAGGTTTCCCTACTATGAGAAGCTACAAATTGTGCTTTTGTTTGATACAATGCATATCGGAAAGAATATAACAGAAATGTTATGGAAAATATTGGATGGAAGGCATGACAAAGAAAAAATTGTCAAAATTTGTAGTGACATTCAGGAAGCCAATCATGCAATTTGAAAAATCTCATTCAATTAAATGGCGATGGAGACCAAATTAATATAAGTGCCCTTCCTTGGTTATTAACGGAGCAGCAAAGCAATGTTATAAAAGAAGTCATACGTTTTGGCATAACTACCTTCCCTAACATAATATATGCCGACTTTCTGAGAACATGGATAGTTTGGGGATCCTTTTTCTTTCTTCCTGGTTTCTTCAAACAAGCCTCCTTAATGGCTTTTCCATAAATTGAGACATCTTTAATGGCTTGAAAGAGGGGAATTTGAATGTGTACATTCTTTAACTGATCCAAAATATCAAAGGTAGGCTCTTCCATATTCTTGGGTGTAGTAACTTGCAATCTCTAAGGAAAAGGTGGTTTGACTTGATGTTGTAGGATAGACTCCTTAGAAACAGTATCTGACATAGGTATATTGGCTATAGGATCAACAGGTTGTTCAAGGACAGAGTCTGGAATCTCAGTAATGACTGGCGGCTGCGGAGTAGGAAGTGTGGTTTAAGAACTTAAATGGATATCATTAATATGCAAGGCATAAGCTGGATAATGATTGGCTTCTGCAAAATACATAGGTTGTTGTTGCTGCTGCTTATTATTAGGATTTGGCAATAGTTGAGCAGGCATAGGCGTTTGTTTTGGATGGCCAGTATTTGCAGGAGGTGCCGCAGGAGGTGGCATGAGGGCTGGAGGTTGTGGCTGCAAGAATCTAGGGGATTGGCTCTGCCATTGTTGAGAGCTTCTCCACTGAGGATTCTGTTGCCAGTTACCTTGGGGTGGAGTCCATTGTCCTTGTGACTACTGCCAACCTCCTTGAGGAGATTTCCATTGTGGACTTTGATAGCTAGGCCATTGTGGCTGAAAGGTATTCCAAGGTGGTGATGGGCCATATGTAGGTTGCCATTGGTTATTATAATTAGAGTAAGGATTACCAAAAGTCAAAGGTTCTTGAGGCATACCTTGTCTTTGAGCCCATGGGTGCCTTTGTGCAACGTAGAATACTTGGTCGTCATCACCTTCTACTAGCTTAAAGTCAGTAGGTAATTGCTTAGCCTCCAGGTTAGACACCATCTTACGTCTGCAGTCACACTTCCTCTATTGGCAATGTGGACAGAACTCAGCCAAGATTGCCTCAGCTTCCTCATGTTTCTTTTGAGCTTGCATAGTATCCAACTGTGTAGCCATATTGTTTATGATATCTTGCTTGAAATCAAATAGAAAATTTGAAATCTCCATCCTTGAAACTCCATTAGTAGAAGACTTTCCCACTGTGGCCTGATGACCTCTTCCCTTTTTGATATTTGCTCGAGAGTAGTTGCGACATATGGACTTAATATCATTGCAAGGAACTTGGGTTATATCTCCTCCTCCCATCAGATCTAGGGCATCAATATAGGAATCATTGATTCCCCTCAGAAAAAGTAATTTATGAGATTCTTCATTGAGAGTATGGTCTGAATTCTTTTTCAGGGAAAACAAGAACCTTGAGATATAATCTTCCAGGATTTCATCCTCCTTTTGCTGAATTCATAATATATCATCACCTTTACTACCACTCTTACAATATTCCTTGTATTTCTCAAGAAATTTTGTTTGCATGACTACCCAACTATCGACAGCATCTCTTCACAAACTCATAAACCATCTAAGAGCTCCCTCCTACAAAGTAGCAGGAAGCAACTTCAGCTTGTGAGCATCTGAAGTGTAATCAGAGCTTCGACAGAGGATGTTAAACTCAAACAAGAAAGTGTCTGGGTCCTCTGTAACTAGCCCATAGAACTTGGGAAGTAATGAAGAAGGAATATTTTTGAGGTTATCATTATCTTGTTGGGCTATGATAGGGAATTCAAAAGCAGGAGGTCGATTAGGTGGATTTTGTGTCATATTTTCCTGATAAAGTATCAAAGAAAATGGATTTTCTTCAGGTTCTTCGTCAACTAGAGCAAAGGGAAATTCAGCGAGCAGGTCTTCAACAACAACAAATGGATTGATATCTTGGTCACCTCCTTCCTCAAATAGATTGTAAGCTGGTTCAAAATCATTATCGGTGAATGGAGGGTTTGGTAGGAATCTTCCTAGAGCGTCTCTTCTTCTATACATGTAACGGACTTAACTAAAATTTGAAGGATTTTTAAAATTCTTGAATACTAAAATACTACTAACAATGACTATGACAGGTTCTTAGCTTGACACCATCCCCGACAATGACGCCAAAAATGGTTGTCGCCCACAAAAGGATATAAAAGTCATGGCAAATCCAAACCTGGGAATTAGACATTCCAGCAGGTGACTAACATCTTCTCATGGTCATTCATTTACTTTGTCAAACCAGGGAACGTATACTTGAAATGGAGTGGAACTGTATGTGCACTAAGAATCGATTTTAGCCACAACTTACTAGAAATAGATGCTTAAAAGGAATTCTACCTCTAATGCAGGAATGTAAAGCAAAGTCTTGTCAAATTAAGCATAACTTAATTAAAGCAGGAATCGTAATAACCATTACTGGGAAACAAACCATGAACTGACTTTATGCTGCAAGAACAGACACAGGGATGGATTCCTTATGCTGCAGGAACAAGATAAGACTGAGTTTGTGCTGAAACTTACTAGAATAAAATTCTAACAGATAAACAACAAGAAATAAACAACTAACTATAGATACTCACTAAGTGGGCCCCCTTAGCAAGCATCAACCAATTTATGCAAGAATTGAACTCAAAACTTCATCAACTTTTATTCATGAACTTGGAATCATATACATGGTTGTTCTGCTTGTAAGAAAACTAACACAAAACTCTGTTTTTCATTATAACAGTAATCTCAGTACACTTTGTTTTGTATCTACTCTCTAGTCTAGTCCAATCTCTACTAACTATTACGTTCACTCGCGCAGGAGGAACACTCATTTATAGAAAGGTAACTAACTAACTAACTAACTTAACAGAGAAAGATGTGGATATAAATGCCCCCTGACGCTGAGGAACAAAATTCATAAATGAGATTTTATCTGCTCAACGATTCAGAGAGAATCTAGTAATCAACTCTTTCTAGATTGATGATCACTTTGGTTTCCTCCCAACGACCCGGATAAAGAATCCTTGCTTGAAACAACTTCTTCGACGACGTGCTAGTAATGGGATTTTTCTGCGAGGCCGCGTTTTGTTGTGCATTGACTTGTTCATACTAACTTTAACAACCTATGGAACACATGGCAACAAAGGTGAAAGAAAGCATGCATATAATAGCACGATACTCATTATTAATCACACACATTAAATTCATCTCATTTATCAAAAACCAAATGTATCATATCATTCAATTGGGAGGTCAAACAGAGCACTTGAATATAGTCATATGAAGATATTAGGCTGCAGGAATATAGGAATGATTGCCATAGGATACTACCCATTTTTAAACAAAAATTTTATAATCACAGAGTTTAAAACAACCATTAAAAAGAGTAAGGGTATTTAAAACTATGTCATGATATCCAACTTATGAGCATATTTTGGGCTCATCATTGAACTTGTTTTCACTCCTCCATACTCTTCCTCAACGCTGGTATTGACTTTGTTTTCACTCCTCCAAACTCTTCATCGGCGCTGGTATTGACCTTGTTTTAACTCTAAACTCTTCCTTAGCGCTTGTATTGACCTTTTTTTCACTCCTCCAAACTCTTCCTCGGTGTTGGTATTGACCTTTCACTTCTCCAATTTGATGATCTACAACCTGGTTTCATTAGGTTTTAGAGTATGTTAATTAAATTCAAAATTATGGCACCATTTAGCTAGGTTTTAATATTCTACAATATAGTTAAGTATATATTAGCTATATTTTACATAATAAATAATATAATTATTCGACTTATTATAATTATATATTATATTCTTTAACAAAATTATTATAATTAATAATTAATAATAAGTATATTTTTATATAATACAAAATATAATTAATATAATATATATTTAATATAATGGTAATATTAGATTAAATTATATATAATATAATTATATTTATTATTATATAATAGTATATATAGGCTTTTACCTGATATTTTAGAGGATTTTACCATTACACTTCAGATGGTTTACCATTAAATAGCAGTTGAAACTTGTTTTCCAATGACACAATAGTGGTTTCCAGGCATGAGATTTGTTTCAAGCTCAAATCTCACAATATATGTAGCTTATTAGCTAATACAAAGAGAGATAGAAACTAAAAAGAGAGAGAAAGAGTTGAACTTAGATAGATAGGGAGATAGAGAGAGAGAGAGAGCACGAGAGAGAAATATAAGAGATACAAAGGAAAAGAGAGAGGGAAAAGAGAAAATAAATTTTGATTGGTTGTTTCATGTCAACAATCCAAGGATGGCATGTGTCCTTGGGGAGTTATGCTCAAGGTAGCATGCCATTTGATTAAAGATATGATAATTCTCCTTTAAGACCTCTTCAATGTACCCATTGCACACTTAAGGAGACAAAGATAAATATAGGGAAGAAAATATAGAGAGAGAGGGAGATAATGAGAAACATACAAATAGAAAGGGAGACAAAGAGATAGAGAGAGGTAGAGAGATAAAGAGATAAGGATGAATAGATAGAGATATAGGGCGCGTGATTGATATATCTCTCTGTGTTGCTCTATATCTCTCTATATCTCCCACTATCTATGTCACTCCCTCTTCCCCCCTCTATCTATTGAGCTATCTCTCCCTCTCCCCCCTTTCTCTGTCATTCACTCCATCTCTCCCTCCATCTCTCCTACTCTATATCTTTATCTCTATTTCTTTTTTTTATCTCCCTCTCACTCCTCTCTCTATCTCTTTCTATCCATATCTTTCTCTACCTCTATCACGATCTCTCTATCTCTTTCACCATCCCCCTAGCTCTATCTCTCTATATCACCCCCTTTCTATGTCTCTCCCTCTCCCTATATATATATTGAGCTATCTATCCATCTCTCCCCTATCTTCTTCTCTCTCTCTCTCTCCCTTTCTACATATCACTCTCCCTCTCCCCCTCTTCTTTCGCTCCCTTTTCTACCTATTTATCTCCCTCTCTTCTCTCTCTTCCTCTTCAACCTATCTCTCCCTCTCTTCTCTCTTCCTCTTCAACCTATCTCTCCCTCTCTCCCCCTCTTCTCTATATCTCCTCCTCTACCTATCTATATCCCTTTCTCTCTTTCCCCCTCTCTATCTCCCCTTCTCTATCTCTCACCATCTCTCCCTCCCTATCCCCCCTATCCATAGACTCTCTATCTCCACCTCTCTTTGTTTCTCTTCCCATATATCTACATCTCTCTTTCTCTTCCCATATATCTCTATCTCTCTCTGTTTCTCTCCCAATCTATCTCTATCTCCCTATATATTAACTCAGAAGCCATGCAAGCATACAATAGTATATGTTGGTAAAACTATAATAGTGTTTTATTAAACTATAAGTAACACTTATCTTTCTAATGTCAAGCCTTCTTATAAAAATAGGGTTTTATTAAACTATAAGTAGATTATTGTCACCACTCTTCATTCCAAATGAAATGCCAAATGTAGCAATTGTTTTGTTGATTTTGTCAAGTTTCATTAACCAAGCTATTTAGTGGGTTGAATAAAGTTGTGTTATGACCCTTGGTCTCTTTAAAATAATTAGACAATATTAGGGAGATCGGGAAGGGGAGAAAACTAAACTCCTTCAAAATAGGGGTAGTTGTGAGTTTGTTGGTTTTCTTTATATACTATATACTTAATTCCTCTAGGATAAATAAGTCATTGTAGAAATGAAAGATGTTTGATTATCTACCTAATATTGTTTTGTGTTTTTGAAATGGAAGAGATCTACAACTCTATAGAAAGTTGCTATATGCTAATGGTCAAATTATTAGACTATTTAGATCATTTTAATTGACTACTACATAATAGTTTATGTGTTGAAAGAATTGTTTCCATTCTTTGTAGTTTTTACTTTGGAATACAAATCGTATTTAATTTCATGCCAATATACTTCTTTCATAAAGATATTTGTTTGATTTTTCCTTGCTATTTTCATCTTAAATTTTTGTAAAATGTATTCTATAATATAGAATTATTTTCAAATTGGGACAAAAAGGATTCTAAGAGATATATTTAATAATAAATTTTACAATCATAAATATCATTTAATTTGTATGTTGTAGCTTCAGTACTTTTAGTTAAAATAAAAATAACTTAAAGTTATATATACATATAGTTAAATTGGCAAAGTTGTTTGAGTTAATTACTAAATTTGATCTAAAAATGTTCAACACTTTAGATAAATTCAATTAGATATAGTTAAATTGGAGGTGTCATTTGAGTTAATAATTAAATAACATAATAATAAATTAAAGCAAGGGACATAAATTTGGATGTGTTTGAATTTAATAAATTACAAATTAAAATAGACATAAATTACTTGAAATAAGTGCTTCATAACCCATCTAATCAAATCATAACCTATCAAAAAGGCAATAGGAATTTTCTAAAAAAAAGAACACTTGACCCAATCATAAGTGTATGGCATTCGTAGAAAGGAGTGATCAACCTTAGCAATAGCAACTACCTGATGTAGATTTGGGAGGCTCAACTCAACCAACCTATCAACCTACCTTTAAGAGGCTTCCAACACCAGAGAAACCCTTGATGGTTTTAGACACCCATTTTGGAGTAATTAAGCATACTTCAAGAGCAAGTACAAGTCCTTTGGACCAAATCACCAAAATCACCCTTTCTAGGTTGTGTTGATTAGGCTGATTAGGCCTATTTTACAAAGAAACTAGCCTTTACAATGGTTTTTCACTCATTGATTCCCTAAAGAAAACCTTATCTTGATTATGCAACAATTTTTTGGATTTGATTGCGTAAAATTTTTTGCATCAACATTTTGGATCACACTCTGTGATCCATCATTAGGATGAAAGCAAAGAGCTAAAGGAGAATGTAAAGTTGCAAACCAAGACCAACTTAAAAGGAGGGAGGAAGAGAGGGTTGCACAAGGGACAAGGAAGACAAGACAAAAACCAATAAGATTAATAATAAGAGAAGAGGAAAAAGAGGCTCCAATTTTAAATCAAAAAAGATAAAAATAAACCAAAGGAAAATTGAAAACAAAGGAAAAGACACAAAAAAGAAAAACAAACATTAAACCAATAAGAATTAAAGACAAACTACAACACAAAAAAAAGCTACAAAAATTAATGAGAAAGAAATTAAAGAAACCAAGAAGGAGGATATGTAAGAATATAATAATATAAAAGAGAAAAAGAGAGGAAAGAAATATGAAAACTAAATACACAAAAAAGAGATTAAAAAAACCATAAAAAATATTAAGATAAATAAATGCAAAAACAATTACAAATAAAATTGAGTATAATCCATCATAGTCACATATGATCACATCATTCTTGACCATTTGATATCATAAAAAACCTCAAAAATCTAGTATTCAAATAACCCATATCATCGGCAAGACAAGTTCCATCAGGGTGAAATAAAAAGGTCATACCGAGCATATAGGTCTCACCAATGAAGTTCCATCGGCAAGAAACCTGTCTTGTCTCACCGATCAAAGTAGAAGGAGTTGTATCAGCCAGACCAATGCCATCAGAGTAAGATCCCTGAGTCAGCCCGAGTGCATTTGTCTCATCAATGAAATATCATCGTCGAAACACTCATCTTGTCTTGCCGACAAAACAAAGAAACATACCATCGCCAAGACAAACACTATCAGAATGAATTCAAAATGTCCTCCTGACCCACTATGTCATGCCGATAAGATTACATCGGCAAGAGTCTTGGCGACATACTTGAGATCAAAGGAATAATCATTGGGGAGACTTATAACATCGAAAAAATTATTGAATGTCTTAGCGATACACCATGTCTTGCCGATGAAGACACAAACAGATCAAGATAGTCGTCGAGGTGACTCTTGGCGACATTTATATGAATCCAATGGATAGATTATGTGATATCGGCATAATGTCTCCCCGACAAAAAGAATGTTTAATGAACATTAGTCAAGCCTGAATAAGAGGATCACCCAAAGTTTCAATTGTCTTGTTGATTGAACATTTGATGTGACAGTGGGTAAATTCAAAGATCAGCTACACTCGTGTTCAAAGCTAGGAAATTAATGGCAATATTACTACCAGATGTGTCAATAATTTCTTGAATTGAGAAAAGTAATTGAAGGCGAATTTTGCAAAGTTAGCAGCAGAGGAGTGAACGAAGGGCCAACGGATCTTGCGGTCAAAGAATTCTAAATAAACTTGTAAGTTCCCTGCAGTTAAATTTTTGGTTTTGTGATTAATAAAATGGAAAGCACTAGCTCAGGAAAAGAAAAAGGTAGGAAACAAAGTGAGAGTAATAATCCTAGAGGGAAAAAGCAAAAAAATTGAAGCAGAGAAGGAACTGGGGGTAGCTGAGAGGAAGTTAAACCAAGACTTAATTGATCAATTGCTCGGCTCAGGACCTAAGGCCATGCGGTCTACACAACTTAGGGAAAAAGTGGAAAAGTTAGAGGATAAATGCAAGCATATACGAGACATATGGACCCCAATTAAGGGATATGAGTTGTTTATTTTTCATTACCAACGAAGGAACCAATATGAACCAGTGTGCAATCCTTGGAAGTTAAACCTAGTAAAACTAGTCTACCCCAATGTATTTGTAAATGTAGAATTGGTGAATATGCTAGCTGCCTATTATAATCCAAAATGTAAAACTATTTGTGGTCCATCAGGAAAACCGTTTATACATATATTTGAAGCTGCCATCTGTGAGGTTTTTAACCTAGAGGGAGTGTGTGGTGAAAAAATTGTACCTTAACAGTTGGAAAAGGAATTTTGGAGGATGGATACTTTGTACAAGGGTTGGAGGTTGCCACTACACAAGTCTAAGAAAGATGGTGTTTTAGTTCCATTGAATGACAATGATGGTCCCCTGTTCCATGTTGATTTGTTTGAACCCTACATGAGGTACACATATTTTTTAGTGTGTCAAGTGCTATGAATGGAGGCCCCTGACCACATGCCAATTGTACCCATGGTAATTGTAGCAGACATCCAATGTCACAATTCAAGGTTTTTTTAATTATGCTTCACACATCTTTAAAGTACTTGATTCAGGACCAATGGAAATAAAAAGTGGAGCTCCTATCTTGCACTTGGATGCTTATTCAATCCTAATGCATATGATACTTTATTATGGACAAGAATTGCATATGTGGCCTGAAAAACGAATGGTTGTACAATTTGATAAGGAAGGAAGGTTATTACCAGTACAACTCTAGACTTCCACCTGGGATTGCAAATTTGGTAATTATTGTTATCTACATTTTGAAGTTTTTTGTGAAACCACTATATAGATTTTACAATCATAGTTGTGAATACTCATTGTCCGATGAAATGAAAAGGTTTTTAAGGCCTAAGGATTTCAAAGTACCTATCAACCACAATTGGGGAGGCTGGTACTATCTAGAAGATGCAACCATAATAAGAGTATATGGATTTGAAGATGTACCCTTCATTCTGCCCAAGACGGTGCCTGATAGGATTGCATATTTGGAGATTGTTAGGCAATTGGACTTTTTAGATGTTATGAATCTAAGTTATTTCAGAAAGCAGGCATTTATACCTAGTAAATTATGCTTCAGTGATTTCACTGTATTAGCAAGGGATGGATATGATATGGTTCTCAACAAACTGCTACAATACAACATGAAGAAGGGTCCACCACGAAAAGGATTTGATCTAGAAGGGTATATTGATTTTGCCAAAAATAAAATGAACTTGGGAGGATACAATCACATACCCTATTTGTATGATGACTTGATCAGGAATTTAGAATAAGAGGACGCATAAAAAGTTGTTGATGAGTATAATAGGGGATTGCAAGATACAAAACTATTATCTTCTAATGAAGAGGCATCTGGTGATGGTAGGCCTAGCAGTACAATTGATAAAATTTCCAAATTGAGAACTCAAGACTACAAGTATTTTCCTAGGGAACCATGTGTTGAAGAGAGTGCAGATACTGACACAAGGCATATAACATATAAATAATTCGTGGCTGATGATGAATTCATTAAAAACTCAAAATTTAAAACCTTTTTCTACAAATTAAAAGGAAAATCAATAAGGGAATCAGTGGAGAATATTACACCAAGTAATGGGGAACAACTGTTGAATAACTTAAAATCAAGTGTGGAAGAAGAAATGAAGAGCATCACCCCTGAGAAAGGAAGGAAATTATTAGAAGATGCAGGTGTCATGATCTTTCCTGGGTTGGATTTGAACTCTGCTTTGATTTTTGATAGTTTTCTGAAGAATAGTAACGTCACACATAAACTCACTCTTGAGGGGGTAACAGAGATTTATGCAGGATCTAAGTATAACCCAGATGAGGGATCACTTATGATATGGGCCCTGTATCCTCCACACAAGAAATTTGTTGCAATCGATACTGAAAAGGCTTTTGGACATGTAATGACGTTAAAAGCTGGTGAGATTGATCCAATAGCTACAACAAAAATTGGCATTAATGTGGCCAAATTAAATAAAGCCCAAATCCAAAAGCTAATTAAGAAAAAAAAAATGTATAAGATTAATAACGAGAGACTACTCAGAGAAAATAATCTCTTGAAGGACATGATAGGAATCACGCTGGGATCCACAAAGCAATTGACTCATGGTGAAAGCTCACAGAAGAGACCATTGGGAAGAATCAAATGTGTACTCACAAGGTAAATGCGATGCATTCACTGCAATAATAAGGAAGAGGCAGACCAATTTAATGACTTGGTTGAGTAAGCTCTGGGGAACACATTCAAACAATTTTACTGTACTACAAGAACATAAGAGGATAGATGGAAGGATCCGAGAGAAGTTCCAGGAAATAAACCAAAGGGATGCTCCTGATAACATAGCTATTGATACTGCAAACCATTTTATGGAAAAACATAAAGACTACCATGACGAATTGCAAGGTGATGAGCAGGGGATGATCAATGTCACAAAAAAGGGAGTACCAATGATGTTAGAAGATGGAGGGGAACTAAAGGGAAAATACAGATGGATCAAGGAATGTGAGACAATGATGCAAACAATTTTGGAGACAGCCACAGGAAATAATTTAACAATGAACAGGGCATGTGAACAGAATGAGAAGATGTTCGAAATGGAGATAGCCATAAGGAATACGTTGGAGGATGTTGATACACATGAGCGGAAAGCTTACCGAGATTATCTGTCAAACATCTATTTATGGCTTAATAGAGCATAATTTTTAGTTTGTTATTGTTGTTAAGCAAAAGACATTTATGAAAGGACACGTCCTTTCACAATTTTGATATATTTATATTTGTTTCATAATATAAAATAGATATATGCGGATAGGAGAAAGATACAATACATAGTTTGCAATGAAAATTTCCTTTAAAAGACTCAGATGTATGTATGAATTTTGATGAAGTTAATGAAGATGTCTGAACTTGTGGCTTAATCTTAGTATCGGTTGTTTTTGGAATTATACAGTTATTTGGTTGTCTCCATTTTAATGTTTTTATGTTGTTTAAATTGATATATCAAGCATATATTTAGTTTACTGATACACATTTGATGTATTTGTGTGATGTGATTATTTGGTTCTTTCAAGTAAAGATTAAACCCTTCTAGTCAATTACAGTAACTGAAGAGTATTAATTGGATCAATAAGAAGAATCACATAACTAGGATTGACATTCTATCTCATGCAGAGTTTGTTAGTCATTTACTTGCACATTTATACAAGTTATAAACTACATTTGTGTGCCAAACAGTTTGAATTATTGCCATCATAGATTACACTTTTCTAGATCTTCATTAGACTACATACACCCAACAAGGCACTGGTCTCACACATTTCATCTTTTAGTTTATCCATTTTATTTTTTACATCTGTTAATTGAACATATTTTAATATATTCACATACACTTTATTAGGATTATATATATTCATTGTAAGATTGCCATTGTGAATAGATTGTTGTAACCAAAATCTAGTTTCAATGCCAAATGTAGCAATTGTTTTGTTGCTTTTGTCAATTTTCATTAACCAAGCTATTTAGTGGGTTGAATAAAGTTGTGTTATGACCCTTGGTCTCTTTAAAATAATTAGACAATATTAGGGAGATCAGGAAGGGGAGAAAACTAAACTCCTTCAAAATAGGGGCAGTTGTGGGTTTGTTGGTTTTCTTTGTATACTATATACTTAGTTCCTCTAGGATAAATAAGTCATTGTAGAAATGAAAGATGTTTGATTATCTAACTAATAATTTCTACAACTCTATAGAAATTGCTATATGCTAATGGTCAAATTATTAGACTATTTAGACCATTTTAATTGACTACTACATAATAGTTTATGTGTTGAAAGAATTGTTTCCATTCTTTGTAGTTTTTACATTGGAATACAAATCATATTTAATTTCACATCAATATACTTCTTTCATAAAGATATTTGTTTGATTTTTCCTTGCTATTTTCATCTAAATTTTTTATAAAATGTATTCTATAATATAGAATTATTTTCAAATTGAGACAAAAAGGATTCTAAGAGATATATTTAATCATAGATTTTACAATCATAAATATCATTTAATTTGTATGTTGTAACTTCAGTACTTTTAGTTAAAATAAAAATAACTTAAAGTTATATATACATATAGTTAAATTGGCAAAGTTGTTTGTCCATTTTATTTTTTACATTTGTTAACTGAACAAATTCTAATATTACACATACACTTTATTAGGATTATATATGTTCACTATAAGATTGCCATTGTGAATAGATTGTTGTAAACAAAATCACATCACTTAAGTCTGCTCGGTTCACAAAGGTAGACCCACCTAGGTTTGGCAGCACCTGAAGAGAAGGTTCAAATCATTTGGCCTTCTTTGTTACCCTAAAATGTATCAAGAGATTGGAAACCTCTTGAGGTATTCTTACCTACGTTTTTGAGAGCTAACAGCCTCCAAACCTCCAAATCCACAAAAAGATTCCACTTGTACAACCAAATTCTTGCCAAACCCAAAAACCCTTGTTTTAGGCCAAAATCATGAGAGTTTATTGAATCTCCTACTTCCACAACCTCCCAAACCTCAAAACCAACTCAGAAACAACCCATTAGGTCTGCACATGCATAAAAATTCATAAAATCAGATCTCCCATACATATTTTGTTGAAACCTAGGCTTGAACCTCTCATTTCACATGCTTTTCTTCACAAAACTCTTGAGGACAGCAGCTATACCTTCTTTATTTCTCATCCTACACCCTATTCATGCATCCTACAATTACAAAAGTATCCATGAGGCCTCTTACACAAGCTACAATAATCACAAAAAGTGTAAGAGCCCCTTTATATCATGTTTGGACTACAAAACCCTCAAAAATAGGGTAACTGAGCTGTATGCAAAGAAATGAAGCTTTCTAACTCAAATAAACTCCTTAAGCTCTCAAATCAGATTCAAATCAAAGATAACATATATCCTCATGACATGGAATCAATTTCACATCAAAATATGGCTGTATGTGACCGTACAATACTGCAAAATAGGAAAAATACAAAAAATTTGAAGAAAAACACAGATTTTGGAATGTCAAGAGCTTGTATTTTAAATCCTCAACCATCAAAAAACTTTACAATGATCACTTTATGCCTTTTAAATTCCTTTACACTTCAACCACCGGAAAACCACCTCTACAACTGACTTTTTAATCTTTTATGATCACATGAAACATAAAACACACTAATTTTAAGGTTGTTAACATCACTATTAAAATGTTTTAATTTTTTGACCTTTCAAATGTATTGAAACTTCTAGGACACCTCTAAGACCATGCTAGTGGCTTGATAATAGCCTTATTATTGACATGACACTAACCTTGCACCCTTTTAAAACCAACCTATTGACCTCCCTAATTATCATCACATGATTAAGCATAAAAGATGAGGTGTAGGTGCTCCTACACCACTACCCCATCCAAAATTTGCTCACATTACACAAAGCCACAATGTTCCTCCAAGATATGCCAATAAAATCCTACCTTATGTGTCCTAGTAATCAAATTGGAGATGATCCTAAAAATGACATTGTGAAGGGTGATTGGTCTAAAAAATCTAAACGACTTTGCAATTATTTCACTACTACGATCAATGTGTCATCTTTCATGAAATTTCCCAAAACACTATTGATTATTATAATATGGAAATTTCTAGGAGAGCTACAATAGCTGTAACATCATGAATTAAAATTAAACATTAAAAAGTACATCATGAATTAATTATGTAATGGAATAAAAATTAAAAAAATCATGAATTAATTATGTAACCACATAAGTCAAATATAATTCTATCAAGAAATTAATATGAAATAGATAATACAATCACATAACTCATAAATTTCAATTTCATTGATCTTCTTCTTTATCCAACTCTTTGTCTATATCATCCGATCCAGATTCGACATTGTAAGGATTGGTCATATCATCATCATCGTCATTGATATCAGTTTCGATAATGTCATCATCCAAACGGATATCATCTTCATGAACATTAACTCCTACATCATCATGATCTAGTTCCTCCTCTTCGACATCTTCGTTAGGCACATCATCAACTAACTGAACTAATCCTGATCATCATCTTCATCATCTTCTAGTTCTTCGGTATCTTCTTCTTCCACCACATTAAACTTTACCGGCCTTCCTCTTGGATCATGTCTAACATATGACCAACCTAGTTTACTTGGAACCTCTAAGTAAAATACCTGCGCACATTGGCTTGGAAGAACATAGGGCTCATTTCCAGCTCGCTCGATTGACCTTGTATTAACCATGGTAAATCCATTATCATGTTCAATAACAGTTCTCCCAGGATCATTTTCATTCAATTGTAGCTTGTACCAATAGGATGACGAACAAAACTAATTTGAAGGACTTAAAGTCACACTCAAGTATATCATCCAAAATCCCATAGTATCGATTTTCTAAGACTTCTGGATGTATGTCGCTTCTAGATGAAACATTAGTCACCTGAAAGACTGCAGTTATCCCAAAATCACAATTTTTCTTTGTTTTATCCAACTTTTTGATTTGAAATTTATGACCATTGCACCACATAGCCTTGTGGTGTTTCACCTAGAATATGTCAAATATGTAAAAATTATTGCAATATCGTCAGTTGATAATCATATTTATTCTTGGCCGAATGTATGCAAAGAAAAAAATCTCAACATATATACATCAATATAATTGAAAATAATTAAATAATATGGGTGATTAATATATTTATACGTACCTATTTATCTCTTAAACCATATGCTAAATCAATTTCCCTTGGTGTAACATTGGAATCTCCATTACGATGAGCTTCTTTAACTAATGAAGCCACACCTTCCCATGTTAATGCACAACCAGATTGTTGACATAGTTCAATCCATACCATCATCCAATCAAGATTGTTTGCGACGTACAAATGTAGTGCATCCCACTCTCGACCAACTGTATAAAAAAAAATGAAATTCACAAACGACGTATAATTAGTTAATTACCACAGTATATGACCTTAATTTATAATTGATGTATATTGAAGATTAATAATTAAATAAGTACAATATACATAAAAACCAAATGTAAAATGTATTCTAGTTAATCTCCATGACCATCTTATAGTTACCTCTCACTTTCCTCAATCTACCTTTCCCCATCAAGTACTCCCCTTCAAATTTGTTAATGGAGTTGGGATCCCAAATGCGATCTACATGGATCTTTGCTGCAAAATTAGGAAGATATTCAGTAATGTGCACCATGGTCTGGTATACAATATATCTCTCCACCATAGAACCCTCAGGATGTGCTCTTTGTCTAACCAAAGCCTTCAAAAATTTCAAGTGCCTCTCAACCATCCACATTGACCTTGTGTGTACAGGTCCACACAATTCAATCTCCTCAACTTGGTGTATGAGGTAGTGTTCTTGTGCATTGAAAAATGTCGAAGGTAGACACTTTTGCATTTCACACATTAGACGAGGAATTTTTCTCTTCCAATAATTTATATCTTCTTTATGGATTTCTTTAGATGACAACCATCTACAAGTGATTCAAGGCACAAATATATTAATGAGATTTAACAAAGATATACAATATATTACATAACAAGTAAAAAAAATGGAAATTATAAGATCTATACAATGAGTTGAACAAATATCGCTACTTACCTCATGTATTTTCCAAGATCATATATACCTTGCTTGGCATTTTTTTCAAAGTTGTCTGGGAGAGATAGAGGTAGAAGGTACTGCAAAAATTATAAAATGATCTTTTCAGTATTTTTTCAAAAGTAGTAAACATAATACATTGAAAAGTACATGCAGTATACAAATATATGTATAATATGCCAGAATAATTACCTTAATGAAGGTATGCCAATCATGCATTTTCATCCTTGACCCAAATTCATCTTTCTTTGTTATGATATTATTTATCTTCGTAGTAAATCCTATGGGAAATCGATTTAATATGTTGACCCTAAAAGTTCTGTGGTATAAATAAATATTAATGGCTAGCTGGTAAAGAATGTTTTGATTGACCTTGGTGCAGCCATCAATGTAATGACCAAGCATACTATGGAGTATTTGAATATCCTAACTATTAGGTCTACACCCATCGTCCTGCAGCTTGCTGACAGTTCCACTGTAACACCTGATGGCATGGTGGAAGATATAATTGTCAATCTTGAGTCATGGGAATACCTAGTAGATTTCACCATATTGTCCACTAAGGCAACTTTGGGGGGATATCCTATCATCCTAGGTAGACCATGGTTAGCCACAACCGATGATTTTATAGGATGTCATTCTGGAGACATGAAAATTTCTAATGGTCAGTCAACAAAGAAATTGGCTTTATACCCGCCTACCCAGCTTCAACCAGACTTATCTAAACCAATTTGGCCAGATTTAGGAGAGGAAACTGAAGATGTCAATTTATTGGCTCGGCTAGTGATGCTGCAAACTAATCCATTTTCCCAACTTCAGAGTGAGGATGACCTACTTTTACAAATTTTGCAATCCAATTTTGATATGAGTAGCCCATCTATGCCAGATAGCTGTCATTCGCAATGCTTCCTGCAACAACTGAGTCCTGAGAGCCTGCCATTTAAAATTCATGTAGTTTATCAACATTTGTTTTCACAGGAAATACAGACACCACCTTTATCAGTAGACTCCATGAATGATCTTACCAAGCAAATTGAGTTGTCTCCAGGCCACTGTCTGAATATCAATAGTAAGCTGCCTCAATCTCAACAAACTGCCCTAGTCATAATGCTTCAAGATCAACACAAAGCTTTTGCATGGGACTATGGGGATATGAAGGGAATAGATCTTTAGCTCTCTACTCATAGGATCTACATTAAGGAAGACTGTTCACCAGTTAGGCAGCCTCAAAGAAGGATAAACCCAACACTCGGGGAAATAGTTAAAAATGAGCTCCAAAAATTGCTTGATGCTGGTTTTATCTACCCCATTTCAGACAGTCAATGGGTATCTTTGCTGGTGATTGTTCCTAAAAAAAATGGAAAATGGAGAGTTTGTGTAGACTATAGGGAGCTGAATACTGCAACTAAAAAGGATCACTTTCCACTGCCATTTGTTGATCAAGTGTTGGACTCCTTGTCTGGTAAAAAGTATTTCTCCTTTTTGGATGGATATAGTGGGTATAATCAAATTAAAATTGCCTCTGGTGATCAAGACAAAACAATTTTCACCTGTCCATGGGGGACTTTTGCCTACTCTATCTTACCTTTCGGCCTGTGTAATGCACCCGCAACATTTCAAAGGGCAGTAATTGGTATTTTTGCTGACATTTCTAATGATTCTATGGAAATTTACATGGATGACTTCACCACTTATGGAGTTACTTATGAAGAAGCATTAGAAAATTTAGAGAAAGTGTTGAAAAGATGTCAGGAGCATAATTTGTCTTTGAATTGTGAGAAGTGTTTTATGATAATGCAAGAAGGAATCGTTTTAGGCCATCATATCTCTCAAGCTGGAATTCAAGTTGATCCTACAAAAATAGAAGTCATTCTAACTTTGCCAGCACCTATGAAACAAAAGGATGTTAGAAGATTCTTAGGACATGCTGGGCATTATAAAAGATTTATCAAAGATTTCAGCAAAATAGCCAGTCCATTGTATGCCTTACTGATTAAGGATTCTGAATTTAACTAGACTGAGGCCTATGACAAATCTTTCCTGCAACTTAAGAAATTACTTACTCAGGCACCTGTTCTTCAAGGACCAAAGTGGAGTCTGCCCTTTCATATACACACATATGCTTCTGATTATGCCATAGGCGCAGTTTTAGGACAGAAGGAGAATTCCATAGAGCATGTCATATATTTCATTAGCAAAAACCTTCAAGGCCCTGAGTTAAACTATACTATCACAAAGAAAGAATTGCTAGCAGTTGTATATGCCCTGAACAAGTTTCGGCATTATGTCACTAGTTACCAAATATTTGTTCACACAAATCATGCAGCAATAAGATACCTCATGAATAAGCTTGCCATATCTAGCAGATTAGCAAGATGGCTCTTATTGTTGCAGGAATTTGATATCACAGTTATTGATAAGCTAGGTTGGGCTAATGTGGTGGCTGATTTCTTGTCAAGACTTCAAACAACTACACTTGCCACCCCTGAGGTAATTGATGATACTTTTCTAGATGAACATCTATTTTCTATTGTTGCTCAAACTCCATGGTATGCAGATATTGCAAATTACTTAGCAGCCAACCGGATCCTAGCTCATTTCTCACCAAAGGACATAAAACTGTTGATTGAGAAAAGTTTTAACTTTTCATGGATTGCAGACTGTTTATTCTACACCGGACCTGATCAAGTCATGAGAAGGTGTGTTAGGGAAGATGAGACCTATGACATTGTGCATGCTTGTCATGATGAGCCATGTGGTGGGCATTTTGCATCTAAGATAACATCAATGAAAGTATTTAACACATGATACTATTGGCCCACACTACACAAGGATGTTATATCCTACACCAGAAAGTGTGACAGATGTCAACAAATGGGGAGACCAACAAGGTCTGATGAAATTCCCCTGCATCCTCAAGTGGTAGTCACCCCCTTTGACAAGTGGGGTATGGATTTTGTTGGGCCTATTGATCCTCCATCCAATGGTAAGTCATACATTTTGGTTTGCACTGATTATGTAACCAAGTGGGTGGAAGTGAAGGCAATGACACATGCCTGTGGCAATAAAGTTGTTGAATTCTTGTATGAGCAAATTTTTACTCGATTTGGAGTTCCAATGAAACTTGTTACTAATCAGGGAGCTCAGTTTACATCAACATTAATCACTGCATTGATGAATGATTATAAGATCAGCAAGCCCCTATCATCCTCAAGCCAATGGTTAGGAAGAGGTTACCAACCAAGAATTGGAGGCAATCCTTACAAAAATAGTACAGTTACACAAAAAGGATTGGAGCAGTCGTCTTCTAGAAGCAGTCTGGGCCTATAGGACATGGAAAACAACTACAGGGTTTACCCCTTTTGAGTTACTTTATGGAAAAACTGCCATGTTTCCAATAGAATTTGAGCATAAGACCCTAAGGACTGCTCTTCAACTAAACATTGATCTTTCTGAAGCTCAAAAGGAACGCCTCCTCTAGTTGAATGCATTGGATGAGATACAGAAAGTTGCCCTGCAACATACTGAAGTTGTACAACAACAAAGGAAGAAATGGCATGACCACCATATCAAAACAAAGCAATTCTTTGCTGGTGACTGGGCACTACTCTATGACTCCAGGTATAAAGATAATCAAGGTAAACTTACAACAAGATGGCTTGGTCCATATGAAATAGAAAACATATTTGATAATGGTTTAGTTCAGTTGGCTACAATTGATCCTGTTCAATTCAAGCTGCTGGTTAATGGACATCGTCTTCAGTTGTATCATAAGACGACCTCCAAAGAAGAATTTATGAAGCAGTTCATTTCACCTACGACCACTGATCTTCATGCAGCAAAAGGCTTCGGTCTTCTTCCTGCAACAACTCTTTGAAAACTATGTTGTACATCCATAATAAAGGTTTTTTTTTTACGAAAACCACTTTCTCCATCACTACCCATCGCCATCCATCACATCTATCACCATCATTCATTCATTCCATCTTTCTTTTTTATGTCACCCATCCATGTCATCCACCTGTTGTACCACAATCATTTATGGTTTCTTTTCAAGCAATCATTTCAAGGTGTGCTTTGATATCTCCCAACATCCGCGAGCATTAATTACAAGGTATGCGATATTCTTTTTATTTGTCACATCATTTAATTATTTCGTTTATTCATTTATTACAATGTGTCTATCAGTCATTACTACCAGTTCTTTGCCTATCCTTTCACACATGTGTGGACACATGCCAAATCTTAAGTAGGGGGCGGGGATAATTTGTTTCAAATTCTTTCTTTTTGCCATTGCCACGTCTGTTAAAGACAGTTTTTATTGTACTTACCACCAAATGAATGTGTGCTTTTCCCCTGATCAACAAGTTAATTACTTAATTAAGTATTTTCTAAAAATCATTGCATGCAATTGTCTTTTATAACATTCTTGGTAAGTAAAGAAGGTAAAGAAGCCGAAAAGAAAAAAAACAGGGCAAAGAAAAGTGTTTTCAAATATTCAGAAGAGGTTGAGTTTCAAGGATTTTAGCAAAAACAGTTGTGAATATGGGTGGTCAACTAGTAAGACATGAACCGGCAGCTCATGAGGCCTTAACATAAGACCCTCAAATAGTTCAGGCATTCAGTATGTGTGGATGGCTGAATTGCTTTCTGAGTATTGATTCTTTTGATGAGGAAGCTGCTGGAGAATTTTTAAGGACGTTTTTGGAAGGAGAGGCTACGATATGGGGTTTAACAGTAACTGTGACATAACAACGAATTGCAGAAGTGACTGGGCTTCCTGCAACTAGAGAAAACTTTCTTTCAAGAAGGGACGTTGTCTCTTCCAGGGCAGAATTTACATTGCCAGCAGATGGGCCCTTAGAGATCTCAAAGCAAGGATGCAAATGAGTATCACTGCCGTATCCATATACAGAATATTCCTCCTTCATAATCAGGTATTTAACTTGTGAAGGACACTTTTCCTATTTACATTCCTATCACTTTAAACTTTTGAGTCATATGTGGCACGGGTTAGCTGTCAACGTCCCAAATTTCTTGTTAAATCTTTTGGAGCGTAGTGCTCATGAGACCCAAAAGCATAAAGATAATTCCATCACCCATCATGCCCTTTTTAAACTTCTGACTGAGTGTTCCCTGAGGGATGTATCCCCCCTTTCTTGGCAAGAATTTTCTTCCCAGAAAGGACTGCAACCTCCAGAACCTCCTAGAAAACTCCCTGCACAGACCAAGAAAAAGAGAAAAAGAGTAGAGTCTACAAGTAGAGAAGCTGAGCAAGAATCACCTGCTTCTCCTACAAGACCTAGTCCTCTAGCCTCCACACCTGAGCCCTCTACCCAAGTAAAAACTAGGTCTGCTACAAGAAAAGAAAAGGGGAAAACGAAATTAGGAGAACCATCCAGTGCTGAGCATACCCTAGAAGCAAACCCTCAAATACCAAAGCAAAAACGTGCTACCCAGCTTTTTCCTGTAGCAACACCTGTTGTCACCACAATTTCATCATCATCCTCTCCTGCTGAGTCTGAATTCCCTAAACAAGTTAGGAAGAGGAAATCTGCAAAAGAACCTCCCGCGTCTACTACATTACCTAGAAGAGCTTCAGCAAGAAAACCAAGTAAAACTACCCCAACCTCTGTCCGACCATTAATAATAGTCATATCGAAGGAATCTGAGGAGCTTATTCATGAGGATTCTCAGAATGTATCTGAGAATGTTCCACTTAGTTCCGCTGTTATTCCTGAGGAGTTACAGAATAAAACAAAGGAAATTGGGGAAGTACAACAAGATTGTAATGATGAAAAGAGGATGCCAAGTCTTGATAACTTGGCTGATGCAGTTGAAAGAATTTAAGAGGAAACACAGTCTTCTCGTGAGCTACAACATGAATTCATCCTGCAACAAGAAGATGATGAATTTGAGCAACCTGAAACATCCAATGAAATACCATTGCCCTCTGAAACATGCCAGGAATTGGTTGTGTATAAAAGAACGTTGCTAATTGAATTATTAGAATATCTTAAGATAACCTAGAGGCCTGTTACACTTCAGACCTTGAGTTTTCGCCATCTGGCTAAAACTGAAATGCAACAAAGTCTGTGGGAAGAAGAGAGGAAGAAATTAAAGAAAGAGATTGAAAGCCAAAAATAGGAAATCCAGGAAATCAAGGATAAAATGAATGAAATGATGAAAGTAGCTGGAAAAATTATGGAATGCAGGCCACCACCCAGGGTGTATGCAATGTGCCTTAAGGAGCGGTTTTTGTGGTTCCAGTTAATGAGAATTTCCAAAAATTTGGACCCTATCATTCATTCTGCTAAAAAGTTTTATGATGCCTATTAGAAAGCACCTAATTGGCTAAGGAATTCTATGTGTGAATTTTATTTGCATGGGTTGTTAATCCCATTTGAAATAGAGTGGAATCTGCTTCTTTATATCGGTGACATTCATCTAAGGTCACTGATGTCTTGGGCAGCTAATGAGATTAATTATGGGAAGCAATTAGAGGATTATAAGGAAGTTGAACGGAAAGAACCTATCTCCCTGCGACTAGAAAGCTCAGACCCTCAAACATTTCTAAGAACTTGGTTTTCTGTTACATATGGATTTTATGATCCTGCAGAAAGAATAAAGATATTTGATCTCAGCAAGCAAGTATATGATGAATTTAAAGGTCAACCATATTCGTTTTGGAAGCTTTCAGCTTCCAGAAGTAAAACAAGATGGGAGAAGCTGACAATTGGCCTAAGAAAATCTGAGCCTCATAGTCCTTTGAATTTCAGAGCAGCAAAAAAAATGTCAGAAAGGTACATACAATTAGGTCTGCAGGAAAGATTTGAATTGAACTGTAGGTGCCATTAACATTTCACCCCCTTGTTTTGATGTGGCCATTGTATCCTTATCTGGCCACCGATATTAATGAAGACACAAAAGCTCATAGGTATGAACGATGGCAGAGTTACAAAGGCTTCTACTACAAGTTCGGGACTACAATGCAAGGACATGCTGCTTCTCCTGATTTCAGGGAAACAACCAGGAAAGTTAATGCTCGAGGACCAACATTAGCTAAAGTAGGGGGCAAATGATGAGCCCAAAATATGCTCATAAGTTGGATATCATGACATAGTTTTAAATACCCTTATTCTTTTTAATGTTTGTTTTAAACTCTGTGATTATAAACTTTTTGTTTAAAAATGGGTAGTATCCTATGGCAAGCATTCCTATATTCCTGCAGCCTAATATCTTCGTATGACTATATTCAAGTGCCTTGTTTGACCTCTCAATTGAATGATACAATACATGTGGTTTTTGATAAATGAGATGAATTTAATGTGTGTGATTAATAATGAGTATCGTACTATTATATGCATGCTTTCTTTCGCCTTTGTTGCCATGTGTTCCACAGGTTGTTAAAGTTAGTATGAACAAGTCAATGCACAACAAAACGTGGCCTCGTAGAAAAATCCCATTACCAACACGCTGTTGAAGAAGTTGTTTCAAGCAAGGATTCTTTGTCCAGGTCGTTGGGAGGAAACCGAAGTGATCATCAATCTAGGAAGATTTGATTACTAGATTCTCTTTGAATCGTTGAGCAGATAAACTCTCATTTATGAATTTTGTTCCTCAGCGTCAGGGGGCATTTATATCTGCATCTTTCTTTGTTAAGTTAGGTAGTTAGTTAGTTACCTTTCTATAAATAAGTGTTCCTCCTACATGAGTGAACGTAATAGTTAGTAGAGATTGGACTAGACTAGAGAGAAGATACAAAACAGAGTGTATTGAGATTACTGTTATAATGAAAAACAAAGTTTTGTGTTAGTTTTCTTACAAACAGAACAACCATGTATATGATTCCAAGTTCATGAATAAAAGTTGATGAAGTTTTGAGTTCAATTCTTGCATAATTTGCTTGATGCTTGCTAAGGGGGCCCACTTAGTGAGTATCTGTAGTTAGTTGTTTATTTCCTATTGTTTATCTGTTAGAATTTCATTCCAATAAGTTTCAGCACAAACTCAGTCTTATCTTGTTCCTGCAGCATAAGGAATCCATCCCTGTGTCTGTTCCTACAGCATAAGGCCAGTTCATGGTTTGTTTCCTAGTAATGGTTATTACGATTCCTACTTTAATTAAGTTATGCTTAAGTTGACAAGACTTTGCTTTACATTCCTGCATTAGAGGTAGAATTCCTTTTAAGCATATATTTCTAGTAAGTTGTGGCTAAAACCGGTTCTTAGTGCACATACAGTGCCGCTCCATTTCAAGTATACGTTCCTTGGTTTGACAAAGTAAATGAATGACCATGAGAAGATGTTAGTCACTTGCTGGAATGTCCAATTCCCAGGTTTGGATTTTCCATGAATTTTATATCCTTTTGTGGGCGACAACCATTCAATACCAGCACCGAGGATGAGATTGAGGGCACTCAGGGAAAATTGACGACCAAGGGACGATGAGTACTGTAAGTTTGGCACCCCATTCTCTTTAACCTACAATTTTCATGCCTGGTTTCCAAAGATCTTCTTGTACATTGGCACCCCCATTCTTGTAAAATGGTATAAGATAAGATAGAAAAAATAAAATAGCTTAGTCTTTCACATTTTTATCAACTAGCCTCAGGTCTTGGCAAAACTCCCATAATCTTCCCACATCCTGGTTGTTGGTGGGAACATTTTATTCTTTTTTGTACGACCTACCTCAAATTTTATGTCCACAAATTTGCTAAAAACATAAAACAATAAGAAAAAAATCAAAGGTACAACTAAAAAGGGGTTATTTCCTTTTGGCCTCCTCCATCTCTTATATTTCAACATAGCATGGAATTACGCTTACATAACATAAACTCAAACAAATCAAAGTGTATAGGGGAAAAGGAGCCCAAGTATATGCTAGGGTAAGCTAGATCTAATGAATGGAAATAGAAGTATATAATTCTTCTTTAATACCTCCACCACAAACATATTCAAGGAAAGGTCTCCTCCCTTCTTGGTAGTGATAACATCCTCCACACACAACCCTTAAAAATTATGAATAGAGGAATATAATCTTTGAAGAACTCAAAGTTGATTCTATCTTACCTGATGCAATATTTAGTCATTTTATCCTTACAAACATTTATAGTGAGTACTAGAGGCACATAGACCAATTCTTCATAATAGAAGAATTTGATCATACTTTTCCAATGATGGCATTATGAGAAAACCTTAGGTTAAATGAATAATCCCTAGCTAAGTTCTTTAAATCATGTCCTACTTGTGGGATGAGGAAAAAACCCTAAATTATTATCACACATTCATCTCTTTGTTAATGAGTGATTGCACAATAGTGTGTCCCACTTGTGGGATGAGGCAAAAAAATAATCCCAAAATTTCAAAATTACAAAATGCCAGTTGAATGAAGAACCTTCATTTTAAGGTGATGTCGTCATGACCTTTGAATGAAGAACCTTCATTCAAAAATGATGCCATGTCAAGACTTTCAAATGAAGGTATTTTTTATTTTAAATATTTCATGTCCAAAATGCTTTATAAAAGGAATCTTTGCATGAAGGACCTTCAAATGAAGACCTTAATTCAAAGGTCCTTCATTAGAAGATCCTTCATATGAAGGTTCTTGTAATGCCATCCCATTATAGCTCTTAGAGTTGTTAGAGATATTTTTTTTTTTAAGTAGAGATTGGACCATCAAATAGTGTCACCATGACTCTACTAAGATATCCATCAAATTGATAAACCCTAACTTAACAACCACAAATTCATAAAAAAAATGCCCCTGTCAGCCTTAGGGCATCAATTCAATGCCAAGTTTCTTGCTTTAACAGACCCCTAAATGCAATGAACCTCTATCATACCATGTTGCACACCAGTCCACCAAGTTACAGTTCCAAGAAAGTGGGTGGATTGGTGGATTCCATTTCTATTTAGCCCTCAAACCCTTACATAGACAAAACAGGGCAGTCCCTGTATTTGATTGTTTTCTCCCACAAAACAGTGATTTAGCACTTCAAAACAAATTCAAATGAAAGGGAACACATATATTTATCTACAACAAAGATCTCAGAGAATTTCAAGCTTGTACAGATCCATACAACACAAAAGAACTTCAAAAAAAAGTAAAAGTTCACATAAAATTGCTTCAAGAACGTGGTATTTGATATGAAATTTTTGGTATCAATTCCTCCAACAATTGAAAAAATTGCAATGGGATGTGAATACAATATGATAGAAGTGGGATAATAAATTCATCGTTTGAAGCATCAAACCAATATGCAAAGATGAAAGAAAGTGCTAACCCCTTAAACTGAAAAAGTTTCTTTTAACTTTAAGTTTGTTAGGTAGCCAATTCTTTTAAGTTATCAAATACTACCATCATACATAATCAAAATGTTCTTATTTCAAATGACTATGAGCACTAAATTTCACTATTTGAAGATGTTGAAACCTTGTCATAGAGAACTAGAACATTGATGCAACCACTCATCCTACCTTAAAACATACCAAATGTCTCCTAGCAATTAGACATAGGAAGATTTAAGATGACTTAAACATTTTTTATTGCTAAAGCATAAACTTATGATGACTTAACTAGGCCTAGTACACACTCCCTCCCCGTTAACCACTTAGACATATGAAAATTAAATGTAAATTTTATGCTATTTTTAGTCATGTAGGTGTCCAATAAACCACTTGGTGGTGTTTCCCTTCAAGTTTATTTACTTGAATGAAGAGAAAAAGTCCTTTCATTACAATTAGAGAATACATTTGACGCCTTGGTTGTGTAACTGGTGGACCATAGTCACATTTAACACTTGTTACAAAGTTTGGGAGTTAAAATGTTGAGTAGATTTGATTTGTGATGGACACATTTGGATGGTAGTAACAATAACTTGCAATATATCAAGACTTTATTACCTTATAACCTATCAAATTCTAGCGATGAAATGATAGATTCATCATAATGTCACCTTGGGATAACATCACCATGAAATAACTTCATCCAACATCCTTATGAGTGCAGGTACCACCAAATAGGTATTTGTCATATCTGTCTTCCTTGAGCGAGGGAAATTCAAGAAGAGAAGAGGAAAGCAAGACATGTAGTAGGTCTAAAAGAGGGAGATCAACTAGAGGTCAAAAGATTAGAAGAAAATTCTGTAAACGCATGAAATATTTTCTTGCTGAAGGGGGGTCATATTCTTATGATGAGAGCATAGGCGACATCAAGGTGCCCTTGAGGTACAAACATCTATGGAAACAATAGGTACCCAAGGAACTTCCTCCAATAAACACTAATTTTTGTGTCAACTTGAGGATATATCGCATAGCACCATCGTCATTACATGGTTTGGGCCTATTTTGCATGGATGACATAAAGGTCTAATATGAAAAAGTTATTGAATTGATGGAGTATGTCAGACCCTATTACAATTACAAAGATTGGATGCAGCTAGTTCGATATACATGAAGTATGCGTAGGTATGCACTGTCAGCAAATTATATATAGCTAAAAGATAAGGATCAAAATAAAGGAGTGGCTATGTACATTGACGGAAGGCCAAAAGCATCAGGGAATATTGCAGGGTTTATAAACAGTACATGACCTGGGTCAAAAAATAAGCAACCCAATTGCATATTTGAGGTGCGCGAGGGAAACCGTGTATTCGTATGTGCGATAAAATCAATAACTGTAGGGGAAGAGTTGCTAATTGATTACAATTTGAATCACTTAGATACAAAAATAGTTGTTATGGGGGTGGTATGTACTATATACCATTTAACCCAACCTCCAATTAATGACTCCAATATACCATTTTATTATTATGTTTTTTTTCGTAAGTCTATTGGTTTCATTTCGGTAATGTTTTTTATATTTAATTTTTGTCACAGCGGGACATTGATCATAAAGGGAAGGCTTCGGTCTAGAGCACAAATCGTGATACATCTTCAGGCGCTTCTACCCAATAGGTTTACCTCATTGTATTTGTACAAATTAGATATGAGCAAAATGTTTTATTATTATTTTTTTTCATGAGTTTATTGGGTTAATTTCGATAATGTTTTTAATATTCTTGTTGCAGTTGGTTGATCGGGGAAAGGCACCAGCAGTAGAGGAGAGCTTCCATAGGGAGGTGCAATCACTATTATGTGATGATGACATCGCATATTCAACAAACCCTCTCGATATGATAAGGAAGACCCAAAAAAATGCAATGAAGAAATCCTTCAGTTGTTATTCATAGTGCCTCAAACAAATGAGATAAGAGAGAGGGTTAAAATATTGACTGAGAGAGGAAAAAACTTGCAAGTAAGTTGTCATGAGGTCTTTAATTATAACATAATTTCATTCATGGTTTTATATTTTGTACTCTTTTATGTCATGAACTAAATTATATGTTGTTTTTACAGGATTTTTTGCATCCTCGTGATGTTGTTGGCCATGATCAAGGTACTGTAGGTGCTACCCGAGGAGTAGGGGTTGGTACAAGTGTCCATCCTGATTTTCCTGCACATACATCACATCATCTGACCCCATCATTTATGCCTATATTGTCGACTGAAATGTCAGCAACACATACCATGCAGGCATCTGGCAGTGCACCCTATGGTAGTGAACACATGCCATAACATGCGTCAGGACATGTACCTGGGGATGCAGAGGCCACTAGTACTGGTGATGTTTTAGCAACATTTCCTGGATCTTCCCGTAAATTACTAGTACGGGAACATTGTCGGTCACATTTGTGGTGACTGAGGATTTCGTTCCCATAAAGATAGAGAAGGTCCCAGGTACTTTAAAATGTTTTAATTATTATTATATATAATCCAATTGAAATTTACTTATTGATCACTCTTTTTAGACTAATGATCCCATGATCATTTTGTAGGAAATGATATTTTTTATAAACATCTAAGTGATATTACATTGGAGCTCTTCGGGCCCACCATACGTACATGGTGGAATGCCCAAAATCAAGATTTAAAAGATGAGCTCATTAACCATTTAGTTGTGTTGTTTGGTGATAAAACATTCAACCAAACAAAGGTCCTTAAGAAAGCTGGTACCTATCTAAAGTATGTGAGGGACCAATATAGGTCACATTTAGAGAAGAACAAAAAGTACGAGCGTCCCCCCATGATTCCAAAGAGGGAGTGGAAGGACCTGGTGTTGGATGGAAAGGAGAAGGCTAAAAAGAAAAAAGGAAAGAAACCACCGAGCCAAGGAAGGTATGTGATACTATCAATAATGTAATTATATACTGATTACTCATTATTTTTACATAATCTAACGTATTTCAAACTTTTCATAGGTTTCCCGACACATCGAAGGAAACAAAGGAAAGTCTAGAAAAAAAACGGCTAGCACAAACTTGGCTTTGGTGGTGATATGAAATTAGCCGCACGAATTGTAAGTATCAATAAATGAAATATTGCATCCAAATAATAAATTGCAAACAATTTTGGTTTTATCACACCATAGAAGCAAAATTCATGATCTTATGCAAAAATGCAGGGCTCTGAATTCAACAGAGTGCCCACAAAAGAGGACCTGAAGATTGCCTTCCAGCAAGGCTATAGAGCCCTGACTGAATGCCTAAGAGTCTCGACTGGGCAAACACAATCTTCCATTGCATCCAACACACAAGTAAATAAACTCAATAAAGTTTATTTAAAATTGAATACTTGTGCAATCTATTCAATATTAATTTCCAACATAAAGTAATTATGTGCCTATTTGTTTTAAACAGACAAACAATGATAATACTGCACATGACATTGGAATGCAACGTAGTGAGGGTGGAGCACAACTTGCAGATGAAAGTCATGGTGTGCATCCTAGTACTGGATGTATTCATGTGCTATACAAAACGCAATATGGATTAATACAATTAAATATCTTTAATTGCATTTGGTGTATTAATTAATGTAACCTTCCATGTTTCAACTTTAGAGCATGTAGAGTGTGATCAACATGTTGAGCATGATCAGGCTAGGCAAGATCAGGAACATGATGTGGCCCCATCAGGTAAAGAGGACCACTCTAATGTTCTTTTAAACATATTTAATTGTAATTGGTGTATTAATTAATGTAACCTTTCATGTTTCAACTCCAGATCATGATTTAGAGGGTGTTCAACATGTTGAGCATGAGGCTATAAGACAAGATCAAGAACATGATGTGGCCCCATCAGGTAAAGAGCACCACTCTAATGTTCTTTTAATTAATGAAATACTTGTAACAATAATAATAAAACATATCAATTTAACATTTCTTTGCTATTGCAGTAGACCCCCCTTGTAGCGGTGTCCACGTCGTGAGTACATGACTAGGCATACATTAAGATCATGAGCAGAGATCAGAAAAACTGAAGGGGGGACAAATGATTTAGAAAACGATACTCCACTTCAGCTTTTTTTAAGTGCAAAAAAGAAACAAAAAAAAAGTGATTGTAATCATATTATGACAACCATATTTTTGATAATATGTAAAAATTGAAAGAATGAATTTTATATGTTAATGAATGAATGTTATATGTTATTAATGGATGAATGAATGAATGAATGTGAATATGTTAATGAATGAATGTTATATGTTATTAATGCAAGATGAATGAATGAATGAATGCTATATGTTATTAATGGATGAATGAATGATTAATGTTATATGATTAGGTATGGGGAATTGAGAGTGATGTGAGGGGAGGGAGGGGCCAAATGAGCTTCCATCGTCACGTGGTTGGCCCTATTAAGCAGAGAATATTAAACTATTCTCGAAACAAAGAGAAGCTCAATAAGGTAATGCAATTTTCAATATAAGAAATTCATCATTTGAAGCATCAAACCAATATGCAAAGATGAAATAAAGTGCTAAATTTTCACTATGGTGGCAGAAAAATGATTCTTTATACCTTGATGCCTTTATTTTCCAAGCCAATTTCTCCTACTTTGCATAGCTCTGCCATGTTTGTGAATCTGATATGTCTCCTACACAAAAAACATGTACCAGTTTATGACCTTCAATCCAACTACATCCAAGTATATTTTTAATTCCTCTATCTTTCATCAATCTCTTTACTATTTGAACCTTGTATAGATGTTTTAGATGAAGAACCCATTATTGTGAAATGTGCCTCTAGTTGAGTAAATTGAGTCCATGCTCTGCATCATAATTTGAAGTTGTTTCCATTCCAATATTCTGAGTTTAGTTTGTTTGTATGGATTTGTATGAATACCACATTATGTTGTGTGTGGATTTGGTTTTAAAGTTCCGTTTCTTTTATTTTTAGTGGTGACATAACTCTAAAATTTGACTTTTGTGCATAACAAGGTAGTGGAAAATTTGATAGCTCTGAAGGGTTTAGAGGCTCGATTGAGTAGATACACAAATATTTGGATCTTGTTGTTGATGGGAGGCTTCCACTTAACCATGAAATTTTGTACCATTTGCAGGTATGCAAAAATTTATCTACTTACATTCATTCAACTTACTGTAATATAATATCTGACAAAAATCTCCTTTTCATTATACTTAGATGGATTTTCATGCCCTGTTCCAAAGCACATGTTTTAGAACAGGCAAGAAGGATGCTAGCAAGGGTTAAGGAATTTGGCTTTACACCTGCCAATTGCATAGTTTACTTCATTCATCCAGCATATTGCCAATGCGTTTCACAATTGTTGGAATCATATCCTATAATTACAAAACTAGTAAAATTAAAATATGTAAGTTTCAAATATGGCATTACATATCTTTCTATGAATTTTTGAAAGAAAATATCAAAATGGAGAAGTATTAACAAAATAATCTATATAATTTCTAAGAGATCGGGGAATTTTTTTGCAGATTTATCTTGAATATATTTAAGACAAAAGTAACTTATAGAGATTGAAGAAGAATATCAGCAGTCTAAAATCACCAATCAACACATCTTAGTAGTATCTCAATTCAAGAGCACTAGGTCCACTATCCATTAGCCAATAAAACAAATAAAATCAATTCATAAGATTATTCTATTCTAATAGGGTTGACTGGTTGCTTGTTTCTTTTTGATTGTCAAGAAGTCATCAATATACACTTGGTTTTCCCGCCTTCTCTTGCCTCGTGGCCAGAGAGTTTCTGCAGAAGGCATCAAAGTAACCTTCAAGATTGACAATGGAAATGAGTACAAGGTCAGTATAACTTAATGTTAATTAGGTATGATTTTATTTGTTCAAGACCAATTTAGATTCATTTTTTGCTCACACTACTTTTATTTACGTTTATGTTTTGCTATTATCCATTTTCCTTTACATTCATATTCTTCTATACATATTGTGTTTACAATAATTTTTTCCTTAATTTAATCTATGGGAGAGGACCCAATACCTAAGCATGTTTCAATAGTTGTGATAGTAGTGGTTTATATAATTCCCAATATTTTTATCAATATTGGACCAATAGTTGTGACTTTAAAGTTGTTAGTGTTGATGATGACTAGTAGTATTTGCAAATTAGTTACATTCAAATTAGATTTGTAAAATGTATAGAATGACATGAATTAATAACCTTGAAGTTTTTCTTGAACTATATAGAATTATTATTATTTTTTTATAGGTAAAATGCAGCCAAGCTACATATATTAATATCGATCAAAATACATCTGAAAATGTTGGTTCTGGGCTATGCCAGTCACTAATTATAGTTACAAAATTTGTACGTAGACTATCCCTAGTTGATTGCCAAAAAATATTGAATTCCCTCGAGTTTTCAAACATTTTCATCATAGAAATCCATCATTTCCACCAGGTCCGAAAACTCCCTTAGCCATTGAATGCCCTGAACTTCGATCACTCCCAGCCGTTTGCAGAGGAAGGCCGCTCCAAGCTCCACCCAATGCCTGTGACGAGCCAACTGCTCTCCCTCGATATCTAGGATGAATGGTTGCCAATCCACTGTAACTCCTTCTTGGAACATATTCTTCATGTCATCAGGGAATGGTATCTCGACTCCAAGCCTTGCTACGACCACCACGTCCACGTCTTCTTCCAATATCCTAGCCATGAAGACCATCCTCAGGAGGAGAAGGCACTGAACCTTTGGCATGTTTAGGTCCATTAGGGATGCTAGGAAGCGCGGTGAAATGTCCGAGTTCACCCTTGTTTTATTGCTTGAGAAACAAAACTTCCATCCCAACACCATTCACACATCTTCGAGGCACAAGATATCCTTGTTTAAGCAGATATACTTCAGCCTCTAGTCTGAGATAAACCTGGTGAATGCTGCTTTCATCCTCTAAAACATTTTAACTTAATGGGAGTCTCCATTTTTTAGTGCAAAGGATATTAGGTGCTTCTCCTTAAATAATTGGGCTTCTGTCTCAACTAAACCAAGGGCCAACCTGTCAGCATTAATTTTCTCTGTACCTCCCACCATTCTCGATTCCTTCTCTTGCTTCAGTGAGTATCTTCTCCCATGTGTGGCATTGATTTTTGTTTTAATCCTTTGTCAGTGATTATTCATGTATTTTGGCAGCTCAATCCCCCAATTCGGAAACGGGATTTGATGTTAGTGACTGATATGCCTACATTTGAATGAATAGTTTTTTTTTTTTTAAACTGCATTGTTTCGTCGAACTTTTGACGCACCTCCAAAAGCATTCGACGAATTTGCAATACGTCCGATGAAACTTTCATCGTAATGACTTGCCTATTTCGTCGCCATTTCGACGAACTTCTGTTGTTGTTCTTTCGATCTCAAGTATGTCGCCAAGACTCCTGCCAATATAATCTTATCAGCGTGACATAGCAAGTCGGGTAGACATTCAAAACTTACTCCGATGGTATATGTCTTGCCGATATGCTTCCCTCGTGCTTCATCGATGAGACAAGATGAGTATCTCACTGATGAAACATTATCGCTAAGACCACATGCCAGTCCTCCTGATATATATTCTCAGGCAAT
Source organism: Sequoiadendron giganteum (assembly GCA_007115665.2). NCBI lineage: Eukaryota > Viridiplantae > Streptophyta > Pinopsida > Cupressales > Cupressaceae > Sequoiadendron > Sequoiadendron giganteum. Next base: position 429,918,809 of record CM021107.1, on the reverse strand, counting down.
TTTGATCGTTGTAACAGTCTTGATCTTTCACCGATATTTGCAATACGTCTGACGAAAAGTTCGATGTAATGACTTGCCTATTTTGTCGCCTTTCGACGAACTTCTGTTGTTAATTTGACGCTTTGGCAAAGGCATGCCACTTGTGTTTTGCCTACTATTCATCGGTCGATCGACGAAATTTTCGTCGATATTCCGATGAACACCAGGGCCCTTTTTTAGTGGCGACAACCAATGAAACTGAGTCGTGATTTCGATGTTTTAAAGCTAGTCGGGAAAGCGATGAAAATTATTTCAGCAATTCGTTGGTTCTGACAATAGATTGTCGATATTCCAACAAACGTTCGTCGGAAATTGGAGTCAAATACAGTAGTGCCATTAGGCATCATTTAACCTACAAACTTAGATTTTGTATGTGTCTATTGTATATAACATTCATCTATTTGTTATTTAGTATTTTTATGACATGTTATAAAATTAATTTCTTGTATTAGATTATTTAAATGGTCTAAAGTTAAAGATTCACAGAAGAATGTAAGGTAGTATGGGGATGCACAGATTGAAATCTTAAATTGATAACAAGGAATGTAGGAATTGTTTAGAATTAAATTAATGAATTGCATCTTTCAAAATCATCATTATTAAATGTGATTTGTATATATTTGAAAGAAATGAGTATAGCTATATAGTCATTCATGTAATTATAGTGTTAAATTATAGTTGTTTGCATTTCTTAGAATTCTTGTTGAGACTATCCACGTCTCATCAGTCTCATTGATCTCATTAGTTCTTATTCTTTGTTTCTAAATTCTAAGTGAGGTATATCATATATAACAAATATGCATAGACAAGGACAAGTTTACTATAGTATTACTAAAAGATAAATCAAGACATATCGAAACACACATTATATTTATGCAAATTCTTAATATTTTTATCTAATTCAATTTAAACTATAAATGTGTTGAAATAATTAATCTATTAATTTTTTTGTATTCTTATGATACTTAAAACACATAATCTTTAAGGAACATAATCTTTAAAGAACAAGTACTTATGTCTTGTCTATGAGATCCGAAACATTCTTTCTCTCTTACTAATAATCTATTTATAATTCATTTATATTTTTAAATTGATATATTATAAATCATTTAAAGAGTGACAAACCCACTTTATAATTAATTGATTATTATTTTAATATAATATTACTTGACCATTATACCTCCTTCAAATGCAAATTCTAATTATATAGATTTTCTTTATGTCGGCTACGTGGACAAAGGAATTTTTTGCTTTATACTTTTCGGCCAAAATACTCAATTTCTAACTAGAATTAATGTAATGTGAAGTCTAAATTATATATAACAGGCGTCTCAATTATATACGACTACTCCCAAAGTGTCCAAATTGGCTGTTTCATAAATAATTCTACTAAATATTAAGTCATATTTCGGCCAATTTTAAGGCTTAGTGCATTAGTTAGCACCTTAAAGTGAAAGCATCACATGTTATTTTACTTAAAATATTGTGATTCAAATGAAGGAGGGTTTGAGTGTATTTGACTTTATAAAAAGAAATATTAAAAGTTCATAAAGTAAATAATTATATATTGATTGATAAGTTTGAATAATTCTTCCATAAATTGATAGACATGAATATTTCTTTATTTAAAATGAATAGTATACATTCTCTCTCTTTTTTTTAAAAATTTATAGATGCTTTTAGTATTATGATAAATGTGATGTTTTAATGTTTGGTTTTTCTTATTTTGTATTCATTAATCTTATTAAAAAAATTGTTAGGGTTAAATTTTATGTAGACTATCATTAAATTTAATTGTGGATGTTGATCAATCTTAGATAGATAGTTATGCCTCCACATGTTTATCTTAACTAAACTCTATCTTTTTATGTTTGTTTGAACTAATCTTGTTAATTAATTTGATTGTTTCTTGTAAACTTAGATGCCAAATACTTTGAATTGAGCACCAACGATCTTGTATTTAATGACATGACTTGGGTCATGAGTACATGATTAGACACATTTGGATGTTAGATTTCATTCACACCACATAAAGAACCATAATTTACATCACATATACTACACCTTGATTCATCATCTAAGCATCTGTTTTTAATTAGGCTGTTGACCATATGGTTTACTAGAAATGGGGATCAACTATGGTCAAGACAGTTGAAATGATTTTCAGTTTTTTATAGTAGACCCCTAAAGGAATTTCCCAACACCATTAAATTTCAAACATAGGTGGAAGTGAATGTACACAAATATTGACATGTAGAAGAGCAAAGGAGTCATGCCACTCTCTATTGTCTTGAGATAAACTCATGAGTGCAACCACATCAAAAAGTAGATATTTTTTTTGGTAGTTAAAACAATTTTGATTCAAAATCAAATCCTTGATTATGATTGTTAACTACATTCTACATAAAATTAAATTTCTAGTGCACCATATATTTTTCAAAAAAAATAATATGCTTTAGTTTAGTATTTTTTAATTTATAAAAATTAAAACAAAGATAAACCACTCTAACCATCTCATTTAATTTTTCAGATAGAGTTTATCTCTTTATTTAGGTTTAAAATTATATTTACTATTTTATCACTTTATCAGCCTATATCAATTATAATTCATTCAGTTTCCCTACATTTTGGTGACACTTGACTTTATAAAATCACCTCTAATTTACTTTGCCCTAAGGTTTTACCTTATAATTTTTAATTTTTAAATACAGTTTTATAAACTTATCCATCTCAAATTCATTTATATATTGGCATCAAACATATTTCTATTTTGAATAATTGTATGTCCTAAAGATAAAATAGGTCCATAAACAAACACTAGAATTGAAAAAATGCACACACAAGGATAGATATATAAAAGACATGTTTTTAGCACATCATGTAGTTTATGATAGTTGATTTAAGAATAGATGCTAGATCTTTTAGGCAAAGTATGCACTTTAGATAAATGTATATAAAAGTAGTGACTATTATAGATTCTAAGTAGATTGAGTAGTAGTGATACACTAGAGAAGTGAGGTGTAGACAAATAATAATATATTAAATATTTTTAATATAAACTAAATCTAATCCTTAGGCATTTGGGTCAACCATAGTACTACTTAGGGTTCCTCTAAGGACATTTGAACCACCTAAAGTTCTCCTTTATCAAAAGACCCATTAGATAACCTCCAAAATTTTCTAAAAGTATTATACAATCATCAATGTTTTGAGTGAAATAGTTTCAACCTAAAAAATTTCAGTCAAAATAATTTCACCTGAAACTATGTGGCCTATATGTGGCACACAAATTTTCGGGCGAAACCCTTTTGCTCAGAACATTAAAATAATATTTTCCTTTGAACATCAATTTAAAATCTGACACAATTTTTATTTAAGTTTTTGATTGAAAGGGTTTCGGCTAAAACCCTTTCACCCAAAACTTTCTATGTGGCATCCTTGTTGGCAGCCACCCTTTTTTTTGAAAATTTCCACTTGAACATGATATTTTTTCAATCAAAATATATTTTTTTTCAAAAAACTAAAAATACCTTTTTGTAGAGCTCGAAGTCAAGAATCCAAATATATAATTTGTTTGAAATTTTTTTAGTTTTAATATGTTTTTTATTTTAAATAATGCAAGTAGGTTGTTAAAATAAAAAATGAGGTGTATTAGAAATTAAAAAATACTAAAACCTATTATTTTTTTTGAAAAATATATGGTGCACTAGATGAGAGAATCCTCTTCAAAAGGTATAATTTGTTTTTGAAAATGATAAAAAATTACAATAGTTGACATCAAATGAAAACTATCAAATTTTGGTATGTTTGACTTTAAAATGTTATTACAAAGAAATATACATAAAAAATTATATTTTTTTTCTATACACTAGATATTGAAGTTATCTATTTGGGAAAAAAATAAGGGGAAAATAATTTTTTTTTCTATTTTTTCTTGACATCAACTCAATGCCAATTTTTCCCAAAATTTTCAGCATTTCAAAATCTACTCTTAAATTTTTTTAAAAAAATATTAAAACAATTTTTTTTTTTTTAATGAATTATAGTAATAAAAATCATCGAGAGATAAATTTTAATTGTTTACATCATTTTAAAATTTAAAACATAAAGTTCACTTTTATGCAGTCAGAATTGTGAATTTTCGTTTGTGTTGACCAATTCCTTTATAAAATGTGACATAGGTTTGTACTTTTACCCATGGCATTAGATCTAGTTTTCATTAAATGCACATGCATTAAAAAAAAAAAAATGTCTCTCTCTTTGCATATGTTTATAACAAAGTTATTTTCCTTCACATCTCCCTTTTCTGTGATTCTTCATATGTGGTGGACTAGATAAAGACTCAAGGCATCAAGATAGAGTTTTCTTATAAATTTGAAGCCATTCTAAGCCCTACACATTTGATCAAACCATAATGCTACCTATGGTACCTATTAAGGACATCTAGACCATTTTACAACACCCCTTTGCCAAATTACTCATTTGGAAGCCTCCAAAATTTTTAGGACCTCTATTTCTAATCCTTTTAGCTTTATCAATTTCTATTTTCTAGGTGCACAAGTTCATTTTCCTAATGTTTGCGTGTATCACATGTCCTAGTTCAATTTTATATTTGTGTTGACAATCCCAATTCCTTGTTCTCACTTCTCCTTTATCATATCTAAACTTTATAGTTATGGATGTTTTATTTAAAGTTAATTTTGATCTTATTTGTGCAATAGGAATAGTATATCTTACAATCTTATCAAAGACAAGGATATTTAACTTTTATTCTTTCATTTAGTGAATTTTGTCTTCATGTATTTGCAACTTTGATTTTTGTTTTCTCACCTTTGAATTACATTCATTTTCCTTTATTTGTGTTTTCTTTCCTTCATTTATTTTTTGACTCCACACACTATTGTATCTAAATTCTCATACTCATGTTATAAGAGCTTTTTTTAACCCTCTATTTTGATTCAACACTACTCAAAATCCTTCCCTAAGATGCAATCCAATCCCACCTAACCTTATTCCCATCTTCCTTTGTCCAAAAATCTCTTAGAACTCTCCTATACTTTGTTACAATCATTCTTAATATTTCCCAACACACTCTTTCTTCTTCCAACCATCCACTCTTCTTTAGATTATACTACCCTTATGTGTACTTCAATCCTTTGTAATACCCATTTATCTTGCTAAAACATCTTGATGTTTGTCCTACACATAGTTTTTATACTCTCATGCCATCATTCTTACTCATCTCAACAATTCTCTCCATAACTTTCAAAATGCTTATTTTTTCTGAAACATATCTACCTTACCCCTTTCCTAATGTTCAATTCCCTTCAATTTTATTTGTCACACTCCTTTAAATATTTAAAAGACCCATTACATTATCCTTGGCTTTATGTTACCCTTATCACTTATTTTACTACATAATCAAGACTTTATAACACCACATTTGATCATCCCAACACCTAAATTTTTGTATTTCTACCATATCATCATGCTCTATTATAAATTCATTATACAATTCCAATATTCAAAAAACCTCTTCTCTTATTGAGTGCTCCCACAATAGTGTGTCCTAATTGTGGGATAGGGAAAAAAATGAACCCAAGCTGCAAAAAATTATAAAACACCTTTGAATCAAGGACCTTCATTTAAAGGTGATGTCATCATGACTTTTGAATGAAGATATTTTTTAATTTTAGGTGTTTCATGTTCAAAATTATCTATGAAAGGGACTTTCAAATGAAGGTAATCCTTTTAATTCCATCCATTGTTGCTCACAAAGGTTTTAATAAAATTTCTATTTCAAAGAATGGGTTTCAAAGGCCATCAAATGAAATCATCCCGACATGAAATTTTATTGGATTATAGGCATTGAAGTAATCTTTCCAAAAAGTATAGTTTGTGTTAGTAAAAAGGGTGTTGTACACCTTGCACACGAAAATAAATATTTATTTACACGACATCTTTGGAGATGTGTTTACCAATATTAAATATTTATTTGTGTCCACTTTTAAATTTGTATTGTAATGTTTTTTAGATAATTTATTTGCGGGTTGTACATTGAAAAATATTTAATATCGGGGAAACTTGGTACCAAAAATTAAAGTTTGGGGTCAATGGTTTTCTTCTCTCGTGCTTTTGAGACACATGGTTTAGCCAATATCATGTTGTGGTTTTGTGCGGGCTTGAATATATAAAAGTAAGCACATGTTTGGTGGTTGCGTTGGTTGTCATTTGATTTGATCTCTCCTATAAAGTGCATATGTGAAGCATGACATGAGATGTGTAGTTACATGGTTACTCATTATACTTTGACACATGGAGGATGTATTGGAGAAGCTTGATGTTTTAAAAGTATTCATGAAAACTCTGAAAGTGTTTTGTAATGAATAATAAATTGAGTGTCCAGATGCTTTTGGAGGCATTTTTCATTAAGGGATTTTGCAAGGTATATCATGCATCATCTTTATGGTATGTTTGCCTATTAATTTTTATGGTGGGTTGTGAATACTTGTTTGCATATTTTTATTTCTTGGGGTTATGTGGAAATATTTCTATTGCTATATAATCATTTCCATTCAATTTGTAATATAATTTATATAATTTTATTTTTTTCCTATTTTTAAGTGAACATAGTTTTTTCTACCGAACACAAGGGTTTATAGTTAACACACATGGATTTTTTTTTAAGTAGTTTTTTTCAAGATAAAAAAGTTATTTACTCTATATCAATGTCCTTATTTAAACAAAAAAATATTAATTTTGATATACAAAAAATTTATGTATTATGAAATAAAATTATTCAAAATTATAATTAATGTGAATTAAAACATTTTATACTAAATAAAATGTGACAAAAACTATGAAAAAACATTCATATATTGTATATCAATGTTAGTGATATATGTTTAATAAATTATGTTTTTATATTATTTCTAATAATAGGCATGCATTATGGAGTAAATGTCACTCTAATGGCAAGAAAAATGAGTAAGGGGAATAAAATAAAGACTTGAATGCAAATGAAACCTTTTACCTTGTTCACTCCCTTCTCCTCTAATTGTGCTAGAAGAAGAGTTGCACCCAATACTCTCTTGATGTGCTCCTTTGATGTGTGGAATGTAATTTCTTATAAAGCCAACAACATGGTAGGATTAAGGTGATAAGAGATCAAATGGATAGATAAGGATATGATGAAGATGGAATGGATACAAAATTCAACAACATAAAACTATGATAGTGAAATATTTCTCAAATGGGGTGAAAAGCCTCTCATTTATTGGATTTCTAAGAGAGAAATCCAGAGCCAAGATAGATTTATTGTTGGATGGCTAGGATTGATTGACAATTAGGGTTTGGATCAAAGTTGTAGCTATATGACAAGTGTCACATGCGAGATAAGAGATGGATTTAGGATTTGATTAGGGAAATTCCAGGGAATATTCTTATGTCAATGGTTGATATTTGGAGATGTAACATGAAATGGATGGATGCGATGTAAAGTTGGTTTAAATTTTGCATCCTTTCACATGTGAGGATGAAGGTGGGAGGGATACTTGTCACATGATGCCAAGTTTATACTATGATCTATGTGAATGGATTTAATGGAAAATATTGAATGGACTCAAATTGAGGGTGATATGGAATTAAATATTGGAGGAAAAAGGTGGTGAAGGTTAATTCACCTAAATTGATCAATTAATTAAGGATTAAATAATTGATTTAATTGGAGGATTTTAGTGATTATGCTAAGCTTATTTAAATAAGTAAATATTTATTTAATTAAAATCCAGGAGATAAGGGTAATCGATATATAATTTAAATAGATATTGAATATTTTCCTAATTAATTGACTATGACAAAGGTGGAATAAATATGAAGGATAAATTAATTAATTAAATAATAAGTATTTTAATAATTTATTATTAAAATTTGATTACACCTAGTAATGAATGCTACATTCAAAATAAGTATTAAACTTATAATGCATAAAATTATTTAAAAGATAATTCAACTTCTTTTACTTTGAAGATTTTTTCCCCAAATTAATATAATAATATTGAAAATTGATTACAATGGTGATGAATACTACATTCAAACTAATTATTAAAATTATAATGAAGTATATAATTATTAAAAAAATATATTATATAATTATTTAAAAGACAATTCAACTTTTTAAAGTTATTTGAACATAATCAACTTTTTAAAGTATATATTGAACATACTTTTGATTTTAGTCATACATTTAAATGTGCATTTCTCACAATCTACTTCTTGTTTTTTCAAATGATTTTTATAGTGTTCTAGAAGTAATTTAATTGTGTCTTTGACATGTGAATGCAACCAACACTAAGGATAAGTTCACATGCAGATGTTTAGCTTATTTTGACTAACAGTAACTGCTCAATTTTTAAAGGAGCTATTTGTGGAGCTGTGGCCCCATAAATATTTATTTTTTTAGCAATCATCATAAATTTGTATTAATAGCATTAATAACAATTTTTGTAGTTAAAATTTGGAAAACAAATAGAAGGCAAATCTTAAAAAAGAGCGAAAAACATTTGTGAAACCATGTGACATTTTTGACGATATGCTGTTGCTATTTATTTTCAGCCCCTCTTTTTTTTCACTCTATTTTCAATCCTTAAACATAACAGCTCCATTAAAACAGGGAAAGATTCTAAAATGTTCTTTTTTCATAACTTAAAAATTATATGAAAACACTCCAACTCCTTAAATTTAAACAAAAAACACACTTAAACAATTACATGAAAACATAGATTGAATAATCAGTCATTGCTCTAGCCCTAACCCTAGCCCTGAAAGGGCATGAGCACACATGCTACTAGAAAAATACCATACCTAGCTCTGGTCTGAATATATTATGCATTTATACAAGTTTAAGACTTTGTACTTAGCATTTATATTTGTAAATAGGATGTTGTGCTTGCTTTAGCTTGGAGAGTTGAAATTTAAACTGCTCTCTTTTGTCACCCTTTATTTATAAGAGAGATAGGTTCCTGTAAATCCATTTGTCACAACAAGGAATGCGAAATTGTGTATTGCAACTTCAAAACTTGAATTGTTAAACTAAATTGAAGCAGTCCAGTACTTTTCTGGTAGTGTATTTCGTTCTCTCTACAATAAGAAACTAGAGGCTGCTAAGGGTGAGATTTTAAAGCAGTAAAGAGAGAGGGGGAGTTTAGTTAGTCAGTTATGGTGAAGATGGAATTGCACAGCTGCCTTGGTATGGAACCTGTCATTCCTTTTCTCCAGAAAACGCTGCAGAGAATTCTGTCGAGCAAGTGGAAAGTTTGCTGCCATAACTACATGATATTAGTAATCTTTTGTTTTACTGAATATGTTGAAAAAGAAAAGTAAGTGATATTAGTAATCTTTTGTTTTACTGAATATGTTGAAAAAGAAAAGTAAGGAGAGAATAGTTGACATGGTTTTTTCACAGTCCATCAAAATGAGATAATGTGCTTTTAGAATTGACTGTGTAAAGTTTTGGTGTGATTTACCGGGCTTTGGTGTGATAGATGGGTGGCTCTGATCGGTGTCATTCATTGAAGACTTTTTTGCTGAAAATGGAGTTGTGGGCATTGGATAGGCAAAGGAGGAGGTAGAACTACTTTCACTGTTAGCCAACACCATTATGGCTTCTGCCTGCATCCATTCAAGTAATATATATGAATTTTCATTTACTCTGTGATTTTGCATTGTAATGTTTGATTGGAAATCAACTGCATACCCGATCTTCATATGAACTCTGATAATGTTAGATCTTATTTTAACTTATCTTTAATAAAATTATATATTATTTTTAAGTGAATCTACAATTTCTTTAAAACAAATATAGTTTTTTCTAAATTTGATAATGATTGTTATGTGGAAGATATTATATATATCTTTGTTGTGTTGAAAATCAAATTTAATTCGTGATAGCAGCAATTGAGCAAACATTGTAATTTTTTCTTAAACAATCAGAATACTGATACTTTTGTTCCGTAGATGTTTCTTGACATATTGTTAGGATTTTACCATATAAATGCATGACTTGTTGAATGTTATTCTGTTATTTTGTTTTATTATTTTTTCACAACTAATTTATAGTGCAAATTTTGTTGGAGAAGAGAGATTCAGAGAGATTTGCAGGATTTGTAACTATCTATAACTTGAGCTATTTATGGAGAATGCATGAATTGTGGGATTCATCTTAATCTATGCCTGCCTAATTAAGGCTGTTGTAACTCTTTATATGCAGATTTGTTGTAATCTCCAGACACAACAATGAATAATAATACCCTCTCTCTCTTCTCCAGTGGATGTAGGCTACGGCCGAACCACATACATCTTGTGTTATTTGATTATCTGTATGTTCTTTGAGTAGTTTCTTCATGGTATCAGAGCGGGTCATTGTTTCGAGCCATTTGCCTGCTTTTCTGGTGCGCGTTCTGGAAGAACGAGGTTTTTTCTCCCGCCTTTTTTGAGGGTTTTTCTTGGTCGCGCATTTTTGATCAGCTTCTGGGCACTGGCCGTGCGAATTTAATCATTCTCTGGGCGCGTTTTTTGTGTCTTCATTTGGGTGCGACTTCCTTCTGTGTTCCTGAGCCGTTTTTCTGGCCTCTTAAACCCGTGATTCAACCTTCTGTGTTCCTGAGCCATTTTTTTGGCCTCTTAAACCCACGATTCAAGTCAAATTTGCAGCAGAAGAGCACAGCCTACTCAAATTTGCAGCGTACCAGAGAAGGGCGCACGTTTTTTGCATAAAGCGCATGGTTTAAGGAGGTTATTGACTACGCCTTGGGGTCAAATCTTCGTCCCACTCAAATCTGCAACGACATTTACCAGAAAAGGGGGCACGTTTTTTTTTGCTTTGCAAACAACTCTTTGGTCCGTTTTTTTGATTATCTCTTCTGCCTGTGATCTGCCTCAGAAATCTGGTGTATTCTGAATCTGCTGCGGAGATTTCATTGTAAGTGTTTTTTCTGTGTCTTATTTCTTGCCTTTTTTCATGGTTGAGTTTGATTCGAATCCTAGTTGGAGACTTTCATCAGTTCCATTAAATGGTATCAATTATGTAGCATGGTCTAGAGCTGTCACTTTGTCGCTTGGTGGCAAGAAAAAATTTGGTTTCGTTAATGGTGATAAAACGTGTCCTCAAACTACTGACTCAGGATATGAGGATTGGATATCCAATGATCAGCTTGTTCGATCATGGTTACTCAATTCAATGGAAACTCATATTGCCGAAATTTTCACTTTTTCTAATTCAGCAAAAGAACTATGGGATTCAATCGTTGAATTATATGGGAACCAAAATAATGCTACCCGTTTTTTCGAACTCACTCTTGAAATTGCTGCAGCCCAACAAGGTGAGAAAACCTTTAGTGAACATCTTGGGAATCTTAAAAAACTGTGGGACGAATTGAACCTGTATCGTCCACATACCACTGATGCCCAAACTCTTTTGAAACGAGTTGAGGAGGATAAAATTTTCTCACTACTTCGTAGCCTAAAGCCTGAGTATGAATACATAAGGTGCAATCTTCTGATGGATGCCACATTACCCACTCTTGCTGGTGTTTGTGCTATTATTCAACGAGAGGAAACTCGAAGAAAGACTATGAGCTCAGAATCCAAAACTTCAACGGAGAAGATTGAATCTAATGTCCTGTTGGTTGAAAAGGATGATAAAAGAAAGCCTCACTTTTTCGACAAAAACAAGAATGTTTCTCGCTACAAGGGTAAGAAGGAACTCTATCAATGTGATCACTGCAAGAAAACTGGGCATACCAAGGATCATTGCTGGGAATTATATCCACATCTCAAATCTGAATACAAGGGTCAGAAGGATCATGCTGCTACAGCCGAGACGTCTCTTTCAATCAATCAATTGAGTCATCTTCTTCAACAACTCAGTAAGACCATCTCTTCTGGCAACAGTCCGTCCACTTCTTCTCACGTGTCAGGTAATCTTCATGCTTATCTTACTTCCAATTCCAAAATTAATTCCTGGATTATTGATTCCGGAGCTACAGATCATATGGCCAATAGTCCTTCTTCAGTAACCAATTTTATTCCAAAAACTGATAAGCATGATATCTCTGTTGCAAATGGAACTACTATTTCAGCCTTAGGAAGTGGTAAAATTAGTTTCTTTTCTCATAATGCTCCATCTGATGCTCTAGTTGTTCCATCCTTCCCTGTTCAACTTATGTCTGTTGGAAAAATTACTAGTTCTTTAAATTGTGATGTCATATTTTCTCCAACATCTGTCATCTTTCAGGATCGAAAGTCGAAGAAGACGATTGGTAAAGGAACATACTCACATGGACTTTACTTTCTAAACTCCTGCAATAAGGCGTATCATGCCAGTAGTGTAATTGAAAGTCACACTTTACATAAACGGCTTGGACATCCATCCAACCGTATCTTGTCAAGACTTTATCCCTCTGCTTCTATTGATTCTGATGTCTGTGATGTTTGTCAGTTTTCTAAACAAACACGTTTACCTTTTGTCAAATTGTCTTCTATGTCTACTGAGTTGTTTGAATTAGTTCACTCCGACTTATGGGGACCAGCACCTATTGATTCTTATGATGGATATAAATATTTTGTGTTGTTCATTGATGATTTTTCTCGTGCTACATGGTTATACTTGTTAAAATAAAAAACTGAAGTGACTTTTGTCTTCAAAGATTTTCATACTATGGTGTTTAATCAGTTTGGTGCTAAAATTAAAACTTTTAGGTCTGATAATGGTACCGAATATGTTAAAGGATCTTTTTTAGAATATCTTCAAAGCCAAGGCATTATTCATCAAACAAGTTGTGTCGGAACTCCACAACAAAATGGGGTGGCCGAAAGAAAGAATCGACACATCTTGGAAACCGCACGGGCCCTTATGTTTCAAACAAAGGTCCCAAAACAATATTGGTCTCATGGTGTGTTGACCGCTGCATATTTAATCAACCGACTTCCCAGCCGTGTTATTAAGTTCAAGTCACCATTGGAGATACTCAAAAATAGGATACCTGACATCTCACACTTGAGGGTATTCGGATGTGTTTGTTATGTGCACCAGCAAGCAATACACAGAGATAAGTTAGAAGCTCGCTCTACTCGGTGTGTATTTTTTGGGTATTCTTCCACTAAGGGAGGGTACATATGTTATGATCCAGTTACTCGTAAAATTTTTGTTTCACGTGATGTCCATTTTGTGGAATCTGAATCCTTTTTTACAGCTTGTGTTGACTCTGGGAGTCGGCCACAGGGGGAGTCTGTGTCTCACCCGGTTCCGCTTCCCACCATTACCAATGAGGATGTTGTTCCTGATCATGATGCAGAAGTTCCTGAAGCACCATCAATCCCCACATCTCCTCAAGCTACTCGATGATCGAGTAGAGCAACTCGTCCTCCAGAGCGAATGAAAGATTTCTTCACTTATCATGCTACATCTTATCCTATACAGGCACACCTGTCTTATAATAATATTTCTCAGTCTCACCTAGCTTTCTTGAGTACTGTTGATCATAATCAAGAACCTAAGACTTTTAAAGAAGCTAACTCCATTGCAGTTTGGAGGAAGTCTATGCAAGATGAGCTACAAGCTCTAGATGACAATAACACATGGGAGATTGTTAAGCTACCTCCAGGAAGGAAAATTGTCGGATGTCATTGGGTGTACAAAAATAAATACAACAGTGATGGTTCCTTAGAACGGCATAAGGCCAGACTTGTTGCTAGAGAATTCACACAAACATATGGCATAGATTACCAGGAAACTTTTGCGCCTGTTGCAAAGATGAACACATTCTGGGTCCTCATTACCCTTGCCGTCAATCAAGACTGGAAATTGTTTCAAATGGATGTCAAAAATGCATTCTTGCACGGTGATCTTAAAGAAGAAGTTTACATGAGCATCCCACCTGGGCACCCACAAGAGGCCAAGTTTGGTTTAGTGTGTAAATTAAAAAAGGCAATCTACGGGCTTAAACAATCTCCATGGGCCTGGTATGCTAAGCTTAGTTCTGTCCTTATGTTGAATGGGCTGAAACGAAGTAATGCCGATCCTTCTTTGTTTGTTAAAAGAAGTAACTCCGGTATTGTTGTTGTGCTGATTTATGTTGATGATATAGTCATTACTGGTGATGATCAAAATGCAATTTCTAAGCTAAAAATTCTGCTACACAATAGATTTGCCATTAAAGATTTGGGAACTTTGAAGTACTTTCTAGGATTAGAAGTTGCCTACTCAAAAAACGGCATCTTTCTTAATCAACGAAAGTATGTGTTGGATTTGTTACAAGAAACTGGTAAATTTGGAATCAAGCCATCAGATACGCCAACGAATAGCGGAGGAAAATTAGATGATACTGGTGCATTGTTGCCTGATATTGGTCAGTTTCAAAGGTTGGTTGGTAGGTTAATCTATTTAACCATTACTCGACCTGACCTTTCTTATACAATAAGTTTGGTAAGTCGTTTCATGCATGCTCCCAAGGCTCAACATATGCAGGCCGTCACCAGAATTTTACAGTATCTGAAAGGGTCCCCAGGCAGAGGTATATGGATGCGTAAGACTGGTCATAATTCTATTACTGCCTATACTGATGCTGATTGGGCAGGATCTCCAATTGATCGAAGGTCTACAACTGGATATTGTACCTTTGTTGGAGGTAACTTGGTCACATGGAAAAGTAAAAAACAGAGTGTTGTTGCTCGTTCAAGTGCTGAAGCAGAATATAGAGCGATGGCATCAACTACCATGAAATTATATGGCTTCGAGCTCTGTTGCAGGACCTTGGTTATGGTTCGTCTCTACCAACTGAATTATTTTGTGATAATCAGGCTGCTATGCATATCGCTTCAAATCCAGTATTTCATGAGCGCACTAAACATATTGAAGTCGACTGCCATTTTGTTCGAGAGAATGTGCAAGCCAATGTCATCCGCACGACCTTTGTCCCTACAACTCAGCAATTGGCAGATATATTTACAAAAGGTCTTCCGGCTCTCAAGTTTCAAGAAGTATTGTCCAAGTTGGGCTCTATTGACATTTTCGCACCAACTTGAGGGGGAGTGTTGGAGAAGAGAGATTCAGAGAGATTTGCGAGATTTGTAACTATCTATAACTTGAGCTATTTATGGAGAATGCATGAATTGTGGGATTCATCTTAATCTATGCCTGCCTAATTAAGGCTGTTGTAACTCTTTATATGCAGATTCGTTGTAATCTCCAGACACAACAATGAATAATAATACCCTCTCTCTTCTCTAGTGGATGTAGGCTACGGCCGAACCACATACATCTTGTGTTATTTGATTATCTGTATGTTCTTTGAGTAATTTCTTCAAATTTATATAATTTTGTGAACTCACATTTTCTCAACAATTAAAACACACACTCAATTTCTATGGAAGAAAACAATGAATAATATTTAAGTTTATAGCTAGGTTTACCAGGTTGGGCGACACTTCATAAACATTGACTGTTCCAGCGTAGAAAATTGTGAGTTGCCTATACTGCTGTTGCTGCTGGTTGTCTTGTGTTGAAGGAGACCTGCTAATCCACCACATAACAAGGAATGCATTGGAAACTGAATCTAACAATCAACAGACTCATCATAAAAGCAAGATGTAGAGGGAAAAGAAGGGAAGGGCTTCCGTTGTCAACATTTATGGTTTCATCCAAATATATATGTAGGGAATTAAGAGACAAATATTGAGAAAAAAAACTTCCTTTCTCATCAGAGTTACATCTTATAGCAGGTTACCTTTTACTTGTTATGATATATCATATGCCATAATGGTTACTAGTTATTCTAAATTATCTTTCTCCACAAATACTTCCGTTCAAGCTTTAAAAATTTAAATCTTACTCACTGCAAATCTCTGCTAGTGGTTGTAGATTCAAATCGGAAGAAAAAAGTATTTTAGCAGTCTTATAAATAGTATAACCATATAAAAATCAACTTACAAGAAATATTTATAATTTAATTAAGTTAATACTCGTAAAATTTATATTTGCAAGATATTGGTTGGTTAAGCGCTTTTCTAGAAGCTAGCCCATTCAAAAACTAAATCCTACTTCTCCTTCATTTGGATTATTGGGCTGTAGAGGATTCTTTGCATATTTGGAAATAATTTATAGAAGGATGGATTCCTTGTTTTTCACAAAATTAGAGATTGCAATATATAAGGTAGTTTTTGTTAGAATGAATTAATTTTAGATCAGTATAAAAAATTAGGAGATCATGAAGATGAGAAACAAGCACAATGAACAATAATGTATAATATTATATTTAGTTGATCCAAATTACATTGAGTACAAAGCCTTGCATATATAGGCAAGGATGAGGATTGACAAGTGCCCCAAGATGTGGCACAAATGAGTAGACAAGTGTTCTGTAGGTGTCAACCTTATGAAAACTTGGAGTGTACAAACCAACAACCTCTATAACCAAGTCATCAACCTTGATGCCAAGTGTTGAGTGATCTTTGAGGTGAGATGGAAAGACTTCCAACCTCAAAAAGGTATGTGTATGAGGTTAACCAAATAACTTGGTAACCTTAAGAAATTTAAGATGTTGTCTAACCTCATCAACCTAAGTACACTTAAATACAATGAAAAGATAAATTATTCATACTAACAGTCAGCATAGTCCATTGCTGACACAATAGCTTACCATTGCTCATCATTATCAAGAACAATAAATATTTTCAATTAATTATTATTTAATATAAGCTGTAAATTAATCACATATTTTGTTTATAAATATGAATACAATGAACAATAAATAATATAATTAATAGTCATGCGATCTCTTTATCTATGGTGTGGTCCTTTCCAAGGGTTCATGAGCAATCTCAATAGCCTTTTGAATTTTTTATCAGAAACTGATCCATTCAAGAATTAAATTCTACTCTTTCATTTGAATAATTGTTTGTCCATGGCTATTTGGCATATTTGGAAAGGATGGATTCCTTGTATCTCATAAAATTAGAGATTGCAATATGTGACATGGTTATTGTTAGAATAAATTAATTCTATTGGTTGGTATAAGCCATGAGTCGATACAGTTGCTTATAGCCACTCATCATCGTCAAAAATCATAAATATTTTCAACTAATTTATTATATATTAGAGACTATAAATTAATTATTCATTTTAACTAATCTATTATATATTAGAGACTATAAATTAATTATTCAAGCTAACTATCTCAAACCACCTTCCACTCTGTGGTCTTGTGGATATAAACAGCAAAAGAAGAAAAGAGGACAACCTACTCAAAGGAGATTGAAACTGAATTTTGATGGAGCTGCTAGGTTTTTGAACATGCATGTGATAAAACATTGGGAAAGAATGTGTATTTGGCCTCCAAAAGAAGTAGCATCCAAGACAAATAATGAGGCTGAAGCTCAGACTTTACTCTTTAGACTACATGCCTGCTAAAAATATGGACTGAAACAATACTAATTGAAGGAGATTCCTTGAATATAATTAATGTAGTCAAGCTACTATCTTGAAAATAAGGAAATCAGAAAGGTAGTAAGGCAGAAACTCAGAAACAATGGACATACTCCATCAGTCATTAGGAAGATAGAGGCCACAATCAAAGTACTACAGCATTTCAGGCTTGGATGAAAATGCAATAGGGTTTGCACTTTTGGAGAAGAAACAGATTCGTAGGATTCCAATGTAAGGAGATTACCATGATTCAGGCAGAAATTGGATTTTCAGATGGAGAACACCACCGTTTAGAGTGGCTGTAATTGACTATAAAATTTTATTCTTACTTAATAAAATGAGAGAAAACCCTAGTCTGCACTTACTGAATTTATAGAAGCAAAAAACATGTAAAATTTAAGGTATTAGTCTCTCTTCAATTTAAACTGTTAAATGCTTCCAAAACCAGCAAAAACTGGCTCAGTTTAAGGTTACCTGTATATCTAGCCATCCACATTAAAATTTGATATTTTGCAGTACAAACATCATGACCTAATATCCTCATCATCAAACAATAAACCTTGAGCAATCTTGAATCAATATGGACATGGATAACAAAGCCCATCTGCAAAAGAAAGTTAAATTGAACCGCAGAGTCCAGCCAAATACAAGAAACAGAAATACCTGAATACAGGAGAAGTATTTTCCCAAATAGGAGAATGGAAGCCAGGAAATGGGTTTTGGAGCAACGACTGGTTGGCCTGCTCTACGTTTTGAGGAGCAGAGAACAAATCCATTGAGTGCGAAGAGGGGAAAATGCAAAGATCCAGATTACCCACTTCACTCTTTTCTCCTGATTCGCTCCTCTTGTCTGTTTCCACAGTCCATAATAGTTTTTTTTAGATGAAATCAATTAAATTATTTAAAAACTTGATGTTTTGGATTATACTAATTGATTTATCATGGAATTTTTTAAAATATCAATATCTGATAATGGATCATGTAATATGATCTAAAAGTCGCATTCTTAAATAATTCAACATAATTTAAATAAAAAATAATGTACGACAAAAATTAGAATCAATTTCAACAACTAAAGACTTTCACAGTTCATCTGATTCACCAAAAACAGATTTTAAACTGTGTATATTTTGTTTGCATTGATCACATCAACTTTTAAAATCACGTTTCATGATCTACCATCAAAATAAGAAAGTATAATTCAAAACAAGCACAAAGATTTCTTTAAAACACCACTGGTGTTGCTTTCCTTAGACATGCCTGCAGGTATAATTGTATGGTTCCACTGAGCTCCTGAATTCCATTCACTTCCTTTCAAGAAATCTTTCATTTTCACAGTCCACTTCTGAATCTTCTGCTTAAAACAGATTTTTGAGCATGTGGGTTTTTGGGAAGTAATATGGCTGAACTTATCAGTCTTGTTCCAAGGCAAACATTGTCAAGTGGGTTGTTACGTCAAGTAAAGAGAGAGATGATTGTCACGTGAAAATTACTTTGAGGGGACGTCATTAATAGTGAATGTTATGTAACAGGTGCAAAACGCACAGGAAGAAATTCCGTCCCCATGGAAGTAAAAGTTTAAAACTTTTATTTCACATGCGATTTCTTCATTGTGGCACATTTATCTCTTCATCTTTGAAAAAAAGCACCAGAGCTTCCATGTCAAAAGAAAATATTATATGTTATTAGAAATGTTTAAAGTCGTCTAATTTTTTGTTAGATCGTTAATTTTGACATATGTAATATATTTTATTGTGCAAATTTGGTTTAATGTATTGATGCTCTTTTGAATACATCTCTCTTGATTATAGGTATTATATTTATAAGTTTAGATGCTAGTAAAAAAAAATATTATATGTTTTATTAGAAATGTTTAAAGTTGAATAATTTTTTCTTAGACCGTTATTTTGATATATGTCTATATTTCATTGTGCAAATTTGGTATAATGTATTGATGCCCTTTTGAATACATCTCTCTTGATTATAGGTATCATACTTATAAGTTTAGATGTTGGTCAAATGCATCTATTTGCATGGAAAGATTGATATTTGCATGGAAAGTTTGATATTTGCATGTATAGTGAATGAATGAATAGTTTCTTTTAATGTTAAGATGAGTAATGATATATCTAGTGATAAATTCTTTTCATTTATATTAATTGCATAAGTTTAATAGTATAATATATTCACAAGAAACAAAAAAAATTATGTGTTTGTTTAAATAAAGATTTTTTTTTATTTTATAAAATTAATTAAGTTACATATAAACTTGTATTCATAAAATGTTTTTAGGATTATATATGCACAAAATATAGGTAATTCTCATGGTATATATGTGAATTGGGAAAGGATTATATGGAAGAAATCATAAAAATGGTTGCAATGGGTCCAATAAATGATCTTAGTTCAACACCAATGTACTCAATAATGGTTTATTGATGACATCCAATAAACAAGGACACTTATCGACAAGATAGAAAACTAGCAAAAAAGATACATGGTTCTACATGCACAATAAATTGGCTAGGCCTTTATGATCCAATTTGAAAATTTGGTATATATGTTCCAAATTTACATAATGGTTCTAGAACAATAATTGAGCATCTTGATTGTTCTATGATGTCCACACACTCTTTTGCTAGTTGTTACTCACTTTTGATGGAACCCCTACCAAATTATGTTATTTTTTATTGCTCATTGCTATTCTTTTAACTTGAATAGGCCATTGAAACATTGAAGATTGAGAAGATTCAATTTTATTTGAACACATCATTGCTCCATCATAAGTTTGCATTGCCCACATCAGATGTGTTTTGAACTTGGCACCACATCTAAAAGGGGATGTTGGGTTGATCGAATGGTGGTTTAATGACATCATCACCTACCTAGTATCTATTTCTTGAGAATGTTTAGTAACCAACTAGCATAGATATTACACAAGTCCTATGTGGCTATGTCCTTAGAGCTTAGTTGATTATTATCTTGGCTTAAAATGACACCTTTTTCACAAAATTATAATTACAAGCAACTTAGTAGTGTCAATTTATGCATGTAGTTGATGTCTGTGTCATCTAGGGAGCGCATATCAAACATAGAATTCATTGGTTAAAAGTTGAAAATCACATCTAAAGAGTTTTTTAAGTTTTATGGCTTGAAACCAAGTGCATTAAATAAGATAGATAAATATTATTTACACTTATTTATATCTTTCATTCCTTTATCCAACACTATACCTAGTTCTTCCAAGATTAGACCTCCTTGCACTTAATTTACTTTCCTAGTTGTGGTCCCTTGTAGGCTTCCTATAAATTAAGTCGTAGCTTGCGAAAAGACTTATATTTAGAGGATCTTTGGTCATCTAAATTTTGGTATGGATAATGATAAAGCACCTAGTTACAACAGATTTGCTTATGAATTCTATAAAATCATTTGGGATAACATTGGTTGTGATTTGTTGTAGGTTTGTTTAGGAAACCTTATATTTAACAAAAGCAATATTCAATTTATACATAAAGATATGGATCTAGAGTTGATATGTGATTGGAGACCCATAACTCTTTGAATTTCTCCTATAAAATTATTTCTAAGGTTTTTTCTATGAAAATTAGTCATCTCCTCTCACTTGTGGTTTGACCTAAACAAACTTGGTTTATGTGAAGTGTTTATATTCTTGAAAATTTCATTTTAGTCTTAGAAGGCATGGAATGTGCTTGTAAATCAAATCAAGAAGCTATCTTCATAAAAAGTAACTTAAAATAGGCACATTAAATATAATTAAATGGTATTTGATATTAGCCATGTTCATTGTCCACATCCTTTTTACAATTGATTCTACTTTCCTTACCATTAACAATGTTCAAATTGAGCACTTTAGCCTTTTTTAATCTATAAGATAGGGTTGTCCTCTCGTGCACTCATTCTATGTACAATAGTTGTTGAATGGTTTATGTATCTTCATATTAATACCATCTTGGTAGCAATTGATCAAATGAATCTCCCTTTCTAGAACTACTTCTAGACAATTGGTTCAAATGGACACTTTAAGGATGATTACTTATTCATTCTCCTTGAAGATGAAGACAATATTAAACAAGATTTTAAGTTTCTTGACACCTTTTTATTTAGCTTCAAGTTCCAATATTCGATAGAATAAAGCACAAAACTACAAGAAGATAGGTTTTTCCAACCACCTAGTTGGCTTCATTCCTTTAGTTGTAAATCCATTAACCACAAGGAGATCTTTATACCTATAGGATTTCTCTTTGCATTTTAAAATTGTTAATCCAAGCCAAGGTAGTATGTAATTGACATAATCAAGGAAAAGTATTGCATATTGCATTACCAAACTATTTTCATTGGAAAATAAAATCTAAATTTTCTCTCAATTTCTTGTGGTCACACATGTGGGTACGTACAGGGTCATCATGGAAAAAATAGGCCCTTAAGTGGCAATGAAAATTTAAAAAATTCAAAGTTAGGCAACTTGACGTAAAAATTTGAATAAGTTATCTATATTATTTCAAAAATATGTAGGAATAGAATTTGTGGAAAATTAAATGTAGTTTTTAAACTACTAGGTTTATTTTTCTAAAAAAAAATATATTTGGTAAAAAATTGAAATTTCAATGTAGTAGTACTTAAATTTCAGGGAAAAAATAAGAAGTAGGTGTTTGTATGACCACCCTAACCATAATAAAGGGTGAACGCACAAAAGTGGTTTACAATTCGAGTGAGGAAGGGAAACTTCCAAAAACCTCACCCGTGCAAAAAATATTTGTTTTGAGGGGTTCGAGCAAGCTCAATGTTCGAACGAACCCAAAAGGGGTTTGATCGAACCAGGGTTCGAGTGAACCACTTTGCATATGGGAACCTGCATTTACCATTGTGGAAAGGGGGTTCGATCGAACCCTGGTTCAACCGAACAAAGGTTCGAGCGAACCCCTTTTTCATAACTTCCCACCCTCTGACACAAAAAGACTCCATATTTTTGCCCTTCGAAGCTCAAGTTGAGGATGAAAATGGAGGAGACTTCACAGACCCAACTGGAAGATGGTAGTCCTTAGAATGAGCTATCCAATGAATATAATTTTAATATGTTTTGTTTTTATTATGTATGTGTTTTTTTAGTTTTATTAAACATAGGTTTTTCATGAAAAATCAAGCTCTTTGTTTTCCACATGTGGAAAAATAGCAAATTATCAAAATAAATTTTTTAAAAATATTTTCGTGTTGGGTATTGATGCCCTTGATCCATTAAAAAAAAAAATTTTGAATTTCGATACATACAGAAAAATTTATGTTGTATTCAATCCGCCTATGTCTGAATTGCAATTGGTTTGAATTTGAAACTTGATTAAGCAAAAAATATTTAATAAAAAACTATGAGACCAAATGAAAGTGCTAGATATCGTAGTTACAAATCTAAATTTGAAAAAATTAGAATTTTATCCTTCATACAAAAAAAGTTATGTTGTATACGGTGAGTGTCACTTTTTAAAAATGTTGATTTCTGAAAAAAACCAGTTTTTGTGGGAGATGGAAAAAAAAGTGCAATTTGATTCCAAAAATTTTGAAAAAAATATTTTTAGAATCTACAGACAAAATGTGATGAGACTCTCATTTTCATCATCTTCAAATTCCTCACGGTTTAGTCGCTATAGGTGCCTGAATATGAAGATTTAGTTAAAAATAATAATTGCAATGTCCAGTTTGGTAAAAAATTGTAAACCACTATTGTGGGATCACCTTAAAATCATTAAAAAAATTATAAGATTTTAGATATAACTAGAGGACTCATGTCCGGATGTAATGCATATTCTTTTCCAAGTAAATAATTAATTATGAATCTTTTATTACAACTTTTAAAAAATATAAAAACTCATATGTCTGATCACCTTAACTTGGTCAAAACTTCATGATTTTTTTTTTTTTTTTAATCCTATAGTATGTGAAACATAGAATGTGACGCATGTTTTGGATTCAAAAAATGTGATACCGTTTGAAAACTATAGATGTTTTTCAATCAGGCTATCAATTATGACTTTAGTCGTAATTCTAATAGAAACTGAATAATATTTTTTATTAGATCCAAAGTAAAGTATAATTTATATTGGTGGAAAGCTAAGAAGCTCCTTTACAAACCTTTTTTGTTTCATCAATTTTGGGTAAAAAAAAAAGTCATCAGCCACATGGACGAAGTCTGGAAAAGCAAGGTAAGTTGTTAAACACGTTTTTTGTGTTGACTTCTTAGGATTGGCAGGTCTGAATCAAATTCCAAAGTAAGCCCGAGGCGAATCCCTAGGCATTAAATTTTGTGTCAAACAAATCGGATATCCATTTTTTTATATATAATTTTAGAAAATCTAATATATTTTTTAATACATGATTTAAATTTTTTTGCAATAAATAGTTTATAGTTTATTTTAATATATCTCGTTGAGAATATACAATATAGTTTATAATTCAATATATAATATATAATTTATGATAATCTCTTACGGAATTAAGTATAGTATTTAAATACTATTTATATATTTTAGTTAATGTATAAATATTTATATATATATATATTAGATTAATATATAAAATATGTAAATATTATCTCTTTCCCCTCTCTCTTTCTCTCTCCCTTCCCCTCTCTCTCTCCCTTTCCCTGTCTCTCCCTCCCTCTCTCTCTCTCCTCCTCTTCCCCCTCTTAGTTCTCTCTCCCTCTCTCAGACCCTTCTTCCCCTCTTCTCTCTCTCTCTCTCTCTCTCTCTCTCTCTCTCTCTTCCCCCTCCTAATTCTCTCTCTATCTCTCCCTTTCCCTCTATCTTTCCCTCTCTCTATCTCTCTCAATCTCTCCCTCTCTATCTCTCTCCCCTTCTTCCACTCTTCCCATCTCCCTAATTCTCTCTCTCTCTCTCTCTCTCTCTCTCTCTCTCTCTCTCTCTCTCTCTCAATCTCTTCCTCTCTCCCTCTCTCCCCTTCTTCCCTCTTCCCCTCACCCTTCCCCCTCCTAATTCTCTCTCTCTCTCTCTCTCTCCCCTTCCCCTCTTCCCCTCTCCCTTCCCCCTCTTGATTCTTTCTCTCTCCCCCCCTTCTTTCCCTCTTCCCCTCTCCCTTTCCCTCTATATTCTGCCCCCTCTCTCTCTCTCCATTTCTTCCCCTCTTCCTTAGACCCCCTCCTAATTCTTTCTCTCACTGTCTCTCTCCCCTTCTTCCCCTCTCCCTTCCCCCTCCTAATTCTCTCTCTCTCTCTACCCTTCTTCCCCTCTTCCCCTCCTAATTCTCTCTCCCTCTTTCTCCCCTTC
>CM021107.1:429781457-429893301 GCA_007115665.2 Sequoiadendron giganteum | reverse complement strand
CTCCATGTCTCTCGCCTTCTTCCCCTCTCTCTCTCTCTCTCTCTCTCTCTCTCTCTCTCTCTCTCTCTCTCTCTCTCTCTCTCTCTCTCTCTCTCTCTCTCTCTCTCTCTCTCCACCTTCTAATTACTCTTGGGTCTATGTGTGCAAAAAATGGATATCCAATTTGAATGACTTTAAAATGACTTGTTTTGGTTTTATATTAGCCGACCCAAATCGGATATCCGATTTGATTTACTTTGGCTTGGGAATTGCTATGGAGCAATGTACTGACACCCAACCCAAAAAAAAGTCAACTCGGGATTTTCGCATTTTTTGGCGAGTGCAAAATGCTACTTTTTTTAGATCGCCACTTTTTGGCCCATCATGATCTTGCACATGCCCATGTCTTTTACTCAAGTCATGCTAGGTTCCTTCCAAAGCATAATACAACAATATTTATAAGCTTGTGTGAGACTTTTTATGGGTCAATTCAAATCACAATTAAAAAAATCATCATGTGGCTTGGATATTTATTGCCTACCAAGATATACTGGTCTAGGCTAAGCCTCAGTGATGTCAACATACAAGGTATTAATTCATTGCTAAGTCGATTTTCAAATTTTATGATGAAAATTAAGTCGAGATAAATTTGTTTGAAAATTTATTGCTTCTAGTTTTTCATACATGCATCTAGCTTGGAATGGCATTGGTTCCCACTCCCTTTCAATTTATCCCATGCCTATTCATATAAATGACACTTTGTGGCAAAAAAATATTTAGAAGGCTTGGGAAACTATCAAGCCTTGGTTGCTATAGAATGGGGATGGTTTTCACAATGGTTTATCCATTAACCAACATTCTAAATGGTGGTCTTTCATCATCTTGTTTCAAGGTAATTCATTGGTAGCAACTCCCTAGATGCACTCCCTTAAGCTCTCTAAAAGGGGAATTAGGCACCTCAAATATCTTCACTCCAAGGCTAATTCCCCTTGGCTTTCCTGGCCTCAAGCCAAGACAAAGTTTAATCTAAGCTATATTGACCAATTAACCTTCCAAGTAATAATTGAGGTCATTCTTTCTTAGAACTTGCATAAAATATATATATAATTCATTAAGACTTAGTAGGACTCAAAATGGTATGTTAATACTCCTTTCCCTAATTAAATCCTTAAGAAAGGATATATTTGGGTCTTGCCTCATCTTACTATGGTTCAAAATTTGAATATTAGGTGGCCTTTTAAGACACCATATTTTGTTTGGGATAAGCATTTTTAAATTATTTGGAGAATAGTTGTGGAGCTCAAAGTTGCCCATTTTTCATGGCAAATTATTTCTAGTGGAATTTATATTGGCACATATTTGATACATCTTGGCTTGTCTAATCTAAGATGCCAGTTTTATGGGTAACCAAAAACCCTTCTCAATATTTTTTGGTTTTTTTATTTGTAGACATAATGCTCGACAATGGATCTATGATATTTTTTTGGCCTCTCAATATTGAACCATTTACTTGGTGTAATGTCCTTCTTGGCGATGGTGCCAAATTTTCCATAAAGTTCTTCCAATTATGACATACTTCCAAATTAGAAATTACTTTTTGCATTTTCCAAGATAGAAATTCTATTATTTTGTCATTTTATTGTGGATATTAACTAAGTTTTTGTTCACTCCAAATCTTTAGTGATCTTTAATATTCTTATGTAGATTAAAATTCAAGCCAACAAGGTGGCATCAAAGGTTGAACATCTTCAAACTTGCTTGACCTTTGAGGGAATGCCCCTTACATGTGGAATGGGTTTCATGTTCTTTGCTTTATTATGCTAGATCCCCTATTTGAATTGTAAACAAAGTCACTTTGAGTCCTCTCAAATTGCCCACACATTTGTAGGAGAGACTAAACTTCTCTTCTAGCATTGCCAAGTAGCTAGCACTTTTGGTTGGACCTTGCCACCACCTCTACCATCTATCTACTATGTTAGGTTCTCTCCACCTTTGCATCATTCAAATGTGTCTTCTCAATGACATGGATGACCCCTCTAGATCAAGGAAAATTCCCTCATCTAGTTCTTGATATATATTTGCTGAGGACTATGTACAATTGACTACAAGAGGATCAAAATGAATGTGGTAATGTTGCTCTTATTGGTTAAGAACTTATGGAGGACGAGATAACCTTAAAAAGTAAGGCCTACCCTTCCCACTCCCTAACACTATAATTACCCTTGTTGTATAATTATATAATTAGTTTATTTTCTTTTCTTTCTCCTAAACATATGATTTGGTGATTATTTCCTCTAAAAAGTCATACTATTATTTTGTGATTGTATCTATTTTTTGATACTAGATATTTTCTTAACCCCAACTTTATAATCTACCTTTAAAATTTACTCTTATACCAAAGTTCTAACTATATACTTTACCAGTTTTTTTTAATATATGATCTCTTAAAAGTTAAGTTTCCACAACGTCATACAACACAAAATAATTCATTATGTGGAAAAACATAGTTATTCTTTATAAAATGATGGCGAGGATATCAGAATGGAGCATCAAGCTATCGTCATGATTGTACCACCATAGATCGATTGCCAACTTGATTGAAAATTAACATGATCTTAGATTATTGTGCAACAAATTATGTCTTTAAAGTCAATACATCATTTTCTTAAGCTTTAATACACGAATATTTATCTTAAGTGGAAGTGTCACATGTTATTAAGTTGCCGAAATATTGTCCTATAAAGGCATTGTGGCTCCCACATTTTCTAGTGGCGCATACCCTTTTTAACTCATTTTTAATGATTTATTTGCTTTAAGTCATGAATAGATAGAAAAATATAGTTTTATATTGATAGACTAAATAATTTAATATTTGTTGATAAGTTTGAATAATTTTTTTCAATTGATAGACTTCGCATAATTTTTTATGTAAGATGAATAGGTGGAGATATATTTTATACTTTTATTTTTTGTTTCATATATTTTTAATACTATTGTAAATGTGATATTCTAATATTCAATGCCTTATTTTGGACAAATCTATCTCTATGCTAGATAGTTTGGACTTAATTTATGTTGCTATTCATTTGTCTTGACTATAGATGTGGATCAATTTTTTACATCTTAATTCAATTTTTTTTTTTATTTAAATCTTTTTCTTTTTCTATAAGTTAAAACTTTTTTAGATAGAGGTAGGGTCAAACAGAAACAATAAAAAACAACGTATTTTTAATTAAATAAAATCTTAAAATGTATTTTTGACTTTTTATTTGAGTTAGATAAAAAATATATTTTTCTATAGAAAATACCAAAGAAAAATAGATATAATTAAGATATCTATTTTTAATAATAATAATAACAATAATAACAACAACAACAACAACAACAACAACAACAATAATAAATTTAAATTATTATCATTGTTTTATTATATATATTATTCTCTTATGTAAATTATATGTTATAATAAACTATATATTATTATATATTATATTTAATAATATATTATTTATTACAAGTTAAATTACATGCATATTACTATTTATATAATATAATAATATTATTATATATATAAATATTGTTTATAATATTATATATGTTAAATAATATATAAGACATATATATATATAATAATAATATAATAGTATATTAAATATTAAAAATAAACTTTTCAAAATAGATATTTTGGAAAGCTATTTATGCGTCAGGCCACCCATGGATAGCGAACAGAGCCCATGGATAGCGAACAGAGTTTGGATCGGCTCATCTAGATAGGGCGATGTCTGGCTCTGATTTACTAGGCCTTGACTGCATAGGGACCGTAAGAATATGGTGCCAATTGGGTTGACTTTCAAACCGTAAATAGTCTTGTTAATATTAGTTAGGTCTTTTTAAGTAATTACCTAAGCCAGAGTATGGCAGTGACTTTGTAGAAATTGGTTTTTGTGGTTCTACAAAATCCACAATTATATTTGGGCGCTACCCCCTCTTTTCGGTAGCACTTATCTATATAAAAAAATAAATAAAAGACTCAAAATATTCATACATTTTCTATATATATATAAACAATGTATGTTCATTTCTATATAATTTATATATGATATATAATAATATATATTTTCTTATATTTATATATTATTATCTAGCATATATAAAATATTATATATTATGTCATATATTTATTTATATATTACTATTATATATTATATAATATAATATATTATATAAATTATATATTATATAGTTTTATAATAATATTATATTATATATTATAATATATAATATAATATAAATAATTTATATACTGTAATAGTATCAAATATTATATGTTATATTAGATATTACTTATAATATTATCATATATAATACTTATATATGACATATATATCATACAATACAATTGTAGACATCGAAATTTGGACACTTACACTTGTCCAAATTTATCCCTTTTCATCTAAACATCCTCTTATTCACGTTAATTAGGTAATATTTTTATTATTTAATTAATACCCTTAATCCCTCTTTAATCCCTAGGGTATTTAGTTAATGATTAAATACCTTATCCCCCTTTACTCTCCTTTTCATCAAATAAATTAAATAAATATGACATTTATTTAATTCCTCACATGTCACATCTTTTTCCTTAATCCTAATCCATCTCCTAATCCCATCATTAGGGATGTGCACATGGCTAATCCTTGATTAGGATGTGTCACATCCTCCAATTTTTGCAATTTGGATCTTAATCTTCGTTAGCCACTAACTATCTTCTAATCAATGATTAGTCAGTCTAATCAATCCCCCTTTGGTCAACTCTCTCATTCCCCAAGGAGTTTTTAATTCCTTTTTGTCTTCCCCATGTGAATTTAAAATTCACTCCTTATCCCTCTAGGAATCTCCCTCTTCCCCATGAATTTAAAATTCACTTTTGATTCCTCCAAGGAATCTCCTCTTCCCCATGTGATCATTGAAAGGCCACATCAAGTCACATGAAGGCCAAGAACCTTCCATTATAAGGGCCTTGTTTTATCCACAAGGCACTTTTTAGCCTCCATAAGAACCTTGTCTTATCCATAAGGTGCTTATCATGTGAATTTAAAATTCATATTTATTATCCCAACCACCTTATCCCCTCCAATCATGTGAATTAAATATTCACATTCATTTCTCCAACCAATTCTATCTTCTCCATGAGGATTTTTTAAGAAATAATAAAATTCCTCATATGTCACTTTCATTCTCACTTGGGGACAAGAGGTTCCTTTTTGAGGAAATATTCTCATCCCCAAAGGTACTTGCAAAGTACTTGTCCTTCCTCCACATCATTTGTACCTTGTCCATCTCACCTTACCCCTTGGACAACTCACCCTCCACATGTCAAGATGTGAGGGCTTGTGAGTCCTCAACTCACTACAACCCTCCATCTTGGCCATGGTGGCTCAATCCCGATTGTTGAATTCTCTAGAGAATTCAATTTCCTCTCTATATATCCCCCCTCTTCCTTCATTAAAAAGGGATCTAGAATTCATGAATTTTTAGTAGCCAACTTATGATTCTAAGCCTTTCAAGCAGCCATTAAGAATTTTCTTTGCATTCAAGAGCTCATTTTCCATCCATTTTCCATCATCTATCCCTCTCATCTTGCATTGACATCATTTTCCGTCCATTTTCTATCACCTTGCAGTCAAGGAGCACATATTTCCATCTAAATCAAGGGAGAACCAAGGAGATCAGCATAAAAGGCATAATTATTTCATTTCTTTTCATCTTTCTCTTTTGTGCTCTACTTAGGCTAATCATTGAGGTGGTCTTGTGTTCTTTTCTTTGCATTTTTAGTTAGTTTTGCATATTTAGGAGTAAGAAATGCACGCACACAACAATAATATATTAAATATATAAAAAAATCTCTCCAAAATGGAAATCCATTTTGAAAAGCTACATATACAAAAATTTATGTTCATTTCTACATGATGGCAGGTAAAGAAAACTTATTTTCAGTAGAAAAAAATGGATATCTACTTGGGAAAATAAATATCCATTTTGTTGCATTGATATTTGAGATTTAAATTGTTAGGTAAGTCAATTTTTTTATTTATCATCTTTTTTTTTGTTTTATCATAGTTTATTTGTATAAATTAGGTTTTTGTTTCCAAATTTTAATAATTAGTTAATTTTTATTTTTATTTTTAATTTTTTAATTACAATAGGTTTGAAAATGGCAAAAGAAATTGACAATCAAAACCCTCCACCAAACCCCCCTTTAATTCAAGACTTAATTGATAAAAATGTTACCAAATTGAAGAATATTATTGAAATATACTGCTAAAACCATAGATTGTCTTCGATGATACCCAGCTTAGAGGGAATAATTGATCATGTGAAAGCCCTCACAAGGTAACATAATTCATTTCAAGAGTGGATATAATCCAAGATGTTATAAAATGCTAGTGGTTTATTTTATTCAATCAAGTCAAAAAATTAGAAATACCCAAACCCAATTAGCCCAATATTTTGTTGAGCCCATAAATAGACAACCTATAAATGCGAGAAGGTGGAGAGATCAAGAGAGAGTGGGATGGGTGAGAGAGGGAAGCAGAGAGGGAATATGGGAGGGAGAGAAGAAGATAGAGAGGAAGAGGTAGGTAGAGAGAGGGAGGGGGGAGATAGAGATAATTAGAGAGGGAGGGAGAGGTAGGGAGAGAGAGGTGAGATAGAGAGAAACATAGAGGGAGAGAAAGGGAGAGAGAGATGGGGAGGGAGAAAGAGAGAAGTGAGATAGAGAGAAGTGGAGAGGGAAGGAGGGAGTGAGGGAGAGAGAGGTGAGATAGAGAGAAATCTAGAGGGGGAGAAAGGGAGAGAGAGAGATGAGGGGAGGGAAAGAGAGAGAAGTGAGATAGAGAGCAGTAGAGAGGGAAGGAGGCAGGGAGAGGTAGGGGGAGAGAGAGGTGAGATATAATTAAAGAGAGAGATGTAGTGAGTGATGGAGGGAGATGTAGGTAGAGAGAGGGAGAGGGGAGATAGAGAGAATTAGAGAGGGAGGGAGAGGTAGGGAGGGAGAGAGAGAGAAGTGAGATAGAGAGAAACAGAGAGAGAGAGAGAGAGAGAGAGAGAGAGAGAGAGAGAGAGAGAGAGAGAGAGAGAGAGAGAGCAAGATATTGGGGGTCTATTGATTACTAAAGTTTGATCTGTTGATTACTAAAATTTGACTAAGTCTGATAAATTATAAGATCTTACAAAACATAGAATCTACATTATAACTCTTAGAGATTTTAAATCATTCTCAAACATCCTAAAACTATATACATGAAATATAACTTGAAGTATAAGAAAGTAAATATCCATATATAAATGTCACTAGAATATAAAGAGAAAGAGAAAGAGAAAGATAAAGATAAATATAATTTTCAAAGAAAACACAATGCAAGTGTGTTATAACATGCTCACATTACATGTGCAATCACATAATGTGAGCATGTTATAACACAATCATGTTATGTGCAATTACATAGCATGAACACATTATAGAATGCTCACGTTATGTTTTTCTTTAGAAATTTCCAAGCCTTTGGCTTGGATTTTCTTTGGGCTTTCAACCCAAAGGTTTTGAGTGAATTTTCAATGTCCAGAGATGTGTTTTTGTAAATAGTAAAAAATGGCATAATCTAGAGTGTTCCCTCCATCAAGTTTGCATGTGTTTCAATGCCAATTCAAAAAATACCACGATAATGTTAAGCTCTCTCTTAGCTATCTAACCATGTAATTATTTTTACATTTTGAGTATATTGAGGTTTTCATCTTTAATTTATTTTGTTAGTCTATCCATTTTTTTTGTCAAAAACTAGTGTGGTATTTTTGATTTATTTTTTAACCATTCATCAAAATCTAAAATAAATTATATTTTTAGAAACTAGACTCAATTCTACACATATTCAAAAAAGCGATTTTCAATTATTTTTCAAAAATCTTAAAGGGAGCATGCTCAATTTTTTGTTTTTCAAGATTATCCACTTTGAAAATTAGTAAAAAATCATATATTAATTAAAAAATTGTACAAAAATTAGGCATAAACTATAAAATCAGGCATGAACTATATGATGTTAGCTAATTTCTCATTGAATTAATTTTTTAAATACTAAAAAAGTTAACATTTTAGGGGGGCCACACCAAACACTATGTTATGTTCTTTTGAAAAAAATAGGACCACTTTTTGTGGCCCTCCTTTTTGAACCCCTTAATCTCTACC
Source organism: Sequoiadendron giganteum (assembly GCA_007115665.2). NCBI lineage: Eukaryota > Viridiplantae > Streptophyta > Pinopsida > Cupressales > Cupressaceae > Sequoiadendron > Sequoiadendron giganteum. The sequence goes on along the minus strand of CM021107.1, from coordinate 429,885,080 downwards.
ATTTTCAAATAAAGTAGTAGTTTAAAAAGTAAATTCAAAGCACTACGACTCTTTCTTTTTGTTACACCTTCTAAATTTGAGTGTAACTATCTTCAATTTCTCATCTAGGGTCAATCTTTCTTGATTTTAGAAGAAAGTGGCCACTTAAGATCCCTTTTTGGTCCCCCATATTTTTGCACTTACCCCTTATTACATCCATTTGAGCCATTAATGGTATTTGTGGTAATGCATGGAGGTAGGTGGAGTTTTCAATTCAAATGGCAAGGGTCTAAGGATCATATGCATGCCTAAAAGATGAAATCATACGAGGGACTAAGAAACTGGAAGTCAAGGTGTTGTTTAGATGATTTTTAATTTGTACATTGGCATTGATATTTTTGAAGGTCTAAAGTTAGGGGTTTGAGAAATAGGATGTAAGGTGAATAATTATTTTATGAGACCACAATCTAATCAAAGCTAAGACTTGGGTTAATTGATACTATAAGGATTTTAAGATCCATTCAAAGGGAGTGTAAGAGGGAAATAAACTAGCTCATGGAAGATAATGGATTGAGAAGAAGGGGCATGTGGAGTTGAGAAAAGGAATGCTAGTAGAGGAAATTCTAAAAAAATTAAATGTAGGGGAAATAGGAAAGTGAGGGTGACACACAAAAAACCAAGGAAATTTCTAAAATACCAAAGAATAAAGATAAAAGGAACTAAGAGTTTACAAAAATATATAAAAAGGATGATAAATCCTAGAGGTTTGAAGCATAGAGACTCTAGTGTTTGAATAAGTGAAGGAAATGACATAATGTTAATGAAAAATTTAAAAAGTTATAGAAGACAAAGGATTAGGAAAAAGGGAAAGCATGGGATGAAAAAGGGAATGTTAGCATGCATAATCTCAAAACCCTACTCCAATGTTATAAAGGGACCCAAACACAATAATACATAGGAATTGGGACATTACATGCCCATAATAATCTCCCTCCTTCAAACCCTTACACATCTTGCTTCTAAAACTTGATCTAGATGAAATAAAAAGTAAACCAACAATATCAAATTATTTAGACATAATGATATGCTTTAGTAGATACCCCACTATTCACCAAATAACCTACAAAAATGATGCCACAAACAAATCCCTTGACCCTCAAATAGAGATGGAAAAGCCTCAAATAATCAACATACTTTGATAACCTTTAAGATTATGGAATGGTAAAAATTGCTTTGATACCATGCATGATCATAGAATGGTAAAAATATTGCTCTAATATAATGCAAGATCTTTCAATGGGGAAAAATAACCAAAGATATTCATGATGCAAATAAGCCTTAAAATCCAAATTTTATATATCATCTAAGATTGTAGACACAACATGCAACTATTTCATTAGAACAAGGATACAAGTATAAATTTTTAAAATAAGTACAACATGGATTACTCGCATGAGAGTGAGGGGTGGGAATTTGTAGTACATATCACCAAGAAATATGAATATACAAATTGTTATAGTTTTCATTAGTAATAAATATGTTTAGGACCTATTTTGTATGAGCTAATCATAAATCTTGATAACTTATAAAAATACTCTATATTCAATATAATGGGGTAAAGTAAAAAAATTAAAGAAAATATAAAATCTTGTTAAATGAATGACTCAAGGAAGTGGCATGTGTAAGAGTTCATGGGATCTAATGGGGGTTAAAATTTTCCAATAATTTCACCTTTTGTTTCCCTTTTTCCTTTATCTTTTATGTCCTCTTGTCATTATTTGTCACATGAAGTATGAGTATTTTATAGAATGTAATAGGAAAGTAAAGTGATTAGAAAATGCCAATGCCAATTGAAATGATAACTAATATGTGGTTGAAATGGAAGGAAATAATTAGGAAGTTGCTAAGGTGGTTGAGAACGCAGACAAGGAAATGATCAAACTATTTTTGTTCATGCCTATTTTTGAAGATAGTACTTGTTAAGACTATTTTATATTTTTTGGCCAACAACCATTGTTAGTTTTGTCAAACTCATATGTTTTGGTGTTTTATCGAACTTAAATGGTTTGTTGGTTGTAGGCCACAACTAAACCATAAAAAACCTATCGGTTCTTGTTTTGGTATAAATATGTACAAACTTAAGACTTACGATATAGATGATAATACAAATTTATTCCGCTATTTCAAAATCATTATGAATTTCTCATGTGCATGTGTGACTGAGTTGAGCTAAGAACATGTTAATATTTTCATCAATCGGCCAAGGAGCAAGGCCCACTCTTTGTGTCAATTGGTGATCTGTTTTCAGTTTTCAGAGTGGTAATTATATGTGTGTGATTTGATTTGAAAATTTATTTTCTCTACACAAATTTAATTATTTACAATCACGTTTACTTTGATTTGTTGTACACAAATTTAATTAATTATAGTCATGTTTAATTGGATTTCAAGGTTTATTTCATTATTCATTAATGTGATTATTGGTAATTCGAGGATTGAAGATTTGATTTATGCAAACCGGAGTTTACTATTGATAATGCATCATTTTAGAACATAATTTATTTTCTCTTATAATTTCTATCACTGCAATTCTTGTCACAATTCCTAGTGTAATTCTTGTCACAGTTCCTAGTGCACTTCTTGTCACAAGTTCTACCAAGAAATAGAAACAATAGAATCAAATCGATTTTAGGATTGAGTTTATTGTGTACTTCTAAGATATTGATTTTAAGAGTTTAAATGAGAATTCAAGAGTTTATGTGTGTTGAATTGAAATAGGAAGGTAGTGATTAAAAATAGGATTTTATTAAATTTGCATATTGAGAACCGTGGCTTGATTTGACTTCTCGATTAAGAAGCGAGTCTTGATTAAATTTATAAATGCATTCATTCCCCCTTAGTTCATTAGTTTCAGCCCTTAGGTAGACTGTTGCAACACCCTTCACAAGTTTACGACTCTCAGATTGACAATTAAGGAATAAACTGAGGAAACTACTACAAAATTCCCAAGGACCAACCTAAATACACTTACCAACTTGATCGAGTCACGAGAGAAACTTATCTTCAATATCAATCCATAGTTTAATCCAATCATTCTGGTGTAGTTGCCAAAGAATGGTGTTAAAGGCCTGCTAGCCTAGTGAACTAAGTTAAGACCATTGCACTAAGGAGAAATTTTATGTGATAGTCGACCTTGTTTGGATAAGTAACCTTAGTTTTCTTTGTTGTAAGTCATATAGGTGCATGAATCGTAGTAGGGATAATAGAGGGAGAATTGTTAAAAAGGATAAGGTGAATAGTACACAACCAAAAAAATCAAAAAACAAATCAAAACCATTAGTTGAGGGAAGTAGCTCACAAAAAGAAAAATTGAAAAATAAATTACAGCCATTAGTTGTGCACACATCACCTAAGGAAGAGCCAGTCAAACCAAATATTGAAAAGTGTGTTATTGAGTCTACCTGTTACTAATTTTTAGCTTCCCTCTTAAATTAGTAAGGTTTTAATGGGCAATTATTTGGTGGGGTATAAATTTTTTGATGCATAGACCATTCAATAAATATTTTCTTTCTGAATGAAGTATTTTAAAGAACTGGTTTATCTGAACTATGCAACAAAGACATTAAAATTGCAGTTCTAGAGCTAAGTATGTGGAATTTTTATTTCAACTTGATTACAAAACATATGCTTTAAAAAATTTCATTTTAGTTATTTCATATTGTGTAATTGAAAACAAGTTCAAATGAGAATACACAAGTCACTACATGATATGAAATAACTAATTTATTAAAAGCCATGTTTCTGTAATCCCACACAAGCCGTGGGAATAACTAGGTTGGTTTAATTCAACAATGAATGCAAACCATACATATGAAGATCAACTAAAAGAAGAAAAACACATAAGAGGAGGTCATGTCTATCATTTCCTTAAGAGTTGATGTAGGGTTGACTCTTTAGTTTTCAGTTTGATCTTCAGTGTCTTTAGCTTCTTTAGTTCCCAAGTTCTAGATGCACCTACAGTTGATTGAGAAGTTTTGTTAGAGCTCATGGCATGAGATACGGTTACATGTTTCATTAACAGATATATAATTTGCAACCATTATCAAATTAAATCAACTCAGTCATTATTAGAAAGATAAATGCATAAGTGTCAGATCAAATCATCAGGGGAAAATCATTAAATTCACTATTTTTTCTAACTTATTTGCTTCTTGTGCAGATACAAGTCAAGTCTTGTTACTATTTCATCTGTTTACAACATGAGTGGTGGAAAATGTGGCTCCCACAAGGGTTGATCCCAACTCATAATATGACATAAACAGAGTGAATACTGGATAAGATCTATATTAAGTTTTGTAGAAGTTCTAGAAAATAGCCTCATATAAGAGAAATGATTGCATCATCACAATATATGCACAACCTTTTTATGTATACTCTAAGTGCATATAGTATTTCATTGCAGAACAATTAGTTTTCTTGATGCAAAGAAGGAAGAAAAATCATTTACCTTAGTGAACCAACAAATTAATATCAATAGAGATTACAGTGTCATGAAGGTATCATCATAAAGCACAGTGATTGTTGTACAAGGTATGCAAAGTATGACTAACAACAGTGCTGCAAGTTAGTTTCCTTTTCAGAATGCATTGTCAGCAGATATAGGGAGATACTATTATAAATCAATGGGGAACAATATTACATCATTTACAAAGCCACTATATTTTGAATAATGATTCTTATTAAGAAAGAACAACAAACAATGTATTATTTCTTATGTTGTTTTTGAGTGTTCAATTTCTCACAAAAATGTGTCATCATAAACATAATATCTTGTAGGTAGTGTTTGTATGCAAATGGATTACAAAGGAAGCACATGACTATTAAATGATAGTGAACATGCATACTTGACAAAGTTCACATATTTCTGTAAATGAGGTGTGCAAGGACTTGAGTCAGTTATATGGAATTATCTCATGGAAGTAATATAAACTGTTAAACAATAAATTCATTGAAGATTGATCAAACCAAGATCATAAGCATGATTTTCAACATTTCAGTGATATACATGAAGAAAATAATAGAGTGCAAGCTATAGGAAATATAATATGCAATGAAAAATGAGAGAAATATACAACATTGACAACATGGTGGCCTGAGTTTTTCTATTAACCCTCACAAATGACAGTAAAGACACAATAGACATTATCATTTTCAAAGGGTTTGGTTTTCTCCTGTTATGCTATATTCTATTTTTTCATATTTAGAAAATTAAAGATATGCTAGAAACCCCCATGAATGGTGAAGGAATAAAAGAAATCTCGAAATGGAGTTTCTCATAGGCAGCCTCAGAGTTTGTTTCTTCTTTCAGAGAATTCAAAATACACTACAAAGGCCGAAGTGTGAAAAGGAGCAAAGAACTAAACATACAACTATGGTGGCTTAGAAATTTTCTTCTCTTTTATGAGAATCTAAAGTACATAATGAAATAAAATCCCAAGATTTAAGATGGAACAAACCCTCAAGTTAGTAAAGAAAACATAGCCGCGCCCTACCCATGAGAGCCAATGCATAGGGTGTGATGAATATTTATTATTTTGTTTATTTCCAGACATCTTTCATTTGTAGAGGAAAAAGAATCAAGTATGGTCGTGATCTTTATGAAAGCACTCTAGCATTGTGTTTAGAAAAGATCGAAATGAAGTTTTTCATAGCTACATAAAAGTTCAGAGGTAATAATAGAGCAAGGCAATGAAAGAAAAGAACATTAGAAATTGCTTTGGTTGTGGCTTGAAATTCATAAATGGCTTAAAAAATTAAGGAAATAAAACTTACCAAAGCATTGTCTGCATAAAACCTCCAGAAATCCTCAAAGAAACCACATAGAAGGAAGAGATTTCTAGATAAAGCTCAGCCCAGGGTTTCTCATGGTGGCAGTGCCCTCAGAAAAATAAGAGGAAATGAAATAAAGTGAAGTCAAAATGAGTGTTTTCCATTCGATTTAGGGTTTGAAACCCTAAGGAGGCTAATGGAGAGTCAAAAGGCATTTTTGCCTTTATCTTTTTGAAAAATCTTTATTTACATATGTTTAAGCCATGGCATATTTTTCTTGCCTTATAATTCTTTTTGTACACTTTATAAGACTAAGTCAAGGTTAGTCTTGTGTATGTGACTATCTCACAACCTTTTGTATTTGGCTTTTATTTTTGCATTTGAAACAAATTGTATAACTTTATTTAAGTGATAAAATATAAATCACTTTAAATAAATGTTATTTATGAAATGCAAAATAAGATACCTTATGATGTAATTTTCAAGGAGATAGTCAAAAGGGAGTTGTTAAGAGCTTTAAATCTTTTGCATATGTCTAAGAGGTGGTTAAAGAAATTAGTCAACATGTGGAGCAAAATTAGGTTTTTTGGTCACTTAATTGAGAGTTCATCTTCAGTTAAGAGTCCAAGTGGATGGAGTTTCAATCAAGGAGGAATTTGAGGCACACAACTCATTGTTTCTTGCAGTTACAACCCTATTTTGGAGGGGTTTCTAGTAACACATGACCCTTTGAGTTATTTTTAGATTCAGAACTCCTTGTGCACATTTTGAGGAGTTTCTTTTAGTCACATGCTTGATTTAAGGGAGAGGTTGGAGTTTGACAACACATCATGTCAATTGGAGCCAAAATTCAAATTTTGAATTCTTGGAGCCTCTTGTATAAGTCTTCTTCTCTCATCTTTTGTCTCTAGTTCTGAGTTTGGTGACTGTTGTAGCAGATTATTCATTCTTTGTAACTCATCTCTTATGCGATTTATAGTTATTTTGTAGAGAATGTTTTGCCTTGGAATCCAAGAGAATCTTGATTTTTCAATAAAAGAAGCTTATTTCCTCCTCAAATTTCTTTTGGTTTCAGTATTGATTAGTGGATGATTTGATTAAAATACAATGTTCTCCTTTATTTTAGTAGAATTCCTTCAATATTGGATGCAAAAGGTAGCATGCTATATTGCAATTTTGTGAATGTGTCTATTATGAAAACATCCTTGTTTCTCTTCTTATGAGCATCAAAAAGTTAAAGCCTTTCATAAGAAACACTTTTGCAAGAATGTGCAGCTGAGTTGTGAGATACTGTAGTTTCTTGAATTGACTAGTTTTGTGAATTTCAACAACATTTTCAAGTTTATATCTTCGATGTATCACCCACTAGTGTTAAGTTTAACTTGCAAAGAACATCCTTGTTACCTTTTCCCCTATCAAGAGTTATTATTTTCAAGTTATCTAAAGGGGAGCCAACCCATAATTTGGAGGTCTACTCTCACCATAGGATACCCATAGCCTAAGAGTAGTTCCATGTTGCATGAGATTTAATGATTTTACAACTTGTCATCATGTGAAAATCCTCGTGAAAATAGTTTTTGGCATGCCCGGTGGCACATTGAGCTGATTTTCAGTTCAAAAGATCTTTATTTTTTGTTGTTGTTTTAGTGTGAGCAGTAGTATTTCAGCCTTCAAGAAGAAGAATTTTCACACATGGAGACTCCACAACTTTGGTTTCAGAAGTTTTATTGGTAAAGCATATGAGAAAGTATCAAACTAGATAAAGTGTAGACCCTATTGAGCATTATGAGCTACCATCAAGAAGTGTTAAGGTGGTTAGGCAGGCAACAAATCCAGTTGCAACCTATAGTAATCCTTTGTTTTCAAGCTTTGAAAATCACATATTAGCAAATTCCATTATTCCTAGTAGTTCAAATCCTTAAGAAGTCACTATGGCTCATAATCCACCACCTAGGAATCAACCCTTTATTTCTTTTAATCAAGGAAGCCCCTTGAATCTTGCCCAACATAATGATATACCAGTACCAGCTCTTACGAGCTTACCATTTTTCACTGGAGAGGATCAAACAATAGCCATAAAACACATTAGAGATGTGGCTTCATTGTGTGGATTGTATCACATTACTAAACAAAATGTTGTTGTGAGGCTCTTGGTAGCTTCTCTCAAGGGTAAAGCCATCCAATGGTTTAGAGGCCTTGCTGTTAATTCGATTGCAACTTGGGATCAACTAGGAGAGTAGCTAAATAAGCAATTCGAGGACAAGTCAGATCATCTTTCACTGGTGGAGCAGCTAGAGCTCCACAAGAGCATTTGGTGGACTTCAACTATCGCTTCAAGAAGACTTGGAATAGGATTTCAGCCTTGGTAAAGCCTTCTAATGGTTATGCATTCTTATTTTATCTAAAAGCTTTGAATAGTGATATTGTGCCTATGATACAATCTATGGGTGGGAATACATTGCCAGCAACATTTGATGTGTCTATAAGGGCTAAGATTAGTTTAATTCAAGTTGGAAAAATAGCACCTAGGTCTCCAATGCCATATTTTACTGAGTTACAACCAACTATCCCTATAATACCACCTACTATAGTTGTTGTCCCTTCATTTCCAATATTTAATACCCAAGTTGCAGCTCAAGAACACTCTATTCCTAGCCAATTCCAAGAGATGATTAGTATTATAGAGAAAGATGACAATATACAAAAGACTTTGTAGACCTTTGGTAATGAGTTGGTTAACATGAAAAAGTAGTAGTATCAACCACCTTACCAAGCTCCTTACCAACCTAATCCTCAAGTTCAAAGGAGAAACTTTAACCAAAGGCATTTCCAACCCTATAACCCCAATACACCTAGCTCTTCTAAAGAGGTGGTACCAGTTCAAAATAACATGGCGGTTAATTACGAGTGGTGTTTTCCTTATAAGCAGCCACATGACCAGTTCACTTGTTCTAATGGCATATTGAATCAAGTGTTGATGGCGAAAAACAATGTTGTTGTTCCAAGAGATTCATCACAGGAGGTTTGTGAACAATAGTCTACTTGTGCGGAACAAGGAAATTCAGATGTCACCTTGTTGAATTGGCAAGGTGAGGAGTTTTGTGGGGTCAATAATGCACAAAATTAGTTAAGTGATCATGTAGTAGCTAATACAAGGTCTAAAAAAAGGGTTGTTGACTTGGGGCAACAGACTGATGGAGACAAAATTCAACCATCTACAAGTTCACAAGGCCAAATGATGCCTTCTTCTTCACAAAATGTTTAGGTTCTGCCAAGAGTATAGCCTGTGGTTGGGAAAGATCAGCCTAAAGCACTGATTCAACCTGCATAGGCACAAAGAGATGTTGTTCTTAAAGGACAACAAAAGGTTACTATTGGCAATTTCAATATTTTAGAACATATAAAGAAAACAAATGTTAATGTTTCTATGTGGCATTCTTTAGCTCTTCCTGGGAAAAAGGATTTGTTACATGAGGCAATATCAAAATTTTCTTTATTTGATGAAGTTTCTAACCAGTAGCCTTCTAAAGTTGTTCTTACTAATGATTCTCAAGAAAAGAAAGAACAACATACTAATGTAGTCAATCCACCCCATTCTATGTAACTCTGATTGTTGGCCAGCATTTAGTACATAATTGTATGATTGACTTAGGGCCCAACAGTTCTGTAATGCCCAAACAAGTTGTTGATAAGCTGGGAATAAAGTATGAGATATTAGAAAAGAGGGTAGTCCAACTAGATGGTACTGTTGTTAATACAATAGGAGCCATTTAGAATTTGAGTCTCACATTGCATGCATGCCCAAAATTCTTTATACCTCAGGACATTTATGTTATAGAGTTGATTCCATATTTTGCCATATGTTTATCATGAGACTTCATTGCTAAAATTGGAGGATATTTGTCCTCTGATTGGTCTCATATGCTTTTTAGGACTAGCTATGGCACTAAAGTCAATATCAAATCAAAACCTGTTGCTAAAAACCATATTGAGCACTATAATCCAAGTGTTATCAAAATATCAACTACTATTAATTGCACCCTTTTTGATAGTGAAGAGGTTCCTACAACCAATGAGACAAAAATATAGATCGAGGTCCTTCTAGATGAATGGGCAATTGAAAATGTGCATAAAGGCAGTGAACAACATGAAGAGGTAGATCTGGGAGTTTATTTGATGCATGAATCTAATTCTATCATGGCTAATCTTGAGAAAAATGTTGAACAACAGTCCAATCAACAAGCAAGTGAAGTATGGAAGATGAATTTCAATGGTTCAAGGAGTAGGAATGGTGCTGGAGGTGGTTGCATGCTAATTTCTCCTATTGGTGACAAGTATTACTCAGCCTACAGGTTCACATTTAGCTGCACTAATAACACAACTGAGTATGAAGCTTTGGTTCATGGTCTCCGATGGGGAAAAAAGAGAGGTATTTGTTGTTTAAAAGTTTTTGGTGATTCATAGTTGATTGTTAACCAAGTAAGAGGTCTCCATACTACTAAAAATGATCTTTTGAAGTATTATAAGCATAGAGTATGGGATCTTATTGAATATTTTTCAGGTTTTTAATTTTCTGTCCATACTTAGAGGTGAAAATAAACATGATGATAGACTAGAAGCCATAGGAGCTCAATATGATATTCCTAATGACATCAACAATTCTAAAAAAATTAGTATGTCAAAGTTATTGTTAGATCTTCTATTCCTAACAATAATGAGCATTGACACTTAGTTTTATGACAATGATCAACAGATCATAAACTTCTTGAGAGAAGAAGCTAAATTCTCCAATGATAATCAGGAGAAACCCTCAGACAACCGTATGAAGATCAAATCATATAGCTGAAAACCAATAAATTTCCTAAAGGCTTGGTTACATTGGAGTCTATTTTCAATGCTGACAATCAAGTGAGAAAAGAAAAGGCCAACATGCACAATAAAAAAGATCATTATCAGGGTATTGAGATCTTCCAGGATAAGCTCCCGAAGCTTGGCAAGGTATGCACGTTAGAAGAGTGACATGCATTTGTTTTACTTTTTTAAGAGTTCAATGATATTTTTGCATGGGAATATTCAAATTTGAAGGGTTTTGATCCTACTATTTCCCAACATACCATTGAACTTGAGCCTAATGCCAAGCCTATAAGACAAAAGAAGAGGCCACTTAACCCCAAGCTAGAGCCCCTCATGATCAAAGAGTTGAATAAACTCATTGAGAGTAGTATAATATTTCCAATCAAACATACCTCTTGGGTATCCAATCTTGTTCAAGTGAGAAAGAAAAATGGTGAAATCAGACTTTGTGTTGATTTTCGAGACCTTAATAGAGCTTCCCTGAAAGATCGTCACCCATAAAAATCCATGGAACAAATCCTTCAAGTTGTTTTTGGTTCTAAGAGGTTTTCTTTATTAGACGACTTCTCAAGTTATAATCAAATTCTGGTTAAGGAAGAGGATCAGGTTAAAACAACATTTACAACTAAGTGGGGCATAATGGCTTACAAGAAAATTGCATTTGGTTTGTCAAATATTGGAGCTACTTTTCAGAAATCTATGGATATGAATTTCAGAGGTTTAATGTATAAGACTGTTCTGGTTTATTTGGATGACATAACTATTTTCTCAAAAAATTCAAATGAACACTTTGATCACTTGAAAAGGATCTTTGAGAGGTGCAAAGAGTTTGGTATATCTCTCAACCCAAAGAAGTCTGTGTTTTTTGTCCATGAGGGTAAGTTGTTGGGATACATTGTATCAAAACATGACATCACAATTGATCTGAAAAGAGTAAGTGCAATCCTTTCTCTTCCTTTACCGGCACACAAGAAAGGGCTGCAAAGTTTCTTGGGTAGAATCAACTTTGTTAAAATATTTATTCTAGATATTACTGAGTTATTAGTGCCTCTTACTTTAATGTTAAAGAAGAATGTTTCTTTCAACTAGACTAAGGAAGGAAAAAGGGGCTTTGAGCTCATCAAAGAAGCACTTGCAGCTGCTCCTACTTTGTTAAACCCAGATTTTTCAAAAGATTTAATATTATATGCATATGGGAACATTGACAGTATTGCAACTATGCTAGTTCAGGAGAATGATCATGGTTTAGAGAAACCTTTAGATTTTTCAATCAAGGTCTCAAAGATTATTAACTTAAGTATTCTTTTGTTGAAAAGAATGTACTTGCAGTTATTAGAAGTTTAAAGAAGTTTAGACACATACTTTCTAACAACAAGATTAAATTGTTGGTTTCTCACCCTTCAGTTAAATAATTTTTGTTAAGGATTTGGATGGTAAAAGAGTTGGTTGGGTGATTAAGGTGACAAAATATGATATTGAGATCAAGGTCAGCATGTTGATAAGAGGTAAGGGTTTGTGTGAGAATCTTTCTAGAAACAGTAACATCAATACAAAATAGGAAGATGAGGTTGTCCTAGCTCTTCAGGATGAAGAACAAATAACTGCACTTGTTTCTTCTACAAGTTGGGTACAGGAAATGACTCATTTCATGTTAATTGGTGAGTGCCCTCTTGGTTTGATTAAATAAAAAATAAGGTACTATAGGCTACAGTCTATACCTTATGTGATTTTAAGTGGTTTTCTTTTTAGGAAACATTTCCATGGTGTTTTGTTAAGATGCATATGAGCTGATCAAGTTGATAAATTTTTACACGAGTTCCATTAAGGATCAGCTGGTGGACATTTTTCTCCAAGAGCTACAACTCTTAAGATAATGAAAGGAGGCTACTACTGGCCTACTTTATTTAAGGATGCACATTCATGGGTGAGAAAATGCAAGGAATGTGCCATATTTGTAGGAAAAGAAAAGTTGGCAACCCTTCCATTGCAGCCAATTCAAATTGAACAACCTTTTATGAAGTGGGGTTTGGATTTCATTGGATTCATAAACCTGCCTTCAAATGCAGGCCACAAGTGGGTGCTCACAACCATTGCTTACTTTTCAAAGTAGACTGAAGATGTAGCACTTAAAGAGGCTAATGAGACAACTATTCTAAACTTTTATGAAGAGCTGATAACAAGGTTTGGAGTTCCTAAATCAATAGTTTTAGATAATGCACTTGCTTTCATAGGAACTAGAGTATCTAATTGGGCTGTTAGAAATTGTGTTTACCTGAATAAATCTTCTAACTATTATCCTCAATGCAATGGATAGGCCAAGTCCACAAATACAAATTTTCTCAGGATTATCAAAAGAACTATGGAAGGAAATCAAAGAGCTTGGCATACCAAATTGAAATCAACCTTGTGGGTTGATAAAATTACACCAAAAAGGTCAACAAGAATATCACCATACATACTTGTGTATGTAAAAGAGGCAAGACTTCCTATATGCCTTGAATTTCTAGCCCTGGATCTAGTTAATCATCTTGACATGATTGAAGAAGAACCTATGAAGACCAGATTGGCTCAGCTAATTGAGCTAGAGGAGACTAGAGGAGAAGCAATGAGGAAGATTGAGAAACACCAAGCCCAAATTAAAAGGTCTTTTGATAAGAAGGCATTCCCAAGAGTATTCCAGGAAGGTGATATAGTGCTAAAGTAGGATGAACTTTAAAGAAGGCCTAGAAAGCACTCCAAGTTTGATGCATTATGGAGTGGTCCTTATATTATTACTGAGCGTAAACAACATAATGCCTTCCAATTGTCTAAGTTGGATGGTGAAGTGGAGCCAATCCTAGTGAATGGGATTCACCTCAAGCATTTCTTCTGAGGTATGAGCTAAATCTGTACATATTTGAGTAGATTGTAGGTGTCAAATAAGTGTTGCTACACATAGATTAGTTGCATTTTTTCCTTCCCTAAGTGCTATTTTGCACAGTTGGTTAGTTTACTTTGAGTTTTTTTGGGGGAAATAAGGAAAATTTTTGTTGTTATTCATTATAGTTCAATCAAATAGACATCTCTCATTCATAACATGGAATGGAGAATTCAATGTCATGAACAACAAATATATACTCAATGGTACTATAATTAGTTGAAGCAATGTTACAAGCAGTTACAACAATGTGAATGAGTCATGAAAAGGTAGAAATGGACTCCATACCCAATGGATGAGCAAGGCAACTGGCCTTATTTGTTTAGCACTCAAACACCCTTGGGAGGTTGCTAGAAATGTTACTAATTTTTAGCTTCTTGCTTAAATTAGTAAGGTTTTAATGGGCAGTAATTTGGTGGGGTATAAATTTTTTCATGCATAGACCATTCAATGAATATTTGCTTTCAGAATGAAGTATTTTAAAGAGCTGGTTTATCTGAACTATGCAACATAGACATTAAAATTGTAGTTCTAGAGCTAAGTATGTGGAATTATATTTCAATCAACTTGATTACAAAACATATGATTTAAATAATTTCATTTTAGTTATTTCATATTGTGTAACTGAAAAAGAGTTCAAATGAGAATACACAAGTCATTACATGATATGAAATAGCTGATTTATTAAAAACCATGTTTCTATAATCCCACACAAGCCGTGGGAATAACTAGGTTGATTTAATTCAATAATGAATGTAAGCCATAATTCTGAAGATCAATTAAAAGAAGAAAAACACATAAGAGGAGGTCATGTCCATCATTGCCTTAAGAGATGATGTAGGCTTGGCTCTTTAGTCTTCAGTTTGATCTTCAATGTCCTTAGCTTCTTTTGTTCCCAAGTTCTAGATGCACCTACAGTTGATTGAGAAGTTGTGTTAGAGCTCAGGGCATAAAATCCAGTTACATGTTTCATCAAAAGATATATAATTTGCAACCATTATCAAATTAAATCAACTCATTAATTATTAGAAATATAAATGCATGAGTGTCAGATCAAATCATCAGGGAAAAATCATTAAATTCACTATTTTTCTAACTTGTTTGCTTCTTGTGCAGATACAAGTAAAGTCTTGTTACTATTTCATCTATTTACAACGTGAGTGGTGGAAAATGTGGCTCCCACAAGGGTTGATCCCAACTCATAATATGACATAAGCAAAGTGAATGCCATGAGATCTATATTGTGTTTTGTAGAAGTTCCAGAAAATAGCCTCATATAAGAGAAATGATTGCATCATCACAATATATGCACAACCTTTTTATGTATACTCTAAGTGCATATAGTATTTCATTGCAGAATAATTAGTTTTCTTGATGCAAAGAAGGAAGAAAAACCATTTACCTTAGTGAACCAACAAATTAATATCAATAGAGATTATAGTGTCATGAAGGCATCATCATAAAGCATAATGATTGTTGTACAAGGTATGCAAAGTATTAATAACAACAACGCTGCAAGTTAATTTCCTTTTCAGAATGCATTGTCTGTAGATATAGGGAGATACTATTATAAATCAATGGGGAAAAATATTACATCATTTATAGAGCCACTGTATTTTGAATAATGATGCTTATCAAGAAAGAACGAGAAACAATGTATTGTTGCTTATGTTGTTTTTGAGTGTTCAATTTCCCACAAAAATGTGTCATCATAAACATAATATCTTGTAGGCAGTGTTTGTATGCAAATGGATTACAAAGGAAGCACATGACTATTAAATGATAGTGAACATGCATACATGCCAAATTTCACATATTTTTGTACATGAGGTGTTCAAAGACTCGAGTCAATTAAATGGAGTTATCTCATGTAACACCCCTCTGTTTTGCTCTATTGTGTGAACTATGTTGTTTCCCCTTTTATGCTTTTGTATTTTGTTGTACTTTGACTATGTACTGGATTACAGTTGATCACTAGGTTATCATGATGTACCTT
The DNA here is from genome assembly GCA_007115665.2 of Sequoiadendron giganteum. NCBI lineage: Eukaryota > Viridiplantae > Streptophyta > Pinopsida > Cupressales > Cupressaceae > Sequoiadendron > Sequoiadendron giganteum. Next base: position 429,869,505 of record CM021107.1, on the reverse strand, counting down.
GTTTTTATGATACTATATTTTGATGTGGATATTATGGCATGGTTGGAATTAGCATAAGTGGATATTTAAATTTATGATGTTTCATGCTTTCGATTATACTGCTATGTTAGATGCGTCAGTTGTTACTACTGTATTGGTGAAGAGGATGACATCGCATCACTCGCTTGCGAGTGCCCTGCGATTTCATGATTTCCTCTTCATGGTGTGCCTTATTTATGATATATTATTGCATGTGGTTATATTCTTTGGTCGTAGGTTGACAGGTACAGGACATCGACTCCACCTGGTTTTACAGGTTCGAGCGTGTCCATTGCCCAAGGACATTTGATTGGGAGATAGTAGCTAGGATTTTCGTGCCGAGCTGTCACTCTAGTCGTAGTGTGTCATTGGTCCTAGTATGGTCCAGTGGTTCTATTTTGTTCTAATTGCCTGATTTCAGTTTATTTTGGAAGTTAGTATAATGTTAGAAATGTGATTAAATTATTGAGTAATTTAATTTAATTAATAAATATTTTAATCTTATGGTAGATTTATTTTATTAATTGATTAAGTTATTTATGTGGAAATGAATTACATTATTCATCTTGGAGAAAAATGCATATTTAAGTTGGAATTGGAAATTAGGAAAATGAAATAAAAGTCAACTTTGAAATTTGAAAATTCAAAATTCAAAATTCAAAAAAAAAGATATTTCCTATTTTCTGTTTTCTGGAATTTATGAGGGTTGTTGTAGGATTTTTGGAAGGATTTTTGCATATCTTTGAATTTCTTCACAAATCTAAAATATGGAATTTTTGGAGAAAAATTGAGAAGAGAAGGGGAAGGATTGCTAAATTTTTGTGGGTTTGGAGAAAAAACTCAAAGAATTTGTGGAGCTTAAGAGGGTTTCATAGCACCATTAGGATCTTCAACATACTTCAAAATAACCAGGTTTCATTCTTGTTTTTTTAATTGTGCTTTCAATATTTGAATAAGTTTGTTTAATTTGGAAACAAAAAAATTCTTGTTGCAATTGTTATCTCCATTTTGTTTGTTTTCAATTTGTTCACCAAATTTGTTTGAGAGTTTCAATCTTGTTTGAATGGAGGTTATGTATAGGCATCTATTTATTTCTTTAAAATATATGTTCATATACTTGGTTTTAAGTATATGTATTTTTTTATATTGTTTCCCCATATAAGGTTATGCTGACAAAATTTTATTAAATTTTGCCAGAATATTTTATCCATTTTCTTGCCTTTTAAGGTTCTGGTTTTTTGTTAAAAAAAAGAGTCATTTAAAAAAAAAATTTGACAAGAAAAATAAAATATAATTTTAAAAAAGGGGGGGCTGGGGTGTTAGAGTAAAGGTTTTAACTTAATTATGTTGATTAAGTTACCTTTATTCCCTTCTTAAGATTTCACTTTAGTTTGCATAAAGTGACATTTAATAATTATATTAATTATTAAATGTTTTCCTTTTAGGGTTTTTCCTATTAGGGTTTCTTTGATCTCCTTTTATAAGGATTGATCTCATTGTATTATCACATCAATTCATTCTCTCATTCTCTCTGATATATACATTTTCAGTTTTCAGAGAACCCTTGCTTGTTTGTCTCCATCTCTTCTTTTGTGACAGGTTATTTGCATGCAGGTAATCTTCGAGGTTTGTGGAGCTGTATTTTCTCAACTTCTACATGGTATCAAAGCTCCAGACTTGCTGCTTCCTATTCTTGTTTTGAAGATTTTTGGAGCTTCAAGGGTTCGGGGTTTGATTTCTTGATCTAGGGCATACCTGCATTTTTGAAGCATTTTCAGTTCAAACAAACCTCGCCATTGCATCCGTAGTGGTTCAAAACCCCTAAATCGATTGTTCATTCATCCATTTTAGACAAAGTCGAAATTTGAGGCAAATACGGTCGTACGACCGTCCGCTTGCCTGGTAAATTTTTTATTCGAAAAAAAATTTTCGTCAAAAAATATTTATTTCCTACGAATATTTCTCATTGTAAAATTCTTTTATTGGTTTTTATAAAAAAAAATTAAAAAAAAAAAACAAACAAAAAAAATAAATATTTTTTCACAATTTAAGGGCTTGCCGGCCCGGTACAAGGGTACCCGCAGGCCTGCGGGCCCTACGGTATGTTGGTCGGTGTATTGCCAACCGCTGACAGCTTAATGTTAGTTGACGGTTGATAGTACTGCTGACCGGCAGTACTTACAGTCCGCCCAGGTGTGATGGGGGGTGGGCCCACGTGCCTCCCCTCATCAGAATTTAAAAAAAAAAAAAAATTATCAAAAAAAAATCTGCATTGTAATTTTTTTTAATTTAAAAAAACATTTTTTTCTGTATATGCCCTATCGCGCTTTTATGGTAACGACCGTTTGGCCGTCAAATTTAATCCAGTCATTTTGCTGCGACGACCATATGACCGTCAAATTTAATCCAGCGCTGGTTTTTTTTCCCTCTTTGGAGCTGTTTTAATCTAGAGGTCGTAACTTGGGCATATGATATTGTTTTTTGGGAAACGAGATATCGTCGGAAAGCTGGTTTTCTCATCTTTCCATTGGTGTGGGTTTCATTACTTCATTTTTTTGTTGGTGCATTCGACAGTCAATTTTTTGGCTGTCCTTCATGTATTTCCAGCTTTGTCCTTTTTGGACATTTTGAGCATCATTTGTAAGCAATATCTTTTATGTAAACACACTAAGATAAAGTGCCACACTATTGTACATGATTTTTGAGGATTTTGTGCATAAGGTTGTGCCATATTTTGTACTCGCACTGTTATTATAAAGTGCCATGAGGGGTTGTGTAGTTTGTCTTTGTTTTGCCATCACATCTTTGTTCGGTGAGTGTCCCTCCACGACGACAGTGAATCCATACCATGGGGGGTTGTGTAGTTTTCCTTTGTTTTCCATCACACCTTTGTCCGATGAGTGTCCCTCCATGATGACCATGGATCCATATGATTTCAGCCTCATGCATGTGTGCTTTGTTTTTGCACACCACTTTTTTAGTTGCAGGTGCTTTGTTGTGCACTTTCAGATGTTGTTTCTTCTTCTTCATGCACTACAGGGTGTTACACATCATTTCAGTGGATCTATCAGGCTATCCCAGTTTAGCATTATGGGAGGGGTTATTATACTGTTTGTGCTTATGCTTCCTTGGTTTTGCCTTGGAAGGGATCTTCCATTCTCAATTGATCAGTGTTTCAGACTATTGGTTCTTGTGCCATCTGTATCTTCATTCCAGGTGTTTGCCTTTGTTTGCCATCTGATTCGAGTAGTGTCATATGGGAACTTATACTGATTGTTGTCTTCTTGTTCTTGATCATCCTATCTTCAGCGGAGGTTCTTTAACACTATAGCAGTCATCTTTCGACAGTTGTTTACAGCTTCTTCTGCTTCAGTGATGTTTTTTTTGGCTTTCTGCATCTCTTTTTGGAGTAGAGCTTTTTCCCATGAGGTTTTCTCTATTTCTCCACTTTATAGAGATTTGGTTGTATTTGGGTACCTGATCTGGCTTAGTTGTCAGGACCCATGTTTGCCTTCTTGCATTATAGTTACCTTTGCTTTCTTGCATTTGTTTGTAGCTGCACTTTTGCTCATCTTAAGGGGGGTGTTAGAGTAAAGGTTTTAACTTAATTATATTGATTAAGTTATCTTTATTCCCTTCTTAAGATTTCACTTTAGTTTGCATAAAGTGACATTTAATAATTATATTAATTATTAAATGTTTTCCTTTTAGGGCATCTATTAGGGTTTTTCCTATTAGGGTTTCTTTAGGATTTCTCGATCTCCTTTTATAAGGATTGATCTCATTGTATTATCACATCAATTCATTTTCTCATTCTCTCTGATATATACATTTTTAGTTTTCAGAGAACCCTTGCCTGTTTGTCTCCATCTCTTCTTTTGTGACAGGTTATTTGCATGTAGGTGATTTTCGGGGTTTGTGGAGTTGTATTTTCTCAACTTCTACATGGGGCTCACCCCACCAGCGCTCCCTTGAGAAGCGAAGTGGGGGAGCGCACCCAGCACAACCCCATCCGCGGCCTGGGCAGACTGCGCATCATGCGACCACCAGTGGTGGCCGGCTGCACTCTGCGCAACCCGCGCCACCACGGGTGGTGGTCAGCTCCGCCGCCCGCGTCCCCATCCCCTTCCGGTGGTGCCACCTCTTGCAGCCGTGACAACCCCTTTTGTCGCCACCTAGTTAAGCCATGACCACCACCATGTCCAAGCCCTTGGCTGTGGGTGCACGCGGCCCGAGGGATGGAAGCCTTCTTTTAGGTTTTTAGTTTTTTTTATATTAAAATGTATTTTTAATTTTTTTTAATGTTGTAATATTAGAATAATAAAATATTAGTATATATTAATATTTTATATTCTAGCATATCACATTAAAATATTCACAGATTTTATTTTAAAAGTTAATTAAATACAACTATATATATATATTTGCTTGAGTTAGTAAATTTATTATATGTATACAAATTTTAGTTTTATCCTTATATTGAAATAGTGAATTAAGTAAGGCATGATTTAATCTTATTAAGAGTTATTTAAATAATGGTTACAACATTAGTGTTTTAATGTTAACATTTTTAAAATGAGATTTTCAATTATTATTAATTGTTTAAATGAGAATGTTATTCTTCTAGGTTTTATCGAAGAGGGGAGACAATATTTTATCTAATCATGGGATTTAATTTGTTGATGGATTGGTAATTATTCCTTCTATTCAAATGTTTTTGAAAAGTTAAACAACATTTATGGGGCGCTATACCCCTCACAACGAGCCACCAGGGCCAAAAAAGGACTAAACATAACCAAAGAACATTAATAGAAAAGAGAAAAAAACCAGAGACAGCCCAGCGACAGCACACCAACAACCAAAAAATAGTCGACTGACCAGCAATAGGAGTAGCTAACTGGCCTCATCCTAGTTCTTGAATAGGAGATCATCCGCCTCATCACCAACCCACTCCTTATTTTCCTAGCTATTATTCCTCGCCAATTCCTCTTTTATGACATTTGACAGCGCACTAGTAACAAAGTGGCTCAGTTTCATTGTGAAGCGGGACAAGCCCCCAAAATCTTTTGTCCAAGGTGTTCAATCTCTTTGCCAGCATATCAACATCTTCCCCAATATCCCTAGTCTTCAGAAATGAACTAGGATCATTCACCAACGGAGTGTGCGAGTCAGAAACATGGCCAGAAAACTTGGTGTCCATCGAAGTAGGCAGGGGCCTCTCTCCCATCTCATCAATCTCATCATCAGACTCTTCTTCCTTATAGCCCTTGCTGTCAGACTGCTCCACCTCCGAGTCCTCAATAATTAATCTCTTTTTGTTGTTCTTGGCTAGCCTCCCCAATCTCCTCTTAACACTTTCCCCACCAGTTAGCTTCGTGATCCTCACAACCGTATCCCCTTCGGAATCTTTCTCAACAGCCTTCTTGCCCTTGCCCTCCTTGACAGTCGTGGCCTGCCCGCATTTCTCCTTACCTTTCTTCAGCTTAGTGACCTTATCTGTCGTGTCCACCTGGGTGGCCTTTAGCTCATAGAGCCCTTCTGCTGCACTGGCATGAGCCATGCCTAATCCACCCTTAAGATTTTTGGTGGCTAAATTGGTTTTAACACTCCCCACCATGACAGCCCGAGGAGGGCTCTTGGACTCAGCCGAGGAGATATGAATCGAGGAGATGGGTTCAATGTTCTCGACATGGACAGTAATGGTTTTAGGTGAACAAAGAGCAAGATGGAAGTGGTACAAGCAGAGGATAAGCCCCTAGTGAAGCGGGAGAGGTAGGGGATCACCGGGATTATGACAAGCCGCCACCTTACATTTCTCTACCAAGTTTTCCAGATCCATAAGAATGAAAAAAGGAAAGCTAAGTAGCATTTTATGTCTGAGATGGTTAAGCAGTGGGAAATAATAGAAAAAACAAGTTTTGTACCTACCTTCCAGCATCACATATTTCATCAGAGCCATGCAGACCATGTCCGATGGCTTAGGGAGCTCAACTCTTTCAAACCTCGCCGGATTCCTAACCGGAGTCTCCTCACCTCTGAAGAATGCCTTAAGGCTTTCGTGGTCTGGCTTTTTGGTGTGTTTAGGGTATTTCTTCCCTTCGCACCTCAAGCCCGTGGCCTACGCAATGACATCCTTGCTAACTTCAAACAAAATCCCTCCAACAGAAACCCTTCTGTCCTTCCAAGAACTAGAAAATTGACCCGAAAGAATAGAATCATGGCCGACCAGTTGTTCCATAAGTGGGGCAATTCCGCCCTCCACACAAATGTGCCACACAAGAGGGTTGTTTCATAATTCATCAAAACTATCTGGCTCCGTCCACACACGATCTCCCCCCATTCTTTCAGCTTGCTCAAGAAAATCACAATGCTGTGACAAACACTAGAGCCAAACGTTGTGAACAAGTAACACAAAAAGGATGTTTAATGCAGGGATTACGGCTAGTAATCCACTCAAACCAATAACACGTGCGGGCGAGAAATATGCAACAGTGAGAAAAGACAACATTTAATGATTTTTTGAAAATAGTGGAGGAGGCAGAAGTTGGTGGAAAAGTAGGAAAGGCACAACATCCCATGCCGATAAACCAACCAACCAAATTTAGAAACCCACCAAAGAAAGCCAAAATAACCACCAGCTAAGTTAGCCGGCGCAAAGCCACTAGAACACAACCAGTACTTATCATGAATAGTCCCGTCATTTTTAACACACTCACTCCTCCAAAAGTAATTAGGAAATAAATCAAGTAACCCCATTCCCCAAAATGTGATACTCACAGTACCTTGATGCACCTAAGAAGAAATCACAGCCTTCGAAAACACCCGCATGACATCACCAAATCTAAGCTTGATCACATCAATTAAGTTTCCTCCTCGCCATCTCATCATTATTTGATAAGCAATACCCAATCTCCTATCCCAAAGAATCATCACTTGGATGCTCGATCCCCTACTCCACACATGCTCATCTTTACCCGTAGTACTCCATCTATCCTCCATACCAATTTTGCAAATTATCCACCAACACACCCAAATAAACCAATGGACCCCCCAGTCAGTCCTCGTCATCCAAAAGTTACAAGTCATTATTAACCATGGAAGCCCTTTCCCGCTCTATCAAACCTTGAATGTTTGACGACAATCTTTCCTTTTTCTTCCAACATCTAGCGAGACCCACCTCGAGCCAAGATTTGCCAACGCATCTGCCACACAATTGCCTTCCCTATAAATATGAGACACTTTTTTATTTCTTAATTTGGACATAAGGAAGCTAATATCAATCAAAATGTCTTTGGTGTTCCAACCAATGAATCTTTTCTTTTTCACAGCATCCGTCACCACCTTGGAATCTCCCTCAATATGGAGATTAACAATCCCTAGCGAAACAACAATTTTGAGTCCCATGAACAACGCACGAGCCTCAACAACAAGAGCCGACTGAACCCCGATGCCACTAGCAAACCCTGCCACCATTTTCCCCAATGAATCTCTTATAATCCCACCTATACTTGCCCTTCCTGGATTTCCTTTAGCAGCTCCATCGAAATTCATTTTAAACCATCCTAAATCCGGGGGCTCCCATTTGGTATTTCTCCTAGCTAAAAGTTTCCCATTGTCATAAGCATTAGCATTTAACTCCTGGTGCTATTCCTTGACCATTTTTATTTCAAAGTCCCTCGGCCCAAACTCCGAAAGTTTTCCATCAAAGAGGAATATATTCTCCTCTATGAGCCAAACACCAATCCCAAACACCTCCTTGGGGCTCCGCTCAACATTCCTGAAGACCCAGTTATTCCTCTCCTTCCATAAACACCAACCTATGATAGGGGGGGTTTGTCTCCAAATTTTACTAACCATAGGATGCAAAAAAGGCCCATACCAACCCAAAATAAATGAAACAAGGTCTTTGCTCACTCATAACCCACTGAATCTCAAGTTTCTCAAAAGCCATCTCCCACACTTCAGCAACATACGGGCAGTGTAGTAAGAGGTGATTAACAGTTTCTTCCCCCTCTTTGCAGAGAAAACATCTATTGGGAAAGCATAATCCCCGGATTCTCAAATTGTCCTGGGTCAGAATCCTATTGTGGTAGGCCGTCCACCAGAAGAAATTTATTTTAGGGATCATGCGCCTATTCCAAACCATCCTCCAGTGTTCCTCCATAGAACTATCATTAGTCAGCAGTCTGTAAGCAGATCTAACTGAGAGGTCCCCCTGTTTATCTAAAGCCCAAAAGAATTCATCCTCTTTATCATAGGCAGGAAATCTAAAACTGGAGAGTAACACCTGGATGGATTTGGCAAGACCATTAAGAACTGGTGAGTGGGGGTAGCAAAGTGAAAGCTCTCTCCAAATCCTAGCACCAACAGGGCCAGAGACATAGTCATTGATATAAATCCCAAATAATCTTTGAGCAGCACTCATCACCCCCCTAAAATCGGAACAAGCCAGAGGGAAATCTAAGAGCCAAGCATCTTCCTAGAATTTAATTTTGATTCCATTCCCCATTTTCCATTTTATCCCTTTTTTTAGCAGATTTTGAATGCTGCAAATACTCCTCCAAATAACGAAACCAAGAGGGTGGGGTTCTGAAAGACAATCAATCAGAGGCCTGTTTTGGGGATACTTAGTATTCAAGATTTTGCACCAGTCCTTGGAATTCCTTAATTGATCCCACCCAACCTTGGCAATCAACGCCTTGTTAGAAGGCACAATCTTCCTTATTCCAAGCCCCCCATAAATTTTATTTGAATGTTAATGTGGAAATTTATGGTTAGTATTATTTTCCCTTATTTGAAATGATGTTTTGTTTAATTCAGTTCTCTTAGTGAGGATACGAGTTTAGTGAAATTTTCCCTTAGTGAGGATATTCGTTTAGTGAACCCAAAGTAGATTTGAATCTTGTCTTGGTATTGATCTACACATAGTATCATTTGGGAAATGTGGGTTTTAATATTTAAGAAGTCTTCCAGTTGGGCTTTCAAGGTTGTGGGTTGTCGTACTGGGTGGTCAACCTTGGAATTACCTTGGGTAGTGCATAACTAGTTTGTTCCCTGGTTATCACAAATGGGAGTGTGTGGACTGTACATCATGGTTAGGGATGTGATATCCTTGCGTAGCACTTGTATACCCTTGGGTTGTGGAGTTTTTCCACGTTTCGCCTTAGAGGAGTGTCTTGTAACGAGGGCCGACACACGAAGTGGTGCCAGGGTAACTCATTGTAAGTTAGTTAATCTAGTGATAATTTAATTAACTGATTAGAGTATCATGTAGTACCAAACACTTAATAAGATAATTATGTCTCGCTCAGGATCACAAGGGCTTGTGAAGACTTGGGTTGAGATGGGAAGGCCTGAAATGGCAAGATCATTATCTTGTCTCTATGAAAGATAACTTATTCTCCATTGGTTTACATGAGGGGCCGGAAGTCGTTAGAGGTTACCAGGGTAACCCGAGATGGGGGTCGGGGCCTAGGAAGATTCACCAGGGTAACCCATGTAACATTGTGATGACACTTTTCCTAGGTCAACCATATGTTCGCATTAGTGATGCAGTTGATTATGAAATTCTAGAAGCATTGTAACCTTGTGTTAGTGATGTCACTGTATTTATTTCAGTATGGTTATGTTAGCCTATGTCCAGAGGTAGACATCCTTGGATATAAATTCTTGTTACTATCTCCTAGCATGGGGGGTGGGCATTTGGGTTCCACTTGGTTGGGTGGCGTGCACCTTAATCCGTTGGGTTCTTTCTTCATTTTCGTGTGGACGAGACTTCCAGTTGGAGAGATCATGGTTTCAGTTGCAGTTCTTACTTGTTTCCATTTTAGTTATTCTTGTAATTATCACCCCTCTATGTTATCGAGGTGGAATTTTGTAATTATAATCCTATTTGTTGGACTTGCCTCATTCGGGGAATGAGTGTTGTAACCTTATTATTTAATGAATGGATTAATGCATTTGAAAGTTATTTACTATACTTGTTGTAAAATTATCTTACTTGGAATGAATATGTTATTTCAGTAATTAAATTATTGTCATGGGTTTTATTTACGTTTGTGTTGAGGTTCTATATAACCTTTGTCTCGTAACCTTAGAGGATGTTTGCATAGTTAGTGAACTTACTTATTAATTATAAAATAAAATAAAAAATTAGCCTGTTTAAGTAGTTGTTGCAATTTCCTCTAGGGTTACGTGGTGGGGCATTACACATGGTATCAGAGCCTAGGTTTAAACACTAGGTACTTTGGGATTATGATGGAACCATTAAGCTTTTAGCTATTTAGGTTTTGAGTTGTATATCTTGCCTAATACCTTGACGTGTCTATGCAGGATTATGCCACCTAGACGCGAAAGAGGTAGGGGACGTGTTCATGGCCGTATAGGCGGTAGAGGTGAGAGTCAGCATGACTCTCCTCCTTTAGTTCCTCTTATCTTAGATCAGGAGGAACAACAGGCATCGTAGAATGCACCTGGGGTTGGTAATAGTCAGTAGGATCGAGCAGGAATTGAGGCAACGCGTAGAGCGCTAGAGGAGGCTTTGGTACTCCTTGGACCGAGGTAGGTAGAGGTTCAAGTGAATCCAGTGGTGAGGGAAGCTCGACCCTAGTCTGAGTCTCATATGAGGGACTTGCTCAGGGGGCACCCTCCTTTATATGATGGATCAGGTATGGGGTTAGAGGCCGAGACTTGGCTCATTGACTTGGACAGGTGTTTCACCATGCATCCGTATGGTAGTAACACCAGAGCTCATTACACCATCATGCAGTTGAGAGGATTTGCATCCACTTGGTGGAGACTAGAGGAGCAGAAGCTCCATATTGATATTCACACTACATCTTGGGAGATCTTCTTAGAGAGATTCAGAACTCGAATCTTATCTGAGCATTGGCGTCAGCATCGAGGCGACGAGTTCCATGCTTTGTGTCAGATGGCATTATCTATTGAGTAGTACGAGCGTCGTTTTTATGAGCTCAAATAGTATGCAGGTATTGGTGACGACGAGAGCATGTTGGTACACCATTTTGTTAGGGGCTTAAATGCTCGTCTCAGCGGTGGTGTGAGGGTTTTCGAACCCAAGACCATGGATGTGGCAGTAGAGAAATCGCACCTTATTGAGGAGAACCTGAGTATGGAACTTGGGGGGCACATGAGTGTTCCAGTTGGTAGTAGTGCAGTGGTAGGATCTAGTTTTAGGGGAGGGCAGTCTCAGGGAGGCTTACCCCCTAGGTCTCAGTAGGGGCCATCTCAGGGTGGTCAACAACAATAGTAGGAGAGTGCGCTTGGGAAGTGTAAGGACTCTCAGCCATGTCGGGATGATGGAGGTTCTTCATCTAGGAGGAGCCAAAACTGGTGGCACAACAAGCGCAATCGACAGGAGCAACCAACCTAGAGTTCACAGTCTATGACTGGTTGGGGTAGTGTGCAACAGTCTACTACACCTTTAGGTGGTAGAGGATTTGTTTGCGACACAGGGTGTTACTCTTGTGGCCAATAGGGCCACCTTTCTAGGAACTATCCACATCAGAATACTTTTGGTTTTGTTCAAGGCCCAACAGTTTCAGAGCCGACAGTTGGAGATGCTGGTAGATCTCATCGATCTTATGCTACGGTTGATAACCGTCAACCTGGGTATCAGGGAGCTGTTGTTGAGACTTTTGGAGTTGGCCATCTAGTGCAGGATGCTCGACCTCAGGGGTCAAGGTTTTGATTTATATGTAGTCTATTTGAGGGAGTTATATCCCTATCAGTTTGCAGGCTTCCAGGAGTAAGCCTGACCCAAGGGGGGAGGATGTAACACCCCTCCGTTTTGCTCTATTGTACGAACTATGTTGTTTCCCCTTTTATGCTTTTGTATTCTGTTGTACTTTGAATATGTACTGGATTACAGTTGATCACTATGTTATCGTGATGTACCTTGTTTTTATGATACTATATTTTGATGTGAATATTATGGCATGGTTGGAATTAGCATAAGTGGATATTTAAATTTATGATGTTTCATGCTTTCGATTATACTGCTATGTTAGATGCGTTAGTTGTTACTACTGTATTGGTGAAGAGGATGACATCGCATCACTCACTTGTGAGTGCCTTGCGATTTTGTGATTTCCTCTTCATGGTGTGCCTTATTTATGATATATTATTGCATGTGGTTATATTCTTTGTTTGCAGGTTGAGAGGTACATGACATCGACTCCACCTGGTTTTACAGGTTCGAGCGTGTCTATTGCCCAATGAAATTTGATTAGGATATAGTAGCTAGGATTTTCGTGCCGAGTCGTCACCCTAGTCGTAGTGTGTCGTTGGTCCTAATATGGTCCAGTGGTTCTATTTTGTTCTAATTGCCTGATTTCAGTTTATTTTGGAAGCTAGTATAATGTTAGAAATGTGATTAAATTATTGAGTAATTTAATTTAATTAATAAATATTTTAATCTTATGGTAGATTTATTTTATTAATTGATTAAGTTATTTATGTGGAAATGAATTACATTATTCATTCTGGAAAAACATGCATATTTAAGTTGGAATTGGAAATTAGGAAAATGAATTAAAAGTCAACTTTGAAATTTGAAAATTAAAAAAAAAAGATATTTCCTATTTTTTGTTTTCTGGAATTTATGAGGGTTGTTGTAGGATTTTTGGAAGGATTTTTGCATATCTTTGAATTTCTTCACAAATCTAAAATATGGAGTTTTTGGAGAAAAATTGAGAAGAGAAGGGGAAGGATTGCTAAATTTTTGTGGGTTTGGAGAAAAAACTCAAAGAATCTGTGGAGCTTAAGAGGGTTTCATAGCACCATCATGATCTTCAACATACTTCAAGAGAACCAGGTTCCGTTCTTGTTTTTTTTATTGTGCTTTCAAAATTTGAATAAGTTTTTTCAATTTGGAAACAAAGAAATTCTTGTTGCAATTGTTATCTCCATTTTGTCTGTTCTCAATTTGTTCACCAAATTTGTTTGAGAGTTTCAATCTTGTTTGAATGGAGGTTATGTATAGGCATCTATTTATTTCTTTAAAATATATGTTCATATACTTGGTTTTAAGTATATGTATTTTTTTATATTGTTTCCCCATATAAGGTTATGCTGACAAAATTTTATAAAAATAAAATTTTTAAAATTTTTTTTATCCATTTTCTTGCCTTTTAAGGTTCTGGTTTTTTGTTAAAAAAAAAAAAGAATGAAAAGAAAAATAAAATATAATTTTAAAAAGGGGGGGTTGGTTCTCACCCACCCCCGCTCCCTTGGGAAGCGAGGCGGGGGAGCGCGCCCAGCGTAACCCCGTCTGCGGCTTGGGCAGACCGTGCAGCGCGTGACCACCAGTGGTGGCCGGCTGCGCTCTGCACAGCCCACGCCACCACAGGTGGTGGCTGGCTGTGCTCTGCGCAACCCGCGCCACCACAGGTGGTGGCCGGCTCTGTCACTCGTGTCCCCATCCCCTTCTAGTGGCGCCGCCTCCTGTGGCCGCAACAACACCTTCCGCCGTTGCCTGGTTAAGTCGTGGCTGCCGCCATGTCCAAGCCCTTGGCTTTGGGTGCACACAGCCCGCGGGATGGAAGCCTTCTTTTAGGTTTTTAGTTTTTTTATATTAAAACGTATTTTTAATTTTTTTTTAATGTTGTAATATTAGAATAATAAAATATTAGTATGTATTAATATTTTATATTATGGCATATCACATTAAAATATTCGCATATTTTATTTTAAAAGTTAATTAAATAAAACTATATATATATATATATATTTGCTTGAGTTAGTAAATTTATTATATGTATACAAATTTTAGTTTTATCCTTATATTAAAATAGTGAATAAAGTAAGGCATGATTTAATCTTATTAAGATATATTTAAATAATGGTTATAACATTAGTGTTTTAATGTTAACATTTTTAAAATGAGATTTTCAATTATTATTATTTGTTTAAATGAGAATGTTATTCTTTTGGGTTTTATCGAAGAGGGGAGACAATATTTTATTTAATCATGGGATTCGATTTGTTGATGGATTGGTAATTATTTCTTCTATTCGAATGTTAATGTGGAAATTTATGGTTAGTATTATTTTCCCTTATTTGAAATGACGTTTTGTTTAATTTAGTTCTCTAATGCATTGATTACTGAATGCTAGTGAGGATATGGGTTTAGTGAACCCAAAGTAGATATGAATCTTGTCTTGGTATTGATCTACGTGTAGTATCATTTGGGAAATATGGGTTTTAATATTTAAGAAGTCTTCCAGTTGGGCTTTCAAGGTTGTGGGTTGTCATACTGGGTGGTCAACCATGGAATTACCTTGGGTAGTGCATAACCAGTTTGTTCCTCGGTTATCACGAATGGGAGTGTGTGGACTGTACGTCATGGTTAGGGATGTGATATCCTTGCGTAGCAGTTGTGTACCCTTGGGTTGTGGAGTTGTTCCACATGTCATCTTAGAGGAGTGGCTTGTAACGGGGGCTGTCACACGAAGTGGTGCTAGGGTAACTCGTTGTAAGTTAGTTAATCTAGTGATAACTTAATTAATTGATTAGAGTATCATGTAGTACCAAACACTTAATAAGATAATTATGCCTCGCTCAGGATCACAAGGTCTTGTAAAGACTTGGGTTGAGACGGGAAGGCCTGGAATGGCAAGATCGTTATCTTGTCTCTATGAAAGATAACTGATTCCGCATTGGTTTACATGAGGGGCTGAAAGTCGTTAGAGGTTACCAGGGTAACCCGAGATGGGGGTTGGGGCCTAGGAAGACTCACTAGGGTAACCCATGAAACATTGTGATGACACTTCTCCTAGGTCGATAGTATGTTCGCATCAATGATGCAGTTGATTATGTAATTCTGGAAGCATTGTAACCTTGTGCCAGTGATGTCGCCGTATTTATTTCAGTATGGTTATGTTAGCCTATGTCTAGAGGTAGATGTCCTTGGATAGAAATTCTTGTTACTATCTCCTAGCACGGGGGGTGGGCCTTTGGGTTCCACTTGGTTGGGTGGCGTGCATCTTAATCCGTTGGGTTCTTTCTTCATTTTTGTGTGGACGAGACTTCCAGTTGGAGAGCTCGTGGTTTCAGTTGTAGTTCTTACTTGTTTCCGTTTTAGTTATTCTTGTAATTATCACCCCTCTATGTTATCGAGGTGGAATTTTGTAATTGTAATCCTATTTGTTGGACTTTCCTCATTCGGGGAATGAGTGTTGTAACCTTATTGTTTCATGAATGGATTAATGCATTTGAAAGTTATTTATTATGCTTGTTGTAAAATTATCTTACTTGGAATGAATGTGTTATTTCAGTAATTAAATTATTGTCATGGGTTTTATTTATGTTTGTGTTGAGGTTCTATATAACCTTTGTCTCGTAACCTTAGAGGATGTTGGCATAGTTAGTGAACTTATTAATTGTACTTAAATAAATAAAAAAATTAGCTTGTTTAAGTAGTTGTTGCAACTTCCTCTAGGGTTGCATGGCGGGCAATACATCTCATGGCAGTAATATAAACTATTAAACATTAAATTCATTGAAGAGTGATCAAACCAAGATCAAAAGCATGATTTTCAGAATTTCAGTGATATACATGAAGAAAAAAATAGAGTGCAAGCTACAGGAAATACAATATGTAGTGAAAAATGAGAGTAATATACAACATTGACAACATGGTGCCCTGTTTTTTTTCTAGAAACCCTCACAAATGGCAATAAAGAAACAATAGTCATTATCATTTTAAAAGTGTTTGGTTTTCTCTTGTTATGCTATATTCTATTTTGTCATATTAAAAAAATTAAAGATATGTTGGAAACCCTCATGAATGGTGAAGGAAGAAAAGAAAGCTCGAAATGGAGTTTCTCATAGGTGACCTAGGAGTTTGTTTCTCCTTTCTGAGCATTCAAAATACACTATAGAGGCCGAAGTGTGAAAAGGAGCAAAGAACTAAACATACAACCATGGCGGCTTAGAAATTTGTTTCTCTTTTCTAAGAATCTAAAGTACAAAATGAAATAAAAGCCCAAGTTTTCAAATGGAACAAACCCTCAAGGTAGTAAAGAAAACATAGCCACACCCTACCCATGAGAGCCAATGCACAGGGTGTGATGAATATTTATTATTCTATTTATTTCCACACATCCTTCATTTGTAGAGGAAAAGGAATCAAGTATGGTCGTGACCTTTATGAAAGCACTCTAGCATTGTGTTTAGAAAAGCTCGAAATGAAGTTTTTCATGGTGACATAAAAGTGTAGAGGTAATAACAAAGCAACTAAATGAAAGACAAGAACATCATAAATTTCTTTGGTCAAGGCTTTAAATTCATAAATGGCTTAAAAAATGAAGGAAATCAAACTTACCAAAGCATTGTCCGCATAAAACCTCCAGAAAATCCTCAAAGAAACCACATAGAAGGTAGAGATTTCCAACTAAATCTTGGCCCAGGGTTTCTTATGGTAGTGACGCCCTCAAAACAACAAGAGGAAATGAAATAAAGTGAAGTCAAAATGAGTGTTTGCCATTCGATTTAGGGTTTGAAACCCTAAGGAGGCTGATGGAGAGTCAAAAGGCATTTTTGCCTTTAGCTTTTTGAAAAAGCGTTATTTACATATGTCTAAGCCGTGGCATATTTCTCTTGCCTTATAATTCTTTTTGTACACTTTATAAGACTAAGTCAAGGTTAGTCTTGTGTATGTGACTGTCTCATAGCCTTTTGTATTTGGCTTTTATTTTTGTAGTTAAA
Source organism: Sequoiadendron giganteum (assembly GCA_007115665.2). Classification (NCBI taxonomy): domain Eukaryota; kingdom Viridiplantae; phylum Streptophyta; class Pinopsida; order Cupressales; family Cupressaceae; genus Sequoiadendron; species Sequoiadendron giganteum. The sequence continues at coordinate 429,852,759 of CM021107.1, read as the reverse complement.
ACAAATTGTATAACTTTATTTAAGTGAAAATATAAATCACTTTAAATGAATGTTATTTATGAAATGCAAAATAAGATGCCTTATGATGTAATTTTCAAGGAGATAGTCAAAAGGGAGTTGTTAAGAGCTTTAAAGCTTTTACATATATCTAGGAGGTGGTTAAAGAAATTAGTCAACATGTGGAGAAAAATCAGGGTTTTTGGTCACTTAATTGAGAGTTCATCTTCAGTTAAGAGTCCAAGTGGATGGAGTTTCAATCAAGGAGGAATTTGAGGCACACAACTCATTGTTTCTTGTAGTTACAACCTTATATTTGGAGGGGTTTTCAGTTACACATGACCATTTGAGTTATTTTTAGACTCAAAACTCCTTGTGCACACTTTGAGGAGTTTCTTTCAGTCACATGCTTGATTTAAGAGAGAGGTTGGAATTTGACAACACATCATGTCAATTGGAGCCAAAATTTGAATTTTGAATTCTTGGAGCCTCTTGTATAAGTCTTCTTCTCTCATCTTTTTTCTCTAGTTCTAAGTTTGGTGACTGCTATAGCAGATTATTCATTCTTTGTAACTCATCTCTTATGAGATTTACAGTTATTTTGTAGAGCCTTTTTTCCCTTGGAATGCAAGAGAATCTTGATTTTCAATAAAAGAAGCTTATTTCCTCCTCAAATTTCTTTTGGTTTCAGTATTGATTAGTGGATGATTTGATTAAAATACTATGTTCTCCTTTATTTGATCAAAATTCCTTCAATATTGGATGTAAAATGTAGCATGTTATAGTGTAGGTTTGTGAATGTGTCCATTATTCTATTGCATCATTATTGTGAAAACATCCTTGTTTTCCTTCTTATGAACATCAGGAAGTTAAAGCCTTTCATAAGAAACACTTTTGCAAGCATGTGCAACTGAGTTGTGAGATACTATAGTTTCTTTAATTGACTAGTTTTGTGAATTTCAACAACATTTTCAAGTTTATATCTTTGATGTATCACCCACTAGTGTTAAGTTTAACTTGAAAAGCACATCCTTCTTACCTTTTTTCCTATCAAGAGTTAGTATTTTCAAGTTATCTAAAGGGGAGCCAACCCATAATCTGGAGGTCTACTCTCACCATAGGATACCCATAGCCTGAGAGTAGTCCAATGTTGCACGAGATTTAATGAGTTTACAACTTGTCATCAGGTGCAAATCCGTGCGACAACACTACCATTGTTGAGACCCTTGTAGGTACCCATCCAGAGTCTTCCGAAGAACTACGAAAGAAGGTTGCAAAGTTATTCCAGGAATCTTATGAGTCTAGAGTTGTTTCATCCTTAGAAAACCAAAAGCCATCCAAAACTTACTTCACCCTTTGGGCATTTAACATCATGGTTGATATCAACAACAACAACAATAAAATTAATAACAATGAGAGGGAATTGGCTCACAAAAACTTGGTGACTTTTGAGTTTCCAATTGCACATCTTGAAGAGGATGCCCCTATGAAAAAATACCCCATTCTGATTTTCCTATCTTTCATGGAATTTCTATTAAGGATCCTGATATGTTCTTGTTTGAGTTTGATGTGTTGTGCCACAATTGCGACTATCAAAGTGATGCAGAGAAGATCAAATTATTCCCAACCACATTGAAGGATGTAGCACTACATTGGTTCATGAACCCACAAAACATCAAAACATGGAGCGACATGAAGGAAGCATTTTTGAAAAAATACTAGGAGTATTGTAAAACGAAAGAGGTTTGGGATGAGATCTTTCATATGACACATAAAGAATATGAATCCATGGAAGATTACCTCAAACACTTCATGTTCAACCTACAACAATCACGAAAACGAGGGCTAACTCCTCATACTATTAAAATGTTGTTTCTTAAGGGAATAAGAGATGATACTATGGATGGATTAAATTTAATAGGTAAAGGTAATGTCTCTAAATTGAGCCTTGATGATATTTGTGACATTTGTAGGAACTATTGGAGGTTTCAAAATTTAGGGAGGAATTAGTTAAGTAAGTTTTCTTCCTCAGAAAATACAATAGGTATAAAAAAATGTGAAATAGGTAATTTACTTGAAGATCTTAAAACTGATTTATTAAATCATATGGGTAAATAGATAGATACTTTGTATGTACGCGAAGAAATCAGGAGGAGGCCAAAAAATCCTTAGCCATCTTTTTTGGTGTTTTCCAAAAAAAGGTATAGTGGTGAAGAATGTCCATATAACAAGACAAAAAATATCTTCTTTAGAGGAAGCAAGTAGGGACACTATTCCTGAAACCTCTTCCTATAGGTATAACTAAGGTAGAATACATAGATGAACCTGTTTACTTCATGGCCTAGCGAAGACCTTGGAAACCAAGAGCAATGCCCCCAACCAACTACCAAGCAACACCCCAAATTCCTTTTCAATAGAATTCTTTCCCAAACCAACCTAGATGGTATGGAGGTTGGCAACAACCTCCATACTACCCCTAGTGGTCACAACAATATCTTCTTGCTCCATAATCATGGCAAGCATGGCGAGCACCACCACCAGCATACCCATAATATCAGTCATTCCCTCCGTATCCACCACCTCCAACAATAAATCCTATCAATAATCACAATAACTCTTGCCACTTGTCTCATCATTGAATCAACCATCTAGTTCAACTCAACCTCCAAAATCCACACCTATGCCCACACAACCATCTCCTAATCCAAATAATAAGGTGGCTCAACCGGTTTATAATAATGAAGTGGTAGGATTCCTGACTTATCCTTTCAATGCATTAAAGATTGATGGTTTACTCCTAAGGTCAAGGAAGAACCTCCAAGGGCCAAGCATCATAGAATTTGAGGAATCTCTAGTTGAACTAGAGGAAGAGCAACCAAAGCCTCAATTTCTCGATAGGTTGCAAGAGCAACCAAAATAATAGGAAACATCTCAACCCAATTTTGATTTTATGAATGCTTTATGTAATGTTAACAATAAAATTCCTCTGTTGTAGGCTATTCGAGATGTTATGGTGTACACCAAAGCAGTCAAAGAACTCTGTGAGAGGAAACAACAAAAGCATGACCCCAAGATAGTCCAAGTCATTGGACAACTTGTAGACTTGATTTTGGGGAGGATCTTCATCCCTAAGTATGCAGATCTAGGGAGTCCAATGATTAAGGTACGTATTGGTGATGTAATCATTTTGAATACACTTTTGGATCTATGGGAAACTATAAATGTAATTACTAATGAGACTAAGGAGAGGCTAGCCCTTCAAGGACTAAGACTCCAACGGTCTTGCAAATGGTTGATTTCTCCCTTGTAAAACCAAAAGGTATGATCAAAGATATCATTATTTCTATTGAGTCTTGGGAGTATGCAACAAATTTCATGATTTTGCAACCAAAGATTAAGCTGGGGGTACCCCTTAATTTTAGGAATACCTTGGTTGGCTGTTGCTAATGCTTTCATTAAATGCAGGTCTAAAAATATGGTGATTTTGAATAGGGAGCAAACAAAGCAATTAATGTTGTACCCTCCAACACAACCATTTTTGGAAACCAAGGATCCCTTATGGATTGATAATGATCTAGAAGAGTCTTTACCTATTTTGACAATAGATCAAAGTAGGGAATTTGAGGATATTTCAGAAGACACCATTTATAATAATTTCTTGCAAAATTATTATTTGGTTGATAATGTTTTAGAGACAATGATTTTTCCTATGGGTATAAGTGATAATTTCCCATTTGGAAGCTTTCCATTAGTTAGTAGTTCACAGTCTATTCAACATTTTATTATTTTGCACCAATTATTTTTGCATACTTGTATATACAGTCCATTTTTGATATTTGGAAATCCTGACCCATCTTCATCTAATTCACAATTAATTGCTATAGATACCCCTATACAGTATCAAGCTACTGAAATCTTTCTTGGTAAAACACTTAACATAAATCCCAACTTAAATGCCTCACAATTAGAAGACCTGATTGAGATGTTGTATTCCCACAAAGAGGCCTTTTCTTGGGATTACGAAGACATGAGAGGTATTCATCCTGCTACCTGTACATGCCATATCTATATAGAGGAAGGGATTGGACCTGTGAGACAACCCCAGAGAAAATTAAACCCAATCTTACGGGAAATAGTTAAGGATGAACTTCAGAAATTGCTTAATGTAGGGTTTATCTATCTTATATCAAATAGCCAATGGGTGTATCCACTTGTGGTTATTCATAAAAAGAATGGAAAATGGCGAATATGTGTTGATTATAGGGCCCTTAACAAGGCCACCAAGAAAGACCATTTCCCACTTCCTTTCATTGACTAGGTATTAGAAACCCTAGCTGGAAAGAAGTTATTTTCCTTTCTTAATGGATTTAGTGGGTATAACAAAATTTGTATTGCCTCGGAAGACCAAGACAAAACTACTTTTACCTACCCGTGGGGCACATTTTCCTATAATGTCTTACCTTTCAGATTGTGTAATGCACCTGCTACATTCTAGCGAGTTGTTTTGAGTATTTTTGTAGATTTAATTCATGAGTGTGTAGAAGTGTATACAAATGGATTTACTATTTATGGTGATACATAGATGAAGCTAAGGTAAATCTTGAAAATGTACTTAAACGATGTATTGATACTAAGCTTTCTTTAAGTCATGAAAAAGTCATTTTAATGACTGAAGGTATTGTTCTAGTTCATAATATATTTCTGCAAAAGGAATTGAAGTGGATCCTAAAAAGGTAAATATCATTCAAGACATGCCTATGCCTACCTCTCCAAAGGATGTTCATAGCTTCCTAGGACATGGTGGTTATTATTGAAGGTTTATTCAAAATTTTAGCAAGATTTCCTCACCTTTCTTTGTGTTGTTAGGGAAATATGTAGATTTCTCATGGACACCCGAATGCCAACAAGCCTTCGAAGAAATCAAAGGTAAACTTATAACTACACCTATGTTGTGAGAACCCAATTGGGAACTGTCATTCCACATACATACTAACACATCAAATAATTTCATGGGAGTCGTACTTGGACAAAAGGAAAAATCTCTCTTTTACTCTATCTATTATATTAGTAAGAATTTTATTGATGCTAAGGTAAAATATACTATCACTGAAAAATAATTCTTGGTTGTAGTCTATGCAATAAATAAATTTCACCACTATATCACTGGGTACAAGGTTTTTGTGCATACGGATCACTTTGCTATTATATTTTTGATGAAAAAACCAATTGTTATAGGACGTGTAATCCGGTGGTTGCTTCTCTTGTAGGATTTGACATTACCATTCTTGACAAACTAGGAAGAGAGTGCGTAGTGGCTGAATTTCTATCTAGACTACACCGTGATGATGAACCAGTTCCTGTGGATGATACTTTTCTGGATGAAAACCTTTTTATTATTTCTATAAAGAGCCCTTGGTTTGATGATATTTCTAACTATCTTATTACTTGCATATTTCCACCCCACTTCTCCCCGTGAGAACGTCGAAAGCTCATAGGGCTTAGTGGGAAGTACAACTAGATAAATGGTTTACTATTCCATACTGGGATAGATAATATTATGTGTCATTATGTTGTAGAAGAGGATGTTTTTGATATCCTCTGTGCTTGTCACTCCAAGCCTTGTGGAGGCCATTTCACAGCATAGCGAACCACTAATAAAGTTTTAACTGTAGGATACTATTGGCCAATGATTTACAAGGATTGTAAAAGGTTTGTTCAACATTGTGATAAATGTCAATGTATGGGCTGAGCTACCTACTCTAATGAGGTCCCTTTGCAACCACAACTATCAATAGAACCATTTGAAAAATGGGGTTTAGAATTTGTAAGGTCCATTAGTCCTCCTTCTTAGAATAAAGAATACATTTTGGTCTGTATAGATTATGTCACTAAATGGGTCTAGAGGTAGTAGCCTTAAAGCATGCTAGGGATACTAAGCTTGCTAACTTCTTTTATTCAAATATTTTTACCATGTATGATGTGCCTCAAGAAATTTTCACGGACCAGGGAGCATAGTTCACCTCTGACTTGGTTGATACATTGGTACGAGAGTATGAAATCAAGCATCGAAATTCCTCTCCATACCATTTGTAGGCCAATGGGCAAGTGGAAGTAACCAACTGAGAATTGGAGAATATTCTCATGAAGACAATAAAATTGCACAAAAAATTTTGGGTAGAAAGACTTCTTGAAGCAGTTTGGACCTATCGAACAACTTGGAAGACAACCACAAGAATCACACCATATGAGTTTATCTATGGCAAGAAGGTTGTCTTAGCAATTGAATTTGAAGTGAAGACTCTTTGCGCTGCTCTTCAGCTCGAGATGAGTCTTAGTGAAGCCCAGAAAGAGAGAATTTCTCAACTCCATTCTTTAGATGAGATGCGTTAGGAGGCCCTTCTTCATGTGGAAGTGGTGCAAAAACAAAGAGCATAGTGGCATGACCACTTCATTCGGTCACAAAAATTCCAACCTAGGGATTGGGAATTTCTTTATGAATCTCAGTTCCAGAACTTCAAAGGGAAGATCCATATTCGCTGGCTCAGTCCTTATAAAATTCAAAATTTGTACAATAATGGTGTTGCTAGAATGTGCACTATGGATTTAGAATGCATGGCTCTTCTTTTCAATGGGCATCATTTGAAGATTTACAAATGACCCCTTTCGAAGGATACATTTTCTTGTACTGTGATGGAGGAACTGACTCTCATTGCTCTCGCTTCTTTTGAATAATGATATATGTATACGACCATGATTACTAAATTTGAAATGATCTTTCCCTAAACCACTCTTATTGTTTGGGATATCTTATTTTTGTTGCTAATATTAAAACTGTCCCCTCTATTAAACTACTATCGCACTTCCTAGAAAATATTTACCATGGAAAAGGATAGGAGACCTCATTATGAACCCACTTCATTGGAGGAGCTACAGGCTCGTGAGAACAAATAAATTTATGCAATGTTTAAGGAGGCTAAGTGGGATGTTTATTTCAAGAAATTGAGGGGATTCGATAAGAGGGTTACCCAATATTCCACTTTGAGTTTTGATGGTAAGAAGGTTTCTGTGAGAGGTTTTCAATTTCCTATCACTGCTGCGATGGTATCTGACATCATAGGCTTTCCATTAATTGGTGAAAATTATTTTCCCAATGAAAAAAAGAAAGTGATGGACTTAAAGCCCATATGCATGACATTTCTAAGGCAAGGTAAGTCTACGGAGGTGGTGCAAGGCCAAGGGAATAAATCAAGTTCATTACCTAGAATTTGGAATGGTATAGCCAAATTCATGATCTACATATATCACCTGTGAGGGGAGGCATGTCTATATATATGCTCAACATTTCAGGTTGTTATCACATTTGAGGTGGAATTAGATAGTAAATATACCTTATTTCTTGCATTCCTCTCTACATCATATCAGTAGGGCTATTCAAAAAGGGAAAATTAATTCATTAGATCATCATGGCTTGATTCAGCTATTAATTATTGATGCTCTTAAGAAACTCTCTCCCCTAGGCGATTGGGATATTTTTATTAAAATGAATGATGATACCAGTTCTAACACTTCTAAATACTCTTTGGGTGAATCCTCCTTTGAAGATTATGATGAGGAAGATGGACTTCCTAGCGCACTTGAAGAAGGCCCTGGAGAAAATCAAGAGTCTAGTGTAAACTTGAGTGAAAGCCCTTCAAAGAAAAAACCACTAGGAAATCATCTAGAAAGTCCTTGAACATTAAAGAAACTGGAACTTCCAGTGGTAAGTCCTCTAAAGCCTCAAGGTCATCTGGTAAGGAAATTAGGAGAAAACAAAACTTAGCTGCAAAATGTCTAAAATAATTAGGTCATTCAAGTCTCCTCATGTCAAGAAAGGTAAACAAGTTGCTACTAGTCCTATGAATCGATTAGAAGACTTGGCCAATGTGGCTAGCCATATGGGTAGTCTGAAGGGTGATGACCTAGATTTAGATGTTGAGGTTTTATCTAAGGTCTTGAAGAAACTGGGAAAAAACCAGTAGGGAAAATAGGAGGGCAAAGAGGAAAATTGCCTCTGAGAAAGAAAGAAAGAAAGGGACAAAGAAATAAAAAACAAAAAAGTCTCCTACTCCTAGAACAATTCTTGATCCAAAACCCAAAAATTTAAGTGCTAGTGAGTCTCTCGCAAATGAACCCTTGGCTGAGCAAGAAGAAGATCATATTCCATTTGCATCACAATTTCCCTCTCCATTGCATCATAATGATGAAGGGCAGTCTGGGGAGACAAAAGTAGAAATAGAAGACATAAATTCAAAAGAGAGTCATTGCGTCAGAACGATGAGATTAATGTGGAAATTGAAGAAATCTTGAACTAGATTGGCAAAGAATAGTTTTCTAAGATTAGTGTGGAAGCATGGGAAATAGATGTAGAAGAGCATGACAAGCATGAGAATCCTCTTTCCCCAATACATCAATTTAATGAGGAATAATTTAATGGAGTCAATATGGAAGCAGGAATCCAAACAAGGTTTGGAAAATTGAATATGACAGGGGAGACAAAATTGGATGATGGGAAAGTTAATGAAACTCAATATGGAGAACATGAGATAAGGGTACCCATAAGCCCTATTATTACCTATGCAAACAAATAGGGAAGGCCTGAAATTTCCTTTTCCCTCATTAAGAAATTTGGTGCAGAGAATTTAATGATAGTGGAATATGTTGAAACTAAAAAAAACAATGAAGAAGAATTTCTTAATCAAGGAGAACAAGAGGTTGACACAAAGATGGAATCAGGTACTAAAACATAGGTTGAATTAGAATCTAAAGAAGAATTTTAGAAAAACTAAATTCTCCTCAAACGAATTAAGGAATTACAAGGTTTAGTTGAAAAAGTTACAGGAGACAAATAAAGAATTACATAATACGCTTCACTAAGCTAATTCCATCTCCTAGCTCTAGGAAAATGAAATTCAAAAGTTAAAGGAAAAATTGGAACAGGAAACATCTTCCAAAGATGAGTATATGCTTATCCATGACCATGCAATACAAATGGAAGCATTGCAGCAACAGTGGTCCCAAGAAATTTCCAATACCATTCAAAAATTAACCAAGTTATCTTGGTTTTCTAATTTTTCCTTTCTTGCATTGGGACATGCAAGATCTGAAGCTAGGGGGAAATGATGAGGGTTAAAATGTTCCAATAATTTCACCTTTTGTTTCCTTTTTTCCTAAATATCTTTTTTTTCCTCCTGTCATTATTTATCACAGGAACTTGTATGAGTATTTTATAAAATGTAATAGGAAAGTAAAGCAATAGAAAATGCCAATGTCAATGGAAATGCTAACTAATATGTGACTGAAATGGTAGGAAATAATCAGGAAGTTGTTAAAGTGGTTGAGAACACAGGCAAGGAAATGATCAAACTATTTTCGTTCATGCCTATTTTTGAAGATAATACTTGTTAAGACTATTTTATATTTCTGGCCAACAACCATTGTTAGTGTTTTCAAACTCATATGTTTTATTGTTTTATCGAACTTAAATGGTTTGTTGGTCGTAGGCCACAAAAAAACCATAACGAACCTATTGATGCTTGTTTTGGTATAAATATGTGAAAACTTAAGACTTAAGATATAGATGATAATCCAAATTTATTTCGCTATTTCAAAATCATTCTAAATTTCTCATGCACACGTGTGACTGAGTTGAGCTAAGAACACCTTAACACTTCCATCATCAATTGGCCAAGGAGGTAGGGCCCACTCTTTGCATCAATTGGTAATTTGTTTTCAATTTTCAGTGTAGTAGTTATATGTATATGATTTGATTTGAAGTTAATTTCTTTTGTGTACATAGATTTAATTATTTACAATCATGTTTACTTTGATTTTTTGTATGCAGATTTAATTAATTACAGTCACATTTAATTGGATTTCAAGGTTGATTTCATTATTTATTAATGTGCTTGTTGGTAATTTGAGGACTGAAGATTTGATTTATGTACAGACTGGAGTTTACTATTGACAATGCATCATTTTAGGACATACTTTATTTTCTATTATCATATTTTATGTTATAATTTCTATCACTACAATTCCTATCACAGTTCCTAGCACACTTCTTGTCACAAGTTTTGCCAAGAAACAAAAACAACAGAATCAAACCAAGTCTAGGATTATGAGTTTATTGTGTAATTCTAAGACATCAATTTTAAGAGTTCATTTAAATGAGAGTTCAAGAGTGTGTGTTTGTTGAATTGAAATAGGAAGGTAGTGATTAAAAATAGGATTTTATTAAATTTGTAGATTAAGTGTGCCTTGATTTGACTTCTAGATTAAGAAGCGAGTCTTGATTAAATTTCTAAATGCATTCATTCCCCCTTAGTTCATTAGTTTCAGCCCTTAAGTAGACTGCCGCAACACCCTTCACAAGTTTACGAATCACATATTTCAACAATTAAGGAATAAACTTAGGAAACTACTATAAAATTACCAAGGACCAACCTAAATACATTTACCAACTTGATAGAGTCACAAGAGAAATTTATCTTCAATATCAATCCATAGTTTAATCTAACTAGGCACAATTTTAGTTACTTCCAATCAAGAGGCAAGTTAACTCGATTTAATTGAGACAAAGGTGGTCTTGATTAAATAGAGGTGACACCTAGCTATAATCAATCAAGGATTGATAAGGTAGTGGTAGCACTTGAATACCTCAAGTGAAGGTGTACATATGTCATTATTAGCTAACTAGATGAGTGGAATTACATATTCATACTATCCTAAGTAAATATAATTAATTAGGTGCAATATTACACTTAGTATAAACACTATTCTAGGTGAAGCATAATATCTACATCAACACCTTCCCTTAAGTGTCACTTAAGAGGAAATAGAAATGGGTCCCAACAACAAGGCCATGCTATGAACCCATGTACAATTATAAAAACCTATTAAAGAGAGAGAGAGACCCCCAAAGAAGGAGAATGAGAAAATAAAGGGAGAGACTAGGTATCTCACTAAAAACTATTGCCTTAGAAACAAGTGAAAGTAGAATCTTAGTGCATTTTATGAGACTACAGTTGCCATACTATATTATGTTTATGCATTAGATTCCCAAGTATGAACAAATAACAAAGATTTAAGTGGTGATATAATAATAGTGCATGTTTTAAATGACTAAATTGCATATCTCATTAAGCACACACATTGGTGATGTGACTATGAATGATTGTAGATGGGGCATCATGAGGATGATCATTTAGTGTTTCAATTTATTTTGTATGTGCAAGGTTCTCTAAGGGAACATCATAGTATGCTGGATGTTTAAGATCTTTATACAACTATTTGATTATGGTCATGATAGTAACATGACACTTAGTATGCTCTATATGATATAATATGTCCTAAAAAGATATAATACATATTGGTTGTATGCCATGCCATTCTTGTTTGATGAAGCACATTTTTATTCATGGTCACTTGACTAAAGAATGATTCCATATAGATAAGGTAATAGGTCTTACTCAAGGTAGTGATATCTCTTCCTTCTCTCTAGGAAAAATAGTTCCCATTATCTAGGGTGACAATAGAAAAATGAAATGAAATGCCAAAAAAATGTTTGCAAACCCCTCTAGAATGGAACTTTATCTTCGATCATCATTACAATATTCCCCACAAAAATTGTATAACCCTCTCAAATAGATACCAAATTTGACACTTTATTATTAATAAGTGTGTGTAATGCATGAATGCATAAACCCCCTACACATCGACAACTAAAAGATATCACTTCATAATTAGTTCAATTACGAGTCTATATAGAAGTGCATAGAAAAGTCTCAAAACAATCTATCAGAATATGCACAATGACATCAAAAATATAAATAACTTATAACATGCTAAAAAATAAGAAACGTATTTTCCAAAACTTATAAGAACAAGAAATGTCTGTATTTATAGAAAGTTCTTGAAAAAGCCAAAAAAAATAATAATACCATTCTAATGACATGACAATGAGTTGATGCTAAACAGCAGAACAATCGAATAAGATGCCAAAATCCACCCATGATATAATTGATTAGATGCCAACTTAAATAAGGTATCCAATTTCTTTTATATTTTATTAAGATCAAATTAAAAATGAACATTATTTTTTGTTTTTAACTCGTGTGTATAGAGAGAGAGATATCTATCAATCTCTTTCACATTGTAAGGAAAAGTTTAATAAAGCTTAGACAGACTGCGTACAACTAGAGAGCATAAAAAGATACAAAGCTTTTCTAAAATCTCTTTCACATTCATTTTTGTTTTATCATATGGATCCAAAGATGACTCTGTTTTTTTTTTTTTGTTTTATCATAATTCTAGAACCAGACTTTGTGCATGCACACCAAGCGGTCAAAATGAATGTGCACCTTCCGGAAGAAGGCCATGAATGTACAGGGCCGAATGAAGTGTGAACAGAGAGCCTAAATAGGCTGCTGGTATGGAGTAAGCTAAACACCTTTGAACGGAGGCACCAGCTGTGGATAAACATGCATGCATGCAAGCCGCAATCCAGTTGTGGATGAACGTGGATATTTGCAAGTCAATATATCGACGTACATAAGCATTGGTCTTATAAAAAGTAAAATGACTTATTATTTATAAACTTTAATCATTATCATCATTATTTATGTTGTTAGCAACAATCAACGTGTGGAAGAAACAGTCACGGCACAAGGATGTATCTCAATATTTCAACGTATATCAGCTTCAGCTTCCTTCTGTTTTAGTCATTGTTATTATTGTTTTATCTATATTTTTTCCTTATTTATATATTTTTAATATTATCATATGATTTATACATTAAAGATATGAAATTTCTAGAGTCTGTTGGTAGATTTCTGATTTGAATTGTTTGAGCATATTTTTTTCATTGACATTTCGGATCACTCTATATGATTTATCATTCTCTTATCTGATTTAAACCGTGTGAGTATTTTTGTTTTATCGATATTTTAGATCACACTACATGATCTTAATGATTATTTTCCTTTCATCGATTTTTCAAATCAGACTACATGAAACATCGATGAAAGGATAATGCTCATTAGAATCATGTAGTGTGATCTGAAATGTCGATGAAAGGAAAATCCTCACACAGTCTATAGTGTGATCTGAAATGTCGATGAAAGAAAAATGCTCACACAGTTTAAGTCAGAAATCTTGAAGCTATGATTTATGCAACCAACAACAATTAATTTATTGAAAAAAAATTATGACATAATTGTGCAAAACATTTAACATCGACTTTTCTCATTACATTATATTATTCATCCTTTGAGAAAGAAAAGACTAAATAAATTATAAACCAAAATCTTAAAAAGGAGGAAGAATAAAAGCACTGAAAAGGAAAGACTAAATGAGAGAAGTCAAAACACAATTACGAGTACACAAATAAGATAAAAATTAAGAGAAATAAATTAATATTTAATAATAAAAAGAGGGAAATGTTTAATTATTAAATTAAGAAGGAAAAATAACAAAAAAATATTATAATATAATAGAAAAAGAAGAGGCATGTCATGTCAAATTAGGACACGAAACCACTAGAAAAGACAAGGGATCCATCATGGAGGACAAAATAAACACATGGAACACAAGAATTAGGAAGGTTCCAATGGACAAAAGCCAAGAAAGGATACAAGGCACAAATTGCAAAAGTTTATGGCATGATTTTAATGGTGGGAAGGCAAAGGAAGTTCAAGGAACAAAAAGAGAGGCATCCAAAGAGAGAATGGATGATATCCCTAGGGAAAGAGGAATCTAAAATGTTGATGCTAAAAAAATTTACACGGTTATACCCAAAAGCATTTTGGTCTCACTATCATAGACTATGAAAATCTCATGTCTATTATAGAAAAAGTCATTTTTGTGTACCATTCAACTTGTTTTTATTAATTGTTTAAAACAATTAATTCACTTAATCTTGAATATTAAATTATACTTTATTTCTTAGAAAAAATATAAATTGGTAAAGCAATATAGTAATGAAACTTAAGTGTCTAAAAAATATTTATTCTAAGACCAAGAATAAACTTAACCATACTTTTAAATTCAAACAATCCAAAAAATATTTATGCAAAATATAATTAACCATATTAAATGTATTCTATTTATGTTAGATAGATCAAGATATTTGATATAATTAAATATGAAATATATATAAATTAAATTATTATGTTTAGCTACTAATTCTAAAGAAGTATTTTGGGGGTTTTTCTATTAAGTTCATGATATTTTAAAATATATTGATAGACAACATGCTTTAACCATGTACATAAACTCTACAATAATCACTAGGTGATTTAAATACATTACGATGAGTAAATGCAAATGGTTGTTCATGAATTTCCTTGCATTGAGAGATTCTTGAGCGATTTTAGATTAGAAGATTACATTATTACAATTAAATCCAATGAATATAACACGAAAATGTGAAGTTTTAGGGAAAAGTGTAGAATGGGAAAAGTTATCTAAATGATTGTTTTTTAATTTTTTAAATGAAAATAATCAAGATCATGATTATGAGTATGACCTTGTACTCATAAACACTACTTAGGTTAGACTTGGCCAATTTGGATTAGTGTGTTAGATGAATTGGATTCAATAAGGATTAGATAAATGATTAAAAATTAAATAGATCATCCAATTGGATTGGCATTATATGCACATTAGCATTGGGATAATCAATAAGAATGGGGGTGGGTGAAAGAAAGGCTACATGTATGTCAGACCAATTATACAAACAATTATGTCATTTTCGGCTCTATAAATGCATTGCCCCAAATTAGACATAAAACTAAGTGGGAAAATGCATCAAGGGTAAATTTTTTACCATTATAATAAGTTACAAAAAGTATAGGGCATTAATATCTAACCTTTTTAGAGTTTCTTAGCCCTATAGGTTTAGATCTGATTTGTGTTGGAAAAGGTGTGTTGTAACCATGCGTAATTATTGTAATATAAAATCAATATTTAATTTTAGTACATCTAGGAAATCTAGGGATGTGTGCATCACATGGATTACACATTCTTGGAGATACTTTGTATGTTGTATGTAATATTATAATAAATATTTAATGTTGGTTTCACATTGAAAAATATTTGATTTTGGGGAAAAATAGTTCCAAAAAATAAAGGTGGGGGTCATGCTTTTTTAAGCTCTTGGTTTTAGAGACACATAGTTTGAATGTAGTACCACTTGGTGGTTTTGTGCGACTTTTTTCCTATAAGAGCAAGAAGTTGAGTAGCTCTTGAGGTTGGCTATTGTAACCTTTGGCTTGTTGGCTAAGATTGGAATGGATCGATATGTGTGGCTAAATGATTCTAGTTTTCTTATTCACATGGAAGAATGTAACTAAGGTGCTTGATGCTTCAAAATCCTTGCATGGAGAATTTATAAGTGAATTATAATTTTGTTGTTGAGATAGTACATTGAGCGTGAGAGAGTTTTAATAATTTACACCTAATCTTATTGATGGTTTTTCTAAATTATTTTGTATTGTGGATTTTGAATACTTATTTTATATATTTTTCTCTCATTAGGGTTATGTGGAAATCAATATTATTGCTAAAAAAATCTTTTCATTTAGTATTTAAACCTAGTGAAAAGGTTGTAATATGAAATATATTCTTTATTGTTAACACTTGCTATGATTAGAATCTTGTATGTAGTTGAATCCATAGGTCTTATAAGAAAAATAATAGATACTTTTTTAAGGTTTTAGATGTGTTGTTGATCTAGGTTGTTACATATTTAAGTATTATGTGAAGACTTTATTTAATGAATTTTTTATTTAGGCTCTTTTCGAGAGGGTTTTGGGGGTGAGATTTTGTTAGAGACCTCCTAGAAAATTGACATCACTATCGATTCTAGAGGGCCCAAAAACTTATGGATCTATATAAAATTTTTTTTGACCATTTTCATGCCCTTGAAGGAATATTAGTTATAGAAATACAGAGCATTTATTTGAACCTTTCATGGCTACAAAAAAATCTTCACTTTGCTAGCTTAGGAAACTTTTTCATTGACTTCTATGTTGTGAATACATGAACATTGATCATGCTTCACACTTGATTCTATCTATCTTCCAAACCATAGGACCATATCTTCAAATGTGGAGGATGTGGAGGATGTGGAGCATTCTCCATAGCTTTTCAATACAATTTCTTGAGCCACTAACCACAACAAAATATTTTATACATTTTACATCAATAGATAGTAAATACAACATTGACAACATCATTCACTTATTCATGAGAAATATGAAATATAAGACAATTGTTATAGCAAGCTCATGACATTCATCATCATACATAATACTTTTGATCAACATATTGATTGTAGCATATGCAACCATCCACACACTACCACTCAGATGACCTCAAAGACAACATCATCAAAAATCTCCATTCTAGTGAAATCAATGACAACACTTGCAACATACTTGCAACAATACTCACACTAAAGTATGGAGAATCCAAGAATGGTCCTTTCATCAATAGATTGAATAAATAAGATAACACTGAACTAGGGGGTGCACTAGCCTGTAGGCTAAGAATCTTACTAAACAACAACATCAAGATAAAAGAATGCACATACATGCAAGGCACAATGCAACAAAAGATACTTGATGCATAATTAAGACAAAAAGTAAAAATAAGATGCAAACAAAGGAGTACACAAATCATTCAAAGAAATACACAAAATAAACAAGGAATACAAAAAGAAAACATGTGGAATACATGAGGAAAACACACCACAAACATGACCAAAACATGAAACATACAAAATACAAACATGAGTTAAAATATTATATACATGAAATAATACATAACAAGGTTAGTATACTAAAAGATTCAAGTTAGCAAGGTAAGGAGACCTAAGTATGAAATTTTGTCTGAATACCAAATTTCATTCATTGAATGCACACCATAAAATTTTAAAATGCTAAAATAGTGAATCTCTCATATTGATGTAGGAGCATCCAGGGGTGTATGACAATCTTGCATAAATTAGTATTTTTAATTTCATGCATTGTTTCTTAATTTTGGCTTGTTGCAAGCAGTTTTCAACACTTGGTTTTGGCACTCTCAAAGCATGGGAAAAATTACTTATCAAATTGGTTAGGCATTTTAATGTTTTAATATCATCATTGAATTGAAATTGGGGTTAGACTAATGTAATTGATATTTTATTTATTAGCCCAAAATTTGTAAATTGATGAATTGTAAAGTGCATATATTTAATATGCAACTTCAACTAAATATTGAAATTCGAAAGTTCTCAATTCTCAAGTTGGAAAAATTGGATTTTGAGATATAAAATAATAGCCTGGAAGGGAATTTTAATGACCATGTACAACAAGGAGCCAAATTTGGGGTGCCAGGCATGTTGTGATTATTGCATAAGGGAGTTACATTTGTGCATGTAATTTTTTCAGATTGTAAGTCGTGGGTTGTAGGAGGTTTTCAACACCATAATGGGAGTAATTTCGATAATTAATTTTCAGCTCTAAAAATGAGAAAAAAAAGGACCAAGTGCTGAAATGAAAAAGATTGGAGGAGGGGTTTTCAAGAGTGAAGTTGTAGGAAGAGTTTGCAAGGAATATCCCAATGCCCCAAACATAGAGATTCAAAAATGGAGAGGTTTATTTTCTGTTTTAAATCAGATTTGACATGCATTTCATGATTTTGTTTTGGTAATTTGTGAATTTAATTTTGAAAGCAATTTTTTTTTTCTTGTGGTTTTGCATATATTCAAAGAATGAGATTTGTATGGAGTTGCTAGCCAAATTTATGAGTATTAAAATTATAAATCATTTTCATTGAAATTGATTTGAAAAGTTGCTTGCACATGGTTGTATGGATTTCATGCGTCGTTGGCTGTAAGAATTGAGAAATTATTTAAAAGAATCAAATTTGTTTTCCTGGAAGGCTTTGAGTTGTGAAATTTCAAAGAATAGGCTGCTTGGGTGGGTGGTTTGACAAGACCCCCTATCCTTGATCTACATCAAATGGTATCAGAGCTAGAAGATCTTGAGAGTGCATAGTATGCACCAAGACGTGTGGGTGAAGATTTTTGAAGAGTGAAGCGGTGAAGTTGTGAGAATCATTTTTGTTGTAGGTATGAAAGAGGATTTGTGACTACTATCCTCCAGTAGAGGTTAAGGCTGGGTAGAAGGTGCACGAGAGAGAGGTTTTATGCCTTGGTCAAGATGGGTCCCCCTTTTTGTTTTTGTCTTTGGTTGTTTTTCAAACAAAGTTTGGAGTTGTTCTTTTCCGAGCACTTTGTTTTTCTTTGATTTGTTCTATCAGAACCGGAACCAAAACTAAATCAGGTTTTGAAACTTGTTTCAAAGATTTCCTTTCGATCCTTGTCCCGATGGTCTTTTGTTGTCTTTTGGTTTGTCTTTGTCGAAGCCAGAGCCGGAGTGGAAGTTAAGTTTGAATTTATTCTAAGTTTCCAAATCAATTCCCATTCCGCCTTCGCCTTCGCCTTTTTGGTTTGTTCGTTTAGACTTAGGTTTTATGTT
The DNA here is from genome assembly GCA_007115665.2 of Sequoiadendron giganteum. Lineage (NCBI taxonomy): Eukaryota > Viridiplantae > Streptophyta > Pinopsida > Cupressales > Cupressaceae > Sequoiadendron > Sequoiadendron giganteum. Next base: position 429,834,199 of record CM021107.1, on the reverse strand, counting down.
GGGTTTTCTTGTTTTGGTCTTCGTGTTTTTATTTGCCTTTTTGTTTCGCTTTCTTCTTTGTTGGTGGAACCAGAGCCGGAATGGGAACCAAATGTGAAACTCAAATGAATTTCTAAATCAATTCCCACTCCAATTTCGCTCCCACCGTTTTGGGTTTTTTGACTTTACTGAAGTCACACGACAGTAATATGCCAGTTCCCTCTGTAGTTCCGACTCTGATCTGTTGTATTTATGGCATTAATTACAGGTGCCATGCATGCGCGAAGCTGCAATTTTAACCTTAATTAGGGATTAACTGGAAGTTATCATCATTGTTTAAAAGATCAAGAGAAAATTAGAGTTGCAGTGGAGCGTTTGGGTGTGTGATTCGATCGAAAGGGAGATAATTACATGCGTGGAATCACTTCAGAAGGCTAACCTATTTATTTGCATTTGGAGGTAGGGTTTTTGTTCTTCTTCTTTGTTTGTTTTAATTGTCTTTTTTTATTTGGTCATTGGTTTCTCGTGAATTCGTGACTCTCAATTTTCTTGTGAGTTCATGTTTTTCGTTTTCCTTGTCTTTGTTCGATTTTTTCATTTTTTTTGTTTTGTTTTTTCTTGTGTTTTGGTTTCTCGTTTGTTTTTTTTTGTCATGGTTGTTTTCATGTTTTAATCATGATCATATCGTGATTCCCTAGGTTTTTAATTGTGTGATTAGTTACTATTTTTACATTGGTAGGGTTTGATAAATTATGGTTTTACTTAAGAATCCTGTTACACATTGATCTAATTAGTTTGAATGGGGTTATATTCATGCCCTAATTGTTTGAAGTCGAGGGTTTATGAATTAGGATTTTGGCATGTTTTTATTTTAAATATGATGCCCTAATTATTACGGTTTCCTCTTGGTCATATGGGTATGTTCCTGTATAAGTTTATTTTTAAGCCCTTTTCATTTTAATATGACCTAGTCCTTAGATCATGATGTTATTTATCATCCTATTGAAATCACTTATGACGTCATGATTATTTTTGAGCGGAACCAGAACCAGAATTGATTTTGATCTTGAATCATGTTTTGTAATAAGTATTGATTTTGTTTCCATCCCTTCTCCGTCTCTGCTTATAGTAAGAAGCAGGCTTTTTAAATGTTGATAACTCAGTCGGAATCGAAACCAGAACCGAACATAAAATTGAAAATTCTTCATGGAACCAAATCGGTTCTCGTTCTAATTCCAATTCTGGTTACCATTCCGATTTTGATTCCGGTTACCATTCCATTTCTGACTCTGGTCCCGCTTTATTATTATTATAAGTTCAATGCCAGTTTTGGTTCCAATTCTGATAGTGTTTTTAAAAGAGACTGTTTAAGATTCTTTTGCTTGGTTTTGCCTCCGGTCTATATAGAAGGATGGGATCTCTAAGTCATATTTGTTTATATTTATTATAGATCTAATTTGGGGTTTTGTTGCAGGAAGTTAAAGGATGTTAGGAGTATCAGGAGAAGCTTCTTAGAGGAGTCAGTCTGCAGAAACTTTGAAGGCATCAACTAAGCCTAAGAAGGTTAAACCAGAACAAATTCCTTATACCTTGAGGTATAACCATAGGGGTCCTGTTGCCATAGTTAGCAAGGTGGAATCTGATTGGGTTGATATAACTGACACAAATCTAGGTCCATTCAATTATGAGGAGTTGTATTCAGAGACATTTGTTGAAGAGGTGACAGGGAGAACTCAAAGAATATTTGAGTCTGGCCTGACTCATATTGTTGTATTTCCTCTATCAATTCAATGCTCAGAACTGATAATGACAACAACTGGAGCTTACAATCTGGCCACCAGACAATGTGTAGATTCACAATACAATGTGATCATAGACTTAAATCCTCAAATGTTTCAACTTATGTTCAGTGTCCCTGATCCAAAGAATTTTGCACAACTGAATGAGGAAAAGGCCTTGGAGATATATAGTAGTCACAAGGAGACCAATAAGGCTCACTTAAACAAAAAGTGGTTAAGAATGGAGAAGAAGTCCCTAGCAAAACTCTCAGATCGACCAAAAAGAGCAGAATTCTACAAGGAGGTATCCGATATTATAATGATGTTGTCTAGAGTTTTTGGAAAGAGGGGTGCCTTTCATTTTAAGGAATGGATGTTTCCATTCATTCAAACAATCTTGGATGGAAGGCAACAATTTGATTGGCCTATGATTGTCTCAGATAGCATACATGATCAACTGACCAAAGTGAAAGAAACTAAGAGCTTCTTTATGACCTCTTATGTTATCTATGCAAAAACAAGGGGAGGCATCTTTCTAGGATTAAACAGAATAGGAGTATTGGGAGAAGCTAATGGGAAAAACAAAGTTTGGAATCATTATGACCAACTGTCCCTGCAGATTTTTGAGTTACACTTTAGAAGGGTTAATGATACAATTTTGTATGTGGTTATTAACCAGCTTAATGGAGATGCATGGTATAGATTAAACCAAGAGGCCATGGCGTTCATTACAAAATGGGGGTGTTGGTATATCTAGTACCCTAAATTTACTTATTTCAGGCTGGCTGGGTTTGAGGGTCATCCTCTCTTCCTCCCCACGTGCTGTAACAACAGAGTAGTCTTGATGGATTTTTTTTACCAAGCTTTGGGGGTCAATGCCAGGTTTGGAATGAAACATAAACCAGGTTGTCACAAGTTCCCCATGCAATTGGGTTAGTATAGTTTCCCACACCTCGTGGGAGCTAAGGTGGTTTTTAGTGAGTTGATACATTTGAAGTTGGGCCTATATATTGCCCGGAAGCACTTTGATCCAAAGAAAAAGATGAATGATTTACTTGCTTCAGTTTTTGACAGATATTTCAACTTGCTAGAGGACTTCTGGAGTGATATCCAGGATGAATATGACCTTAGAAAGATAAATTATGACAGGTTGTATGTCCAACTTTTGGTGGAATTTGGGGTGAAGGTTGATATTCCTGATACCCTAATAGATGACGGGGTAGTGTTAGATCCTTCATATGAGGCACAAAACATAGGTTCTAAGAGTTTGGACTCGGTAGATTGGGATGCTGAGGAGATAATTGACATCAAGCAAATAGGAAGACCAGTCTTGGATAGGAGTGTCCAATGGGTTGTGCTCAGAGTCAAGGCTCCTGGATGTCAATCTCCTAAAAGGGAAAGGGGTATAAGAGAATCAAAAGGAAAATGCCTCCCAAGGAACCATTGGAATTATTCCCTCCTGATGTTGAAGAATTTGAGTTTGAAGCCCTAACCCAAGATTTTTCTGGAATACATGAGGAAGATGCCCCAACAAGACCTATGGCATTAACACCAGTAATGAGTGAATCATTTGCTCAAGTCCTTCCTACAAAGCAACAAGGTGGAGAGATGCCTAAGGGGACTCTCCATGATATAGCTGAAACTTTGAAGAGAAAATAAGTAGAGATGGAGATCCATGATATTGAAATGGATTCTGATGAGACTTTATCAGAAAAGGATGCACAAGAAAAGATACCTCTAGAGAAAAGTGAGCATGTGTTAACAGAGGAAGACCAATGGACGTTGTTTGAAGAAGTAAATAAGGCTTTAGATGGTAAGGCACATGTAGAAGCTACAGAAAAACAAAAGAAATAGATGCTAGGGCACAAGTTGATGCATTACTTCAACAACAACAATTGGAGGCTAAGAAAAGAGCCAATGAAGTAATAAAGTAGTAGAAGCAAAAGGAACATGAGCTCAAAACAAAGGAAGAAAATGACAAGTTGGAAAAGGTGTAGAAGATCCATGAGTTAGAAGAGGAAAAGGCTAAACAAAGGAGAGAAAGAGAAGCCCTTGAGGCCAAATTGAAACTAATTGAAGAGGCCTACAAGAAAAGGGAGGAAACAAAACACCTACAAAAGGAGAAAAATGTTGAGGAGCTAGCCAAGCAGCTACAAAAGGACAAGGAAGACTCAGAAAGAGTCAAAGTGTTGGAAGAAGAAAGAAACAAGCTACTTGAGGAGAAGAGGTTGGAAGAGGAAAAAATGAAGAAGGAACAAGAGGACAAGAAGATGCAAGAGCAGAAGGACAAGGAAGAAGCTGAAAAACTTGCACAAGAAAATGTATAGAAAGAACAACAAGATGTACAAGAGGTTGATTCTCAACCTAAGGTCAATATGCTACAACCATTATCCTCTATGACTGTTGCCTCTTCTTCTACTGTAATGGCTACTACTCCAAGTGCTCCCACTTGGTTAAAACTTGATCTTCAAAAGAGGCCATTAACACCCTCACAACCTCTTAATTGGGATGACATGATGAAAGAGATTGAAAAGGAAAGACCCAAAAAGAAGGCTAATATTCTGCATTCCACAAGACTTACTGAAGGAGGAGAGATTATTGCTGAATGTGCAATACCAGTAGTGGATAAGGATGTGGGAGATATGCAGGTAACTGATTACCAGTTGGGTACTGTTAATTTGGGAAGAACCACAAGAAATCAGAAAATGAACCTAATTGATGTTGTAGCATCATCCACCAAATCAAGGATGATAAAAGATAAATAGAGAAAGGATGAGCTTAGGGCTCAATTGGGTCAGTTGCACGCCTTTTTGAAGGATATTTCTACTCCTAGATCACAACTTGCTTCCTTAGAGACACCAGTGCTGCTCAGTAAAAGAGAGGTGGATGATCTAGTGCAAGTAAACAATAAGGCTGGAATGATGGACAGGTGGATGAATAAGCTTAATCAGGAGGTAGGTGAGGTACTAGTAAACAATTTTGAGATTCACAAGATGGCAATAGAGCTAATAGAGGAGATGAAGCACCGTGCTAAAACATTGGAACAACAAGAGGAAGAATATAGAGGATATGTTCATAAAATAAAGGACATCAATAAATTGCCAAAGTCTACTTTGCTTGAGCAGTCAATCCTTGAAGAGGACAACACATAATTCTTGGAAAAGGCCTCTAGCATAATCCAATTGAGATATGATTTCATATATAAGCATAGGAATGAGGTTCAAGATGCTAGTAAGGATTTAAATGAATAAATTGATGAACTAGAAGTTGTTATAGTTTTTCTAGTTAATGTTGATATACCTGTTAAAGAGGGCCTGCCTTTAAGTCAATTAAAGGAGAAATGGGATAATAGATATCAAGAAATTATGCAAAAAGAGGATGATGGAGAGGATCTATTATTGGATAGATTGATGGATGTCAGAGAAGGAGTGAGGGTTGTGAGAAAGGAGTTGACTAAGTTGAAAGACATGAAGGAGTTTGCTTCCACAGTTATGAAGAGAATTTAATTTGAGGACAGCTGGATTGATGGGCTGGATGTGGATATTCTTCAATAGGTCTTCTCTAGTTATGATGAGTACACTTCAGAGAAAACTACGCATGGTTGAGAGGCAGTCTTGTGGGTGCATGGATTTCTTTCCCCCTTTCTTTTATTCTCTCTTGTAATTAACGTTGGAACTGGAGATCAACCGGTCTAAGTTTCCAAGAAAGTTTTAGTTCCTAAAATTGTGGATCTCAATTTTGATTGAGAGGATTTTATGCTTTGTATGTCTATATATACTTTTGGGGTGCCATATTGTAAGGGTTGGTTGATGAGAATAAGATTAGCCACCTGATAGTAGGAGATAGGAATTTTCTAGATTTGCAAAGACAGTTTGTTATTATTAGTTACAGTTGAATACAAATATGAGTTTTTATGTAGTATTATGTTGGAATTGAGTTTACTGGATAAGGTTAATGAATCATAATCTGTATGTATGCCAGTGAGTTTGTTGAAGCCTAAATAGTAGAATGATAGTAGAATGGCCTAAAAATGTGAACTTTAACAAAATAGAAAGTTGTAAATGAAAGAGGGGTACCTGAAAGTGTGTTGCAAACTTCAAGAAGCTCTGAAATTATGAAAATACTAATTTTTAATGTCTGGCGAGACACTTTTTCCAAGTTGGGCGACCTAGTCCTTTTTTAGGGTGATTTAGAGAAACTAATCTAAATCATGTTTCAGCCAAATGGGTATCCGGATCTATAGAAATCTCTAGAAAATAGGCACACTGGGACTAGGTCGCCACAACTTGTGGGAATGTCCCTTTTTCCTTTTCAAGAGATTCGAAGGGGGAATCTATAGACCTCAACCTACACTTCTTCTCCTGGTAATTTGCGAGATTTGGAACTGCAAAACTCATCCTGCAGGTTTTTTTTTATGAATGTTTTTCCCTAGCTAACAAAGATGTGTCTACAACAAGTCTTCAATCCATTCTTCAATCCTTCCAAGATACCTAAGTCTACAAACACACAAAGGGAGAGAAGAGTATGTTGGATGTTAGGATATAGGGGTTTTCCGTGGTCAAACCCTTTTGTAGATAATCAAATCAAATGATGAAATAAGATATAAGAAAGCATGAAATATGGAATAGTAGATATGGTACCTTTCCATGGAGATAGATGTTGAGTTGCTGCAACAATATAGCCCTTGAATGCTTTAGCAAAAGATGACTTGATGACTTAGTAAGCAGAAACCCTAGCTTGCTTGAGAAGAGTAGTGGATGAGGAGTGAAGAGTTGTGAATAATGAGTGTATCTAATCAGAAATTAGGGTTTTTAGGCTTATTTATAGGCAATCCACCTAAAAACATTTGTTATTTGATCCTCAAGGATGACATGAAGGAGAAATAGACCCAAACCCTAACTTTTCCTGCTCAAAATCCCGAAAATAGCTCCAATGGGACTAGGTCGCCACCTTGAGCGATCTAGTCCACCTGGACAAGACTAATTCACCTAGATGGGTGACCTAGTCCCATAGGGACCCTTTTGCGAGCTAGATTTCTAGGAGTGAAGAAATTAGGTTTTTATGATGATTTTATCATATATTTGATCAAATTAAGCCTTGGGATGCATAATAAGAAGTCATAGGGGCCTATAAATGATGATGAAGAGGGGTTATTTAGGTCCAAAATCCATAGTCAAGGGTCCAAATGAGTGAAAAGTGTCAAAAACTACACTTTTTGGTGACACATTTAGCCCCCACTTTAGTGAGAGGATGAACTTGCTTCAAACTCACACTAAAGTAGCCCAAATGGAGATGGTGAAGAATGACAAAGATGGTGAAGGAGGTGGTCAAGCCCCTAGGATTCGAGATTCTAAGTTAATGAGACATCAATTTTGAAGAACATGTTCAAGGGTGAATGATTTGTAACAAAATGAGATATATGATCATGCGATGACAAGTACTAAAGGAAGATAGAAATAACAATGAAAATTTGGATCAAGCTTCAACCATTTGTCTAGCTAGTTGTGGATCAGATCTAGGTTGTTTGTCCCTAAAGAGTGAGTGGTTTAGTGAGAAATTCATGCTAGTGTGTCGACTTCCCACCGTATAATGAGAAATTCATGCCAGTGTGTCGGCTTCCCATAATACTAACCATATCAAAGTTACCTCGCTTGATAACTTTGATAAGGCACCACAATGCTTTTGTAAATGATTTTGAATTTGAATGTTATGTAAAAACATTTTTGAAGGGGATTTTGCTTTGTTCATGCAAGGTCTTCTTCTTAGGGATAATTTTTCCTAATGTCTCCAAGAGAGGACAAGTCAGGGTGTCAAATTGTTATCTATGGGATGCCTCATTCACATCAGGCCACTTCAATTGATCATACACTCTTGGAAGGCATCAAACCCAATGGAACCACCAAGAAGAGGACACATCACAAGAAAAGAAAAATCACGTCGTGAAAAGATGTCATCTATGTATGCCCCCACTTTAAAGCGGTTGCTAACACCATCACTGTGAGAAATTTCTTTAAAGTAGCCAAGAATAGGTGAAATAAGACATGAGAGCTAACTTGGAAAGCCCTATGCCAAGTCATATGTTTCTGAATTAGCTACATCATGAAGAGGTAGTATGTCACATGTGATTCAATCTTAAGACATTTCATCCACATCCCAAGCTTTCTCTTATAAATTAATGGAAGGTTAACGACTAGTCAAGAGAGACAACACAAGTGACATACAAGGACAAGGCTACTGAACCCATTGCCCCCAGTTAGTGCAGGACAAAGGTGAGCCTGGAATGGATGATGGTATGCTTCTCCTTGTGAGGGATGAAAAACATGCAATAGTGAGTATGCTATGATCCTACAACTATTACAAGGCAAGGAGCAAAAAATTTAATGTTATTTAAGGTGATGAGTAAACAAGGTTTTAGCAAAGTTAGACTTGATAGTATAAACTTTTTCATGGATGTGAGTAATGTCATGGTAACTTGGTTGGTGTGAAAGGTTGGTCTTAGGTGGGTGAAGGATTAGAGGATGATTAGGAGGTCTAATAGGAAATGCGGATTCAATGGAAACTTGTGTATGCATAACCTCATCGGGATTGGGTTGATGTACCTCTAAGAAAGGGCAGTTGAGTATCATTGTTTGACTATTACCCAGGGAAGATACATTACTATTGTGTGAAAGGAGTGCAACCATGTTGTTGTGTTCTTCCACCATGATACCTTCCCTAGTAGGAGAGTGGTTAGGAGAACTACAAATAAGATGTTTAGGACATTCATTGTTTGGTTCTACACTATTGACTTCATCACAAGTAAGGGGATGATCTATGGTTGAAGTGTCATTTTCCATAAGATTGTCATGATTCTCATCAATTGGATCTTGTAACACCATAATATCTTCTTCACTAATAGGAGAGATATTAGGAGAGGAGGAAAGCTGAGTGTTGTGATTGTTGATGGTTGTGTTCTTTTCCTTTAAGGTGTCATTCTCTTGTGCCATAGTATCTATCCAAGGAGGAGAGCTTTTTGGAAAGTGACAAATAATAGGTTTATTACATGGCATGATTAGAGTTGGTAAAGTAGCTTCATCGCTCATAGGAGAGGTATTAAGGGGAGGATAACAAGGAATTATATGGTTACCAATGATTGGACTATTGTGTTCAAATAGACTCATCCAAATGTGAGGAACATTAGGAAGGAAATAAATAATGCTATAACTCTCAATCATTGGATTGATTGATACCAACATATCCTTAGTAATTAAAGCATCGGAACAAATAGGGGAGGTTTTGGGAGTTGATTGAAGATGAGGTAAGGTAGTAACCATGATTTTAGCTTTGTTTGTTATAAGGTCTTTGCAAGAGGGAGGAGGAAGAGGAAGACAATAAAGACCATCTGGATCTTCAATGATTGCGTCTGCTTTCCACAAGATACCTTCGTCACCAATTGGAGAGATATCAAGAGAAGAACAATTATGATTATCATGATTATTGATGTTTGTATCCTCTTGTGTCAAATCTTTAGTGGATGAGTGAGGAGAGATGAAGTCATCAAGGGCTTCATCTAACATGTCCAACTCATTGCTACTAAAGGGCTTAAGAAGGGTGTGAGTGGGTGCATGTGATATTGTTAAAGTGTTGTTTTCATTTTGTATTGAATTTGAGATAAATGAATTGGGAAATACTATAGAAAAGGAAAATTGTAAAATTCTAATTACCATAAATGCTATTTAAAATGTAACAAAATCTAGGTAAACTTAAAATGCAATGTAAAGACATAGAATGCAATGCAAGTTTCTGATTTTAAACAAGGTGATTTACTGATTATACTGGAAATAAAATGTTGTGAATGGAAAATTCAATTTAAGCAATGCATGAAAGGAGCTAATCTAGGCTAGATTGAGTAAAATGCATGTAACAGAAAGACAACCTACTGATACAAATAGTTAAAGGCAGCAAACAAAAGCCTAAAAACAAGGTTTTCAGCCCTATAAAGGGTTGTTTCAGAGGCCTAAAGGGTGGTGACCTAGTCCTCCTGGTGATTTTTTTGAGTGATTTTGATGGTGTTCAGGTTGTATGATGCATACCAAAAATTAAAATGCAAAATTTTGATGGGTTTGAATGATTGAATATACAAAAATGCAATCTAAATGCACTTTTCACTAATGCAAAATTTTCAAACCCTAGAATGCAAATTAAACAATGCAAAATGCAATGCTATACAAACCTAGGATGGGAATGTACTCCAATTTAGAGACAAGGGGATTCAAATGTTAGGTTCACCAAAATGAACCACCAAAAATATATACAAGAAGGGAAAGAGGATTCATCAAATAGGCCCCTTGGGTTTTTCACCTAAGAGCACTTTATTAGGAAATGACTCTCTTTCACCTAATGATATGCTTTTTAGGTGAGTTCATTCAAAGATAGGGGTTGTGTTGTGTATGATTATGTCTAATTGAAATAGTCTAAGTGCTAGAAATGGATAAAATAAACTAAATGCTAATGTAAAACCTAGAAAATAGACTATGTTTGAAAACACAATGTTGTATGTAAGCATAAACTAGAATGACCTAAAAATGTAAACTTTAACAAAATAGACAGCTTTAAATGAAAAGGGGTACCTGGAAGTGTGTTGCAAACTTGAAGAAAATTTGAAATTCTAAAAATATTGATTTTTATGTCTGGCGGGACACTTGTGCCAAGTTGGGTGACCTAGTCCTTTTTTGGGGTGATTTCAGGAAACTGATCTAAGGCCTATTTCAGCCAAATGGGTATCTGGATCTGTATATATCTCTAGAAAATAGGAACACTTGGACTAGGTCACCACAACTTGTGGGAATGTCCCTTTTACCTTTTCAAGAGATTCGAAGGGGGGATCTATAGACCTCAACCTGCACTTCTTCTCTTGGTAATTTCCTGAATCTGGAACTACAAAACTCTGCCTGTAGGTGTCTTTTTGTGAATGGTTTTCCCTAGATAAGAAATATGTGTCTCCAACAAGTCTTCAATCCTTTCTTCAATCCTTCTAAGATACCTAAGTTTGCAAACACACAAAGGGAGAGAAGAGTATGTTGGATGTTAGGATATAGGGGTTTGCCTTGGTCAAACCCCTTTCTAGATAATCAAATCAAATGATGAAATAAGACAAGAAAGCATGAAATATGGAACAGTAGATTTAGTACCTTGCAATGGAGATAGATCTTGAGTTGTCGCAACAATCCAACCCTTGAATTCTTCAACACAAGATTTCTTGATGACTTAGTATGCAGATTTACCCTAGCTTGCTTGAGAAGAGTAGTGGATGAGGAGTGAAGAGTTGTGAATAATGAGTGTATCTAATGATAAATTAGGGTTTTTTGGCTTATTTATAGGCAATCCACCTAAAAAACATCCATTATTTGATCCTCAAGGTCGAAATTAAGGAGAATTAGACCAAAACCCTAACTTTTCCCGCTCAAAACCCTGAAAATAGCTCCAATGGGACTAGGTCACCACCTTGTGCTACCTAGTCCACCTGGACAGAACTAATTCACCCAGATGGGCGACCTAGTCCCACAGGGGCCATTTTGCCAGTTGGATTATCTGGGAGTGGAGAAATTAGGTTTTTATGATGATTTTATTATATATTTGATCAAATTAAGCCTTGGGATGCCTAATAAGGGGTCATAGGGGCCTGTAAATGATGATGAAAATGGGTTATTTAGGTCCAAAATCCATAGGAAAGGGTCCAAATGAGTGAAAAGTGTCAAAGGCTACACTTTTTGGTGACACACTAAATAATATATATTTCTTGAAATAATAATCATGTGCAAGGTTGAGGCAGTGTAGTAAATTTCATTTATACCATTAGGTATCCCCATTGTATTACCCACAATTATGAATTTTCTAATAGAGCTTTGTAGCTTATTTTCAACATAGATAATAAATCCTTCAACTTTGACAATATATATGCCTTGAATGATGTGGCCAAAAGGAGGTTACTTTAGTGATGAGTTGTAAATCAACTACCATTGACCCAATTGTTGATCTCTAATAGAAAATTTAATATGAATGAGATGAGATCCAATAAACAATGAAACTTACCCACAAGATGTGAAACTAGCAAAAGAGATACATGGTTCTCATGCACAATAAATTGGGCATTTATGATCCTATTCTTGACTACTAAAATACATCTAACATGTGGTATATATGTTCCAATTTTATGTGATAGTTCTAAGATATTAATTAAGAAACCTATTTGATTTATGATGCCCACACTTGATTTTATTTATCTTTTTCTAGTTGTTAATCACTTTTGATGGAACCCCTACCAAATCATATGTTATTTTGTATCACGGGTTGATTTTATTTTAAATAGAATGGGGCATTGAAATATTGAAGATTAGGAAGACTCGATTATATTTTGAACACATCATTGATCCATCATATAGTTTGCATTTCCTACATATGATGTGTTTTAAACTTGGTAATATGTTTGAAAGGCGATATTGGGTGGATTAAATGGTGGTTTAATGTCATCACATAGAGTACCTATTTCTCAAGAATATTTAGCTACCACTTGGTAAGGATATTACAGACGTCCTATGTGGCTATATCCTTAGATCTTTGTTTATTAAAACCTTGGGTTAAAGTGCCACCTTAAATTCACAAACCCTTCTAAATTAAAGTAGCTTAGTATTTCCAACTTATGCATATAGTTGATGTTCATGTCATCTAGGGAGCTCATATCAAATCTATAATTTATTGGTTAAAATTTGAAAAATGTGTCTAAACTTATTTTCAAGATTTGTGGCCTAAAACATATTACATTAAATAAGATGGGTAGTGCCTTTTTTCATTTATTTATATCCCGTGTTACTTTTTTCAACACTATGTACAAAGGTCTTCCAATAATATGCCTCCTTGCAGTTAATACGTGTCTATATGTGGTCCCTTGTAAGCTTCGTACAATTAAATTTATTGATTGTTGTAATGCCCCGCCACGAGACCCTAAAGGAAGTTGCAACACAACGCGAAAGCGTACAATTTTTTTTTCTTCTTAAAAGTGCATTATTATCAAAGAAGATGCACAATACTTCACAAAAACCTCTAAGGTAACATGACAAGATTACATCTAACCAAAACATACACACTACTTGCACATAAAGCATTTATTAAAATATTAACCATACATTTTATTTCACATACTCACAAAACATTAAAGATTCTAACACTAGGATAACATATAATAATTTCCATATTACATTAACTTAAAAGTAGATTACAATACTCATTCCCGGAATGAGGTAGATCAAACCTAACTATTACAATTACAAGATTCCTCCTCGAAAACAAATGAGGGGAATAATAATAACAAGAGCTAAACTGAAATAAATAGAAAGTTTAAATTAAAGAATGAAACCACTGCAAGCTCTCCACTAGAAAACCTCGCAACGCAATCTACAAATCAAAGGGGGACCCAATGGCGTAGGGCGCATGTTCCTCCCAACCAAGTGGTACCCAAAGGCCCACCCCCTGTGCTAGGAGATAGTAACACGGATACAAGGACAATCCCTACAACCTCTAGTCACAGGTTGACTCAACGCTAAACAAAACCACCACAAGAACAACACTAGCTCAAAGAATACATTGCTATCCGAGTTTGACAGTATGACTCACCAGTAACCTAAACATACTACTAACCTAGGAGAAAACCACTCAAGATACATGAGTTACCCATCAGATCATTCTAGATCTTAGCCCCCATTAAGCTTCACCCTCCTACGGTTATCATGTGATTCATCACCACTCCAAACTAAGGAGGTACAAAAGAAGAGCAAACCATTCCCCGTTCATGTAAATCGGGTGACTTACTGAGAAAAACAATCCCTACTACCATCGAGAACTACAAAAGACAAGACCATGAAATGATAACTCTCAAATTTAACATACCCCATTAGGAAGACTTACAATACCTCATCTAATACCTCTTTTCAATTACCCCTAAATACCATAGAAGATATCTCAAACACATCATAAAGGTATAATAGTTTAATATTTACAGTATTCTAAATTAATACAACCTTGCGTACAATCAACAAAACAACTTATAATAATTTGCACCACGCAATTATCCCAATTCAACTAATTAATTAAAAAGGATCTTCCAAATAGAGATAAACATCATACTAACCATTTCCCCTATTTCCTCAATTTTAAAATAATAAAACCTTTGTTCCTACTATTATATTATATATATCTTTTAAATACCTATTCCCGCAATACACTTAATTAAATATTCATTTCCTCTAATTGCAATTAGACGAACCACATAAGCAATCAACACGATAATTAAATCTAAGAATTGGATTTACTAAATCCTTTCACATTCAATGATACACAAGAATAATAAGTCAAATTACTCAATTTTCTCTAATTTAATAAAAACCCTTATAAAGACAAAGGAGAAAATTCAACTAATTAACTAACAGACTCTTCAAATATCTCAATTTAACTTAACAACTATAAGAAAATCATTCCATTTATTATTCCAATTCCCTCAATTTTAAACTAATAAAATATCTATTTCCTCAAATGGTTTACATCATTTAAATAAATTATAATTTTCTCTTTTTCAAAACACATTAATTTAATTTCACCTAATACATGCATCTACATGCATCTAACCCAATGGCTATTTAAACGAAAACAATATCTTCATTACAAGAATTCTTTATTTTGGAATTAACTTCAACTTGAACTCGAACATGCATCTATTTAACAGATGTAACCAATCTAAATATCTAGTCTTCAGTTCCATGAAAATGTTTATAACTAATGTAAACGTATTTCCTATATTCGAATAAATATACATGCAACCTTTTCATTTAAATTACATTTGGAGAAAATATACATATACTTAATAAATTTCCATAACATTAATTATCTCATCATATAAAACAATAATATTTATTTAACAAATATATATATATCATATATATACACAATGTGTATATATTTTTATATATAACAATATATTCTACATTTAAAATCAAATCAAATTTGAATTTAATAAAAACGAATTAATAAAAAAAAACGTATTAATAAAACGAATTTAAATACATCCAAATTTAACTCCATACGAAAAAGGGACGCAGGTTTTAAAGGTAAAAAAAAATAGAGGGGGGTTGGCTGGCTTACCACAGCCGCACCCCACAATAATGGGGGCAGACTGTGGTAAGTCCAACACACCCCATGTATGGGGCAGGTGGTGGAAATACCATCGTCCACCTCCCTTAGGGGGGTGCAGTGGTGGTATTTCACTCACCTCCCCCAATCACAAACACTATAACGGATTTTTCTACCAAACAAAAATAAACTCTCTCTCAACAAAAAAAAATGAAAACTTTGATAGCATTATTCAGGTCACCGTACGATGATTTAAATGAATTTAAAAAAAAAAGCATTCCACAAATAAATAAATATATATATTATATATATGTGGGGATATATATATATATATATATATATATATATATATATATATATATATATATATATATATATATATATATATATATATATATATATATATATATATATATATAATACATATATATATATATTGTATATATATTTATTGAGTTTCAATAATAAATTAAATTGGGGAAAAGTTTCTGAAGAAAGCCATCTACAAGCAAATTTTAACTGGACAACCAATTTATTTCTCGGGGGAATTTTCACAATAACAATAACCGTTTTCCAAATTTATGAGAGGATTTCAATTTCAATTTTTAAAAGAAAAGTTTCACAGACTTCCTCATAATAAAATTTAACAAACTTCTACAAGCAAATTTAAACAAATCCCAAAAGATTACTAAAATAACTCCCCTCTAAATTTACACAGAGGCTTTCAAAACTAAAAATAAATTCTTAAATCACAGATTGTTTTCCTCTGAGTTTTTTCACAACAATTCAACAATAAAGAAGCCTTAAAATTTTTCGAAAATAATTTAAAGCTTATACAAACAAAACACAAAAACTTCTTGCACAGGCAATCTTTCAATCTCAATTAAACCATTTTAAGCAAAGCTTCTACAAAATTGAATTTTATACAGACAATATTTCTCAAACAATTAAATAAATAAAATAAGACTTAAAAGAACCTGTTTTCCTGAAGCTTGAAGAAACTTGAAGGTTGGAGCAGAGCCTCCCCTTCAGAAATCAATTTCCAAAGCTTTTCCCAAAATCACCACTTCCAAGAAGGTGTAAATATCTAGCAGCCACCAAATTTTTTGAGAAACCCTTTGTGTTTTTTTTTTTTTAATCAATTCTCAACCAAAACCTCTCTCCAAAAATAATCTCTTCCTTTCCGAAAAAAAACTCCCATGAAGTAACTTCTTTCCTCCCTCAATTATGGCAAAAATTCTCTCCCAACAAAATTCTCAACAAAGAGTAATTAATAAATTCTTCTCACACACATGTCATATTCAAAATATCTTTTCAACAACCACAAATATTTTCTCAAAGCCTTTTTGCATGTTAAAATAATTTCTAATTACAATTTAATTCCAAATTGAAATTAATTAACACTAATTGAAATTTAAAATTAAAATTAAATTAAATTCCCCTTTTCTTTTAATTTTCTCCACATCATACTTAATTAATTAATTATAATTATTTAATAAATAAATTCAACCCATTGGATTAAATTTAATTAATTAAATAATTAAAATTTAATTAACTAATTTAAATATAAACTTCTATCCACAATGTATAATTTAAATTTAAATAAATATCAATTATTTAAAGCAATAATTCAAAGTATTAATTTCCATACTCAAGAGCCTTTCATAATTAAAATAATATTAAAATAAGCACCCAAAGACACAACCAACTCGACTAATGACCCACTAAGGCTAGGGTGTAGACTTGACATAGGTAACCTAGCTACTATCTCCCAATCATTATATCGTTTGGTCGACACACTCAAACCTGTATCCAAGGCATCAATAACACATTTATATAAAATCATTATAAAATACACCGTGAAGAAGAAATCACAAAATCACAGGGTGCTCGCAAGCGAGTGATGCAATCATGTCCCCTTCACCAATACAATATCACCAAACTGACACTTCCATCATTAATAAAATTCATAAGCAATAATTATGTTATAATAACCCAACATTATTTTTAATTAAAGCATGTCAAGTATAACATCAAGGAAAGTACATCTCATAACACACATAGTTTGTATTGCTCTATAAGAAATGATAAAATAATAAAGCATCTTAATCTAACATAAGAGCAAAACAAAGGGGTGTTACAATTGTGATAAACTCTTATATTTAGAGGAGGTCTTCTCATCTAATTTTTGGTATGTCTAATGATAAATCACCTAGTTACAATGTATTTCCCTTTCAATTCTATTAAATCATTTGGGATAATATTGGTTGTGATTTATTTTAGGTTTGTCTAGAAAGTCCCATCTTTAACAAAGGAAATACTAAATTTATACATAAAGTTAGGGATTTTGAGTTGATATATGACTAGAGACCCATTACTCTTTGAATTTTTAATTCCTCAAGACAACACACCTAGGAAAAAACCTAACAAAACATTTTTTATTTTTAAATTGAGAACAACAATGATGAAGATGTGACAACATGTCACATTGGCACAAAAATGTGCACACAAGTGTCATGTGAAACACAATGACACAAGCAAAAGGATAATAAGAACACCTTTACCATTGCACAAGAAAGGTGGCACTAGTGAAGACCTACCAATGATGGGACAAAATTACCACAATGAACCTACAAGAGGGGAAATGGTGATCGATTACTAACCCAAAATAATGTTCTCTCATAATACTTTCACAAGGGTATGATGAGGGAATCATCAACCTATAATCTACACTAAGACATACTTAGAAATTATTACAACACCCAAGAAAACACTCATAAATGGTGGAATTACTAGGATTTAATACATCTCCCCTAGATGATACAACCATACTTTTCCAAAAAAAGGAGTAGGAAAATATAAAATTCACCTCCAATCTACTCAAAAATAACCTTAAGCAACACCAAAACACCAAAAAAATATTTACAAAAGGTTTTCTAATTGGCAGATACAAAACCTTCCACCAACTGCAATGATGATAGGTCACTTTCAGACAACATGCTTCTGAAGGAAAAGAGCTTCCATAAAACTTGAGATATGAAACTGTTTGAAAAATTAACATGGGAAGACTCTAGGCTAAGGGGAACAACTTCTATGAACAAATTTTACTCAAGAAATTGCCAAAAACCCAACAAGGAAAAAAATGACAAAAACACAACACCAAAGGATACTAGCACCTAGTGAAGAAATCAACACCTAGAGAAGACACTAGCATTAATTCACAATTTTCCAAGTCTAGCATTGGAGTCCTTGCCACACATTATATCTCTTCCAAATTATTGCATTCCTATTCTAGTGTTTTATTCTTGGACAATGAGTAAACCCAAGCTAGGGTTTGGTCCCTAAGACATTCCAGACAATCAAGAACTACAAGGAAGGAGCCTCAAAAAAAAGGTGGAATCCAAAATGAAAAAAATGATCAGGGAACCAAGAAGGTCCTAGACACCCAATCTCATCTCACACTAGCTCATGAAGCATAACATTCCCAAAGGTTATGGAGACTACAAGATACTCCCACATAATGAAAATGGCACAAGGGATGAAGGGGTAAGGTTCCCAACACCTCTCAACCTCGACAAGACCACTTAGAGAATCCTAAATGGACCCTTGACGAGGTAGTTCTCAATGAAACACTTCATAAAAAAAAGATAACTAAGGATCCAAAACAAACAACATGTTTTCTATACACAATGATTTATTTTAATCCCAAATACAAATGTTCTCTAAGTTCATTTTAACCCACATTGCAATGATTATGAAGATCATATAAAACAACATGCATGTTTAACTCCAATATTGAAACTTACATAATGCAATTAAAACTACAAAATCATTCCATCCACTTAAGGAGGTTCAATTAATATATTACAATTATAAAAGAGGACTCAAATTTCCTTGAAATTATAAATTATAATAATTCCTTAAAATGAAATAGTTTATAAAAAACCTTTAGCAACTCTATCACAATCTTGGAGCTCTTTCCAAGATCTTCAAACCCCATTGGTGGTTTTCATACCACCTGAAAACATGGTACCCTTAGGTTGACTCATGTCATGCTAGGAGATAGTCTCAAAAGCCACATGTACATCACTCATGCAAAATAAGTAGCATGGCTCCCAAGTAGCAAGTGTTGTCATTGATGTTAGTAGAGTGGTCATAAGTATTATGTATGATGATGAATGCCATGAGCTTTCTATAATAGTTTTCATATATATCATGTTGCTCATGAATAGTTGAATGGTTCTATGCATGTTGTATTCATTATCTATTATGTAAAATGTATAAAAGGTTTTCTTATAATCAATTGCTTAGGAAGTTTTATTGAATATCTCCAGAGAATGCTTGCATTCCTCTACATTTGAAGATATGGTCCCATAGTTTGGAAGATAGATAGAATCAAGTGTGATGCATGTATGTTCCTATTTACAAAGAATAAAAGTTACCACAAAAGTTTCTTGAGTTAGTAGAGTGAAGACTGTGTTGTTGCAGTCATGGAAGGTTCAGAGAAATACTTTGCATTTCTCTGTAGTCAATATTGTGGTCTTGTGGTTTAGATAATGAGCTTAAAATATCTATTTGTTTTCTCCCTTCAATTTTCAAATGTTGAGGCTTACCACAAGTCAAGTATTTGTTTTTCTATCTCATGACTATGTTGTCTCAATATGCAAGAGATATTGGTTTTGTGTCTATTTTCTTGCACCAGCATAATGTTGCATGAAGTTGTAAAAGGAGGGCATGAAAATATTTTTGAATATCATTTAATGCTTGTGTTATGATCTACATGATGTTATTTGGACACTCTGGTACCTCTTGTGGTTTGAAGTTAATATTTGGAGGGTTAAGTGTTTTCTTGGCTGACTTGGTACATTGAGTTGTTTGTGCCATGCCAAGTTTTTGTGACATGCGCCAACATTGGATTGTGTGCAGATGTAAGATAGGTCATGCTTATCTATTGGCTTGGACAACATTCAATTTCCTTTTCTCGTAGATGATTTGGAGTTGAATCATTATGGTTGTTGCATTTTTCATGTCATACATCTCATATTGGCCAACAAGGAGAACAATTTGATGCTTGTGGAAGGTATAAAAAAATCATCAAATGTGTGATCAAGTGTGTGTTGAATGCTTAATGAGTGATTAATGTAATATGCCATAAGTAGTGAACTAAAGGTAGAAGAATGTGTAATTAAGTGATTATGCAAAGAAATGTATAAGGTATGTTGAAGGTAGTGAGCCGAAAGTAGTAGTTTAAGTGTGAGTGGTAAAGTGTGTTGGAGGCAGTGAGTTGAAGGCAATAGAGTATGTTAAGCAGAGAAGTTGAAGATTATGTGTCGAAAGTAATGAGATAAAGGAAACAAAGCTTATTATGCAAGTGAGTTCTAAAGGTAGTGATCTGAAGGTAGAAGTATATGTGAGGAAGTGTGTTGAAGGTAGTAAGCTAGAGGTAGCAAAAGTGTTGTGGTGGTGGTTGATCATCTAATTCATCATGTTGTATGCTGAGGTTGTAACTTCTTTATGTAAGTGTTGTATTTTTCACATGGAGTTGTAAACTTATATTGGTTGGATCCATAAAACATATTGTAACTATTGTTTCATTTTGTGAGGCTGGATTTGGATAGTAACTCCAAGTAGCTTGCTCATTGTGGATTTTCCCTTCTAGGGTTTTCCACATATATCTGGTGTTGTGGCTATGTTCTTGTGCTTTGAATGCTTAATCTATTTAAATAAAGTAATAAGTTTTCATTGATAGAATTGAATTGTATTAATTTGAGAGATATACTGATTCACCCCCCCTCTCAATATATCTATATGTTCTAACACTCATGTCACTAAATAAATTAGATTAGAATCTAATAAAGTAGCTATGTCACCTTCAAGTGTTAATAATGGTTAGTTAACTATTTTTGATAATCATCTTAAGGATGTATTTTGTGTTAGTTAATCTTATAATAAATTTATTCCAAATACATGCTATAGTGAAGATTGTTAGGTATTTGAAGTTCCACTTGAGTGTAGTTGTATGAATCAAGAGGTAAGCATGCAAAAAAGTGTTCAATGCAAGGAATCAAACCTTATGGTCAATGATATTAAAGTTATGCATGCAAATGTTTAGTTAGAATAACAAAATATTGATTGTCTACTATATGTAGTATTATTTTCTTTCTTTGAATATTTTAGTGTTACTACTCACTTTGTTGCAAGATTTTATACACATGAGGACAAGATGAATATCTTTATACTTAAATGATTTTTCTGATAAATATGGTGGCATGGAAATTTATTTTGTATCTTGATAATGATATTGTTAAAGAAGGGAATGCTAGCATTCAACTTGAAGAACATGAGCAAGGATGTTTCATAATATATAATTCCTTATTTTATTATCTCTACTGATAATTATTATAATGAGATATCTCCTACACATGTTTACTCTCATAAAAATGAAGTGGAAGTTTCTAATTCACAATAGAAATGTTATGATGAGAATGCTAATGACAACACATTCTTTCCTATGAGAGAAAGATATTATAACTAGCATGCCTCTTGTTTATTCATTTCTTGATGCTCCCTTAGTTGTTGATGCAAATCATGTCTCTAACCTAGGTATGTAGAATTAAGCATTTATATCATGGTGAATTTTTAGAGCTTAGGTTGGAAATATTAACTTTTACAAATTTGAATAGTGTTGATAGTTCAGTTCTAGTCTCATTGGTTTAATGTGTTAATTTTGAACATATATTTTGAGAAAGATCAGATTCCTTGTCTTGAAGATGAATAAAATCAATTTATTTACGAATTTATGAGTATGTGCAGGATCATCATGGAAAAAACAAGCCCTTAAGTAGCGATGAAAATTCAGAAAATCAGGGTTAGGCAACTTGGTGTAAAAATTTGAATAAGTTATCTATATTATTTCAAAAATATGTAAGAAAAGAATATGCAGAAAATTGAATGCAGTTTCTGAAATACTAGGTTTATTTAAAAAATAAATAAATCTATTTGGTGAAAATTTGAAATTTTAATGCATTAGTACTTAAATTTTAGGGAAAAAATAAGAAGTAGGTGTATGTCTAACCACCGTAACCACAATAAAATGACAATATTTTTTTAGAAGATTTTAGATATAGGTAGATGACTCATGTCTCGATGTGATGCATATTTTTTTGTAATTTTTTACCATGTAATTAATAATTTATGATTTTTTTATTACAACTTTTAAAAAATATAAAAATTTGTATGTCTGACCACCTTAACTTGGTCAAAACTTCATGAAATTCTATTCTTTATTTTTAATCCTATAGTATGTGAAGCATAGAATGTGACTTATATTTTGGATTCAAAAAATGTGATACCATTTGAAAGCTATAGATGTTTTTCAATCAGCTTATCAATCAAGAATTTAGTTGTAATTCAAATAGAAAATGAATAATAATTATTTATTAAATTCAAAGTAAAGAATAGTTTATATTGGTGGAAAGTTGAGATTCTCCTTTAAAAACCCTTTTTGTTTCATCAATTTTGGGTTTAAAAAAATCGTCAGCTACATGGACCATCATATCACTTACATATCACCACTTTTTGGCCCATCATGACCCTGCACATACCCTTATTTGTAAAATTAATTATTATTTGATAGGCTATAGTACAAGGCCTAAAATTGAGAAACAAATTGAAGTAAATGGTCATTCTAGTGAGGTGTTTTAAGATAGATTGAAACCTAATGATATTTCTTTAATAAATGAATAAAATTATTGTATTATGGATATGATAATTTGTGTTAATATTTACTTGTAATTAAATGAGTACCCTAACAACATGGATAATACACATGATTTATTTAAGGAAGATGAGGAGAAATTATAAAATGGCACACCTCAAGTTTGTTCTTCTTTTGTTAATAGTTTCAAAGTAGGCTTGGATGAATGGCCCAATGCAAATGTTTCTACTTGCATGAAAAATAATATATTTGGTGCCTCCAATACCCTATTGTTCTTAGAATTATATATGTATACATTTCATGATGGGAATGGTCATTAAGAAGATTCTAATTTTATCCAAGTAATGAGCATGGTTATATGATTATTTTTTAAGTGGGATCTTAATGATTTTTTACAAGAAAATGAGTTAGAGATATTCTATAGTTTTAGTTTAGTAGTTATGGGTAAGTGCACAAAGATGGTTCCCAAAAAGGGGACTTAAGTGGACACCTTTTTTTCTAAAATCAGGAAATACTGACCTTGGACATGAAATTGAGGATAGTTACATTCAAAATTTTGAGATGGAACAAAAACAAGGATCGAAGTGCTCCGAGTCTAATTTCTAAACTACTAATTTATTTTTAAAATGGTTGAGATTAAGGGGTTCAAATGAGGGACGTACACAAATTGGTGTTTTTTTGGTTAGAAAAACATAACATAGCAACTTTTGTACGACCCTAGCATGGTGTACTTTTTTTTAGTATTTTTAAAATCGCTGCAATTAGAAGTTAGCTAACAGTATTTAGTTGATGCATGATTTTTTCTGATAATTCTTTAATGAATATTTGATTTTTTTACTAATTTTTGTAGTGGACACTTCTTGAAAATAAGAATTTTGGCCATGCTACCCCTACAAATTTTGGAAAATAATTGATTTTTTTAATAAAAAAATTGTAGAATGAAGTCTAGTTTCTAAAAATGTAATTTATTTGAAATTTCGATGAGCGGTTAATTTATAATGAGAAAACCACCAAACACTACTTTTTTTCCAAAAAAGAGACATACAAACAAAATAAATTATAGATGAAAGGCTTAACATTGTTAGAAAGTGAAAAAAACCAAATCATTGGATAGCTAAGAGAGAACGTAACATTACCCAGATGTTCGATTTGTTTGATATTGAACCACGTGCTATCCTGATGGTGAGCACAAACTCGATTATGTGAAATATTATAGAATTTGCAAAAAAACATCTCTGGTCATTGGAAATGACCTCCAAGCCTTTGGGTTGGTATTCCAAGGCAAATACCAACCCCAAGGCTTGGAGATTCCCAAAGAAAGATATAACGCATGCACGTTATATCTTAGTTTTGACATGGTTTTTTGCATTTGTGGGGAACATGTCAAGAAAGACATAATGCGAGCACGTTATAACGTGCTCGCATTATGTCTTCCTTTATATTGCTACTCTATTGAATGTATGTTGATATATTTGTATGTTTGTATGTACATGTATGCTTGTATGTCATGTATGTATGTATGCATGCTTGTATGTATGTATGCATGTATGTATCAATGCATGTATATTATATGTATGCCTATATGTATGTAAGATTGTATCTACACATGTATGTATGTATGCTTGTATGGATGTAGGATTGTATGTACATATGTATTATACTTGTATATATGTAATTATGTATGTATTTGCATATGTCTTTAGAGGGAGGGAGAATTTTAAGAGAGAGAGTTTAAGAGAGAAAGAGAGAGGGAATGGGAGAGAAGGGGTTGGAGTGAGAGGGACTTAGCTAGGTAGGGTGGGAGGGATAGATGGAGGGAGAGAGAGGGGTGGGAGAGAGAGAGGGAGAGAGAGAGGCGGGGAGAGAGATAGATAGAGAGAAAGAGAGAGTTATGTAGGTAGGGTGCCAAAGGGAGAGACTTGATAGTGTGAGGGGAGTGAGAGGGAGAGACTTGAGAGATATGTAGTGAGAGGGAGAGACTTGAGAGATATGTAGTGAGAGGGAGTGTGAGAGAGAAGGAGTGTGAGTGAGAGACTTGAGATAGGGAGAGGGTGTGGGAGGGAGTGACTAGATAGAGGTAGAGAAAGAGGGGGGTGGAGTGAGATGGACTTATCTAGGTAGGTTGGGAGGGATAGATAGAGAGAGGGGAGAGAGAGAGAGAGAGTTACCTAGGTAGGTTGCCAGAGGGAGAGACCTGAGAGAGAGAGAGGGGGTGAGAGGGAGAGACATGAGAGAGAGGGAGAGAGGGAGTGGGAGAGACTAGGAGGGACATAGAGAGAGATGGATAGAGGGAGCGAGAGAGGGTGGTAGGGATTGATTGAATGAGGGGTACATAGAAAGAGGGAGAGGGTAGGAGAGAGGGAGCGAGGGAGAGGTGAGATGTATAGATAGAGAGAAAGTGATAGGGATTAAGGGTATAGGGTGGAGGGATTAGGGTGGAGGACCTATAGGGTTGATGGTTTCTAGGGTATTAGGGTTTAAGGGTTGAGGTTTGAGGGATTAGGGTTGATGGTAGAGGGTATTGGGTTGAGGGTATAGGGTATAAGGTTGAAGGGTTTAGGGTTGAAGGGTTTAGGGTTAAGGGTTTAGAGTTGAGGGTAGAGGGTTTAGGGTATAGGTTTGAGGGTATATGGTTGAAGGATTAGGTTGAGGGTCCAATGTAAAGGGTAGAGGGTGTATGGTTTGAGGGTTTAGGATTTAAGGATTGACGGATGAGGGATTAAGGGTTGAGGGTTGGGAAATTAGGGTTGAGGGTTTAATGTATAGGGTAGAGGGTTAAAGGGTTTAGGGATTAAGGATTGAGTGTTGAGGTTTGAGGGTTTAAGGTTGAGGGTAGAGGGTTGAGGGTATAGGGTATAGGGTTGAGGGATTATGGTTGAGGGTCCAATATATAGGGTAGAGGTTATAGGGGTTGAGGGATTAGGGTTTAAGGGTTGAGGGTTGAGGGTAGAGGGTTGAGGGTTGAGGGTTGAGGGTTTAAGGGTTGGGAGATTAAGGGTTGAGGGTTTAGGGATTAGTGTAGAGAGTTTTCTTGGATTTAAGGGTGTATGGGTTGATGGATTAGGGTTTAGGGTAGAGGGTATTGGGTTGAGGGTTGAGGGTAGAGGGTAGAGGGTAGAGGGTAGAGGGTAGAGGGTTGAGGGTTTAGGGTTGAGTATTTAAGTGTTTACATGTTTAGGGTTTAGGGTTGATGGATTAGGGTAGAGAGGGAGGGATGGATGGATAGAGAGAAGGAGAGAAGAGGAGGGAGGGACATAGATATATAAGGGTTGAGGATCCAATGTGTAGGGTACAGGGTCAAGAATAGAGGGTATATAGGGTTGACGACTTGTAGGGTTGATGGATTAGGGTATTGGGTTGAGGGTATAGGTTTGATGGATTAGGGTTGAGGGTACATATTTTTGACAGATTGGGGTTAAGAGTCCAATGTATAGGGTAGAGGGTATCAGGGTTGAGGGTTTAGGGTTTGAGGGTTGAGGATTGAGGGATTAAGGGTTGAGGTTCGAGAATTGAGGGTTGGGTGTTTAATGTACAGGGTAGAGGGTAGAGGGTAGAGGGTTTAAGGGTTGAGGGTTGAGGGTTTAAGGTTGAGGGTGGACAATTGAGGGTATAAGGTTGGGGGATTAGGTTTGAGGGTCCAATGTATATGGTAGAGGGTATAGGGGTTGATGGATTAGGGTAAAGAGTTTACTAAGTGGGTTTAAGGGTTGAGGGATTAGGGTTGAGGGTAAAGGGTAGAGGGTTTAAGGGTTTAGGGTTTAAGGGTTGAGGGTTTAGGGTTTGGGGTTTAGGGTTTAGGGTTTAGGGTTGAGTGTTTAAGGGTTTATAGGGGAGATGGTAGAGGGTTGAGGGTTTAAGGGTTGATGGTTTAGGGTTGAGGGTAGAAGATTGAGGGTATAGGGTTGGGGGATTAGGGTTGATGGATTAGGGTAGAGATTTTACTAAGTGGGTTTAAGGGTTTAAGGGTTGGGGGATTAGGGTTGAGGGTAGGGGTAGAGGATTGAGGGTAGAGGGTAGAGGGTTTAAAGGTTAAATTTTTAAGGGTTTATAGGGTAGAGGGTAGAGGGTTTAAGGGTTGAGGTTTTAAGGTTGAGGGTAGAGGATTGAGGGTATAGGGTTAGGGGATTAGTCACGAGGGTCCAATGTATAAGGTAGATGGTATATAGGTTGAGGTAATAGGTTTTAAGGGTTGAGGGATTACGGGTCAAGAGGGTTGAGGGATTAGCATAAAGAGTTTACTAAGTGGGATTAAGGGTTTAAGGGTTGGTGGATTAGGGTTGAGGGTAGAGGGTAGAGGATTGAGGGTAGATGGTAGAGGGTTTAAGAGTTGAGGGTTTAAGGTTTGAGTGTTTAGGGTTGAGTGTTTAAGGGTTTAAGGGTTTATAGGGTAGAGGGTAGATGGTAGAGGGTTTGAGGGTTTACGGTTTAGGGTTTAGGGTTGAGTGTTTAAGGGTTTATAGGGTAGAGGGTAGAGGGTAGAGGGTAGAGGGTAGAGGGTAGAGGGTTTAAGGGTTGAGGGTTTAAGGTTGAGGTTAGAGGATTCAAGGTATAGGGTTAGGGGATTAGGGCTGAGGGTCCAATGTATAGGGTAGAGGGTATAGAGATTGAGGGATTAGGGTTTAAGGGTTGAGGGTTGAGAGTTGAGGGATTAAGAGGGTATAGGGGTTGAGGGATTAGGGTTTAAGGGTTGAGGGTTGAGGGTTGAGGGATTAAGAGGGTATAGGAATTGAGGGATTAGGGTTGAGGGTAGAGCGTAGAGGATAGAGGATTGAGGGTAGAGGGTAGACGGTTTGAGAGTTTTGGATTTAAGGGTTGAGGGTTTAGGGTTTAGGGTTAATTGTTTAAGGGTTTATAGGGTAGAGAGTAGAGGGTAGAGGGTAGAGTATTTGAGGGTTGAGGGTTTAAGGTTGAGGGTAGAGGATTGAGGGTATAGGGTTAGGGGATTAGGGTTGAAGGTCCAATGTATAGGGTAGAGGGTATATGGGTTGAGGGAATATGGTTTAAGGGTTGAGGTATTAAGAGGGTATAGGGGTTGAGGGATTAGGATTTAAGGGTTGATGGTTGAGGGTTGAGGGATGAAGAGGGCTGAGGGGTTGAGGATTAGGTTTAAGGTTTGAGGGTTGGAGAGGGTTGAGGATTAAGAGGGTATAAGGTTGAGAGGGATTATGGTTTAAAGGGCTGAGGGTTAAGGATTGAGAGGGTATACCTAGGGAATAGGGCTTCTAAGGGTTGAGGGATTAAGAGGGCATAAAGGGTTGAGTATCAAGAGGCATGGTTGCGGGATTATGGTTTAAGGGTTGAGGGTTGAGGGTTGAGGTTTGAGGGACAAGAGGGCATGTGGGTTGAGGATTATGGTTTGCTGGCTGAGGGTTGAGGATTATGAGGGTATATGGGCTGATGGATTAGGGCTTAAGGGTCAGGGTTGAAGGATTAAGAGGGTACAGGGGTTTAGGGATTAGGGTTGAGGGTAGAGGGCAGATGGTAGAGGATTGAGGGTAGAGGGTAGAGGGTTTAAGGGTTGAGGGTTTAGGGTTTAGGGTTGAGTGTTTAAGGGTTTATAGGGTAGAGGGTAGAGAGTTTCAGGGTGGAGGGTTTAAGGTTGAGGGTAGAGGATTGAGGGCATAGGGTTAGCGGATTAGGGTTGAGGGTTGAATGTATAGGGTAGAGGGTATAGGGGTTGAGGGATTAGGTTTTTAAGGGTTGAGGTTTGAGAGTTGAGGTATTAAGAGGGTATAGGGGTTGAGGGATTACGATTTAAGGGTTGATTGTTGAGGGTTGAGGGATTAAGAGGGTATAGGGGTTGAGGGATTAGGGTTTAAAGGTTGAGGGTCGAGAGATTAAGAGGGTATACACATTGAGGGATTAGGGTAGAGGGTAGAGGGTAGAGGGTAGAGGGTAGAGGGTAGAGGGTAGAGGGTAGAGGATTGAGGGTAGACGGTTTAAGGGTTTAGGGTTTAAGTATTGACGGTTTAGGGTTTAGAGTTGAGTGTTTCAGGGTTTATAGGGTAGAGGGTAAAGGGTAGAGGATTTCAGGGTTGATGATTTAAATTTGAGGGTAGAGGATTGAAGGTATAGGGTTAGGGGATTAGGGTTGATGGTCTAATGTATAGGGTAGAGTGTATAGGGGTTGAGGGAATAGGGTTTAAGGGTTGAGGGATTAAGAGGGTATAGGGGTTGAGGGATTAGGGTTTAAGGGTTGAGGGTAGAGGGATTAAGAGGGTATAGGGGTTGAGGGATTAGGGTTTAAGGGTTTAGGATTGAGATTTGAGGGATTAATATGGTATAAGCGTTGAGGTATTAGGGTTCAAGGGTTGAGGGTTGAGGGTTGAGGGATTAAGAGGGTATAGGGGTTGAGGGATTAGGGTTTAAGGGTTGAGAGTTGAGGGTTGAGGGATTAAGATGGTTTAGTTGTTTAGGGATTATGGCTTAAGGGTTGAGGGTTGAGGGTTGCAGGATTAAGAGGGTATAGGGGTTGAGGGATAAGGGTTTAAGGGTTGAGGGATTAAGAGGGTATAGGGGTTGAGGGATTAGGGTTTAAGGGTTGAGGGTTGAGGTTTGAGGGATTAATAGGGTATAGGGGTTGAGGGATTAGGGTTTAAGGGTTGAGGGTTGAGGGATTACGAGGGTATATATGTTGAGGGATTAGGGTTTAAGGTTTGAGGGTTGAGAGTTGATGGTTGAGGGATTAAGAGGGTATAGGGGTTGAGTGATTAATTAGGGTTTAAGAGTTGAGGGATTAAGAGGGTATAGGTGTTGAGGGATTAGGTTTTAAGGGTTGAGGGTTGAGGTATTAAGAGGGTATAGGGGTTAAGGGATTATGGTTTAAGGGTTGAGGGTTGAGGTTTGATGGATTAAGAGGGTATAGGGGTTGAGGGATTAGGGTTGAAGGTAGAGGGTAGAGGGTAGAGGGTTTAAGGGTTTAAGGGTTGAGGGTATAGGGGTTGAGGGATTAGGGTTTAATGGTTGAGGGTCTAGGGTTGGGGGATCAAGAGGGTATAGGGGTTGAGGGATTAGGGTTTAAGGGTTGAGGTTTGAGGGTTGATGTATTCAGAAGGTATAGGGGTTGAGGGATCAGGGTTTAAGGTTTGAGTGTTGAGGGTTTAGGGTTTAGGGTTGAGTGTTTAAGGGTTTATAGGGTAGAGGGTAGAAAGTTTAAGGGTTGAAACTCTCCCTGCTACCCCCTCTCTCTCAGGTCTCTCTCTCTCACACACTCACTCCTATCTCTCTCCGCTCTATCCTTAACCCTTAACCGTTAACCCTTAACTCTTAACCCTCTACCCTCTATCTCTCTCCCACTCCCTCTCTCTCTCTCAAATATCTCCCTCCTACCCCATCTCCCTCTCTTAGGTCTCTCTCTCATTGTTCAATCACTCCCACTCTCTCTTTCTCCCACTCTCCCTCTCCCTCCCTCTCTCCCTCTCTCTCCCTCTTTCTCCCCCTCTCTCATTCTCTCCCACTTTCCCTCTCCCTCCCACTCTCCCTCTCTCCCACTCTCTCTTTCTCCCACTCTCCCCCTCTCTCTCTCTCAACCCTACACCCTCTACCCTTAAACTGTAAATCCTTAACCCTCTACCCAAAGCCCTAAAGCCCTAAAACCCTAAAACCCTCAAAGCCCCTCCCTCTCTACTATATATCTCTCCTCTCCCTCCCTCTCTCTCTCTCTCTCTCTCTCTCTCTCTCTCTCTCTCTCACACACACACACACACACACACACACACTCACCTCTATCTCCTCTACTATAAGGTTATAGAGGAGAGATATAGAATTAGGGTAGAGGGTATAGTCAAAGAGAGAGAAAATAAATCTATTAAAAAACCATCTTTCACATAACACAAGTGCATTTTGAAGAAGTAAAGATATGATCATTTTAGAAAGAAATAACATGCTCGCTCTATAATCTAAGCGTGTTTTGTCTTGCACTAAAAATTGTAAAAAAACTCAATATACCAGTGATCTCAAGGACCACATTCTTCGTATTCTCCTGGTTCTTTGCATGCAACGACAAAAAGACACTTTGTGATGATGTTTTGAAGTGTGCATGCATGTTTTTCACATTCCACCACCTTTTTCATGATCTTTCCACCACCTTTGCATGAAATAGAATATTTTCACATTGAAAGGCATATAATATCAATTCAAGTCTGAATTCCATTTAAAAGTGATATACAATTGAAGTTTGGAGGGGAACAAGCTTTTGAAAAAGTCAAATTGTTGAGGAGTTTGAAGAAAGAAAATAAAAGGCTACATAATTGGGTTGAACTCCTCCATTTGAAGCTCTAGTTTTTTTAGGTATGTGAAGTCTTTAAACATTTTCTTTCCTTCTATTATGACTTTCTTTCAATTTTGTTATTTTTCATATTCCATGTTGATCATTGTTTGTTTGTCATTATAACCTTAGGTTTTCAATGCACATTTTAAATTACACAATTATATACACTTTCCAATTACATTTTTAAACCCGACGCAAAGCATCTACTAGGATCCACAAATCATCAAGGGTAATTCTAACCCTAACTTAAATGGGAACTTGACTCCAACTCTTTTTCAGACTGAAAAATAGATTAACCATCATAAAATTGATTGTAACATAGCATAAATCTGATTAGAAACTCATAACCATTCAATTCCTTCATGATTCACTAATTCACTCTTCCATACAACTTACATGGAAAAATAACAAAAAATCATGGATTCTTGCTACCAACCTTTATCCAAACATTCAAGACACTGTAATCAGCATGTTATTGATTGAAATAAATCAAATACACATTCACAAACCACTGATCCATCAAGATCTTTAATTCTTGTAGTCATAACATCATTTTGCACAAGAAGTTAACTTTGCTCAAAACAAAAAATTCTACAAGTTAGCATTTCTAACTTCTACCAAGCATTGAGACATATTTTCCAACATCTTTTAAATAGTTTCCTAACATAAATGATCAACCTTTTCACTATTTTATCATATTCACTCCTAGCAAACTATCCACCATATTCCAAGAAGGTCACCAAACCCTTAAATTAGGTGATCCATCTTCAGTCATTTTTTATCTTTAAAACCTAAAAGCACAATCTGAATCTCCATTTTCACATACATTCACGTACCTTAATGTCAATTAAACTTGTTTTGAGATAAACATCAAAAAACTTGACTGGACGCTAGAATAAGCCTCAAATTAGGCCAAATTTACAAATGAAGTATCCTAAAATCACCACCAAAACACCTAATAAATCCAAACAGTCTTTACCTAGGTCAGAAAACACCAGATTCAACCAATTTTAGGAATGGAAAGGCTCAAATAAATGTTGTTCAACAAAACCCTTACTTTATGCTCCCAAACAAGCTTTCCAAATGAGGGTTTATTAGAAAAGAATACTCCAAATATTTACATGCTTTGACACTACTTGAAATAAATTTAGAAATTTTCTACCCATGCCTTAGGAATAAACTTACAGTCTCATTGAATGCTCTTTCCTCAATTACCAACATGTAACCATCCATTTTCATTTGAAAAATTATGTATTTCTTTAGAGGACATCAACCAAATGATGGAATTTTTTTCCCCCTACATATAACAACATGCACACACCTTACACAACCTAAAACTAATCTACTCCACTGAACTACAGATCCTAGATCATGGAGTAGTCATAATGAACCTTCTTAGACTCTCAAACCCCCCTAGTGCACCAAAACCAAATCTCTTTGAGGAATTTTGTTATTTAACAATTGAATTAACTTGTGTATTGATACAATTAGGGGAGGTCCTATAACACAACTCAACAAAAAATCAACCAACAACAACAATTCATAAAATTCTTCACTTTCACCAATTCAACAGTCATCCTTGTAGCATAGCTAACTCACTCAACCAAATATATTTTTTAGAGAAGGTATTCTCAGAACAAGACCTGAATCTTCTCAAAGTCCCAATAGGGCAAAAAATAACATATCAACAAGCCACAATAGGATTCTTTGTTACAACTTCATCAAAATTGGATTTCTACACCAACTAGGCCTCAAATTACGCCTCTTTTACAAAGGACCTTATCTTAAATCCTTTTCCAAAACACCAAACTCAATTGGGTAGTATTCTATATGTTATAAAACCAAGGATTCCACCATTTTTTTTTAGAAAATCACTCACCAAAGTGCCAAATCACAAAACCCTCCTTTTTACCCAAGAAATTAGGGGTTTATTGAAAAACACTCATACAACCCTCACACAATCTTATAAATAATTCAAACAGGCCTAAAATGGCCTGCAAAAACTCAATTCAACAAGAAACCATGCTTCCCCAACATAAAACACACTTTAGCATATCAAAACCACTTGAAATCTCATGGAAAACTCAAAATTTCACTATAGGGCTTCATGCCCAACACCCTTTCAGACCTCCCTTGTACACAAACAACATTCCATCACCTATTTAATGATGATGCAGACTCATTCCACCAATTACAGTAATCACAATGAGTGGAATGGGCCAATTTACATAATTGAGACCTTCAAAACCCCTTAATCAAGGCACACAAACTTGTAGCAAGAGATTCAATCCAAACAACCAGTAGAATTGGATTTATAGTCTCAAAGTAAATGAAAAACATTGCTAACACATTCCCCAAAATGATTCAAGAAGATTTATATTCAAAACCTCTCTGTATGGTCCATACCAAGGCTGCAAAGACAAAGAAATACAAAAAATATGAAAAAATTGTGATTTTTCAATTCAATCTTCCTTTAAATCTTCAAAATCAATCTTTGCATCGATGTTCTCCAACATATATGTGATTTTTACCACAAAAATAACTATCCTAATGCATATAATATGGTCGGATAACTATGCAACATAGTTCAAGAACTCGTGCATGTTCTACTGGTTGTGCAAGATGCATGTCATTACAGGTGTTCAACATATGTGGAACTTTTGTGAGGTTGGACATGGAAAGAGGGAGCATGATGGTGTAGGAGCATGCATGAAAAGAGCATTAGCATGAGAAGAGTTAAAGTATAAATATAGTGAAAAGTTGACAAATGTAAGATCAATCGTTGAGTGGTGTAATGCTTCAATTGGTCCAAGTAATGAAGTTACGTTTTCAATTCATAGATTTTTTTGGTTGATGGATGATACTAACATTGCACCATATGACAAATATTGTACACTAACAAGATCAGGTGAGCTACACTCTTTCCTTAGCTCAAATACAGGTTCATGGAGTATCGATACACAAAAGATGGAATGCTTTTGTTCTTCATGTACAATGCAAGCCTAGAATGATTGAGTCAAGGGAGTGGGTTGACAAATGGTTGACAAGTTATTTTAGCCCACTTTACACGTATCACCCTTCGATGACATTAGAACTGACATTGATGAAATCATCGATCAAATTTGACCACGTATTAGATCTAGTTCAACCAGGTAATATATCTACTTGCTTAGTTGTTGAAATTCCATATTGTTATCTTACTTTGTAGTGTATTCGTAATGTTGACTAATTTCAAGAGATTTGCTACACATATCAATGCAGGACATGTTTATGCAATTATTGTAAATGAAGAAAATGAAGAGGGAACACACTATTACTTGTGTCATTGTGTTAAGGCCAAAAATAAATTAGAGGCCCCAGTCATAGATGGAGAAAATATTGAATACCCTACAGGCTCAGTTGTGGTTATTGGAGTGTGGCTTAGAAGGTACCCACATAAGAGTGTTAAACATTGGTTGTTTTAGGACTTTGGACATGCATCGTAAGATTATTCATTACTCGAACCTTGTTGTGGAATCCAATGTTCGTTTGACCAAATATGGGGGTAGACCTTTGAACAAGACCTTGTGGAAGGTCCATGAGTCTGGCCATGAGGCAATACTTGACCCAATAAAGAGTAGAGAAAACCCGGATGGTTCATTGGATTAATTTGTAAGTATGCACATTAATTTTTTTGATGCCAATGCTATAATCTTCTTTTACTTTTCCTATTTGTAAGTAACTTGCCAAAATTTGATTGGTGTCCCCTTGTAGAAAA
This sequence comes from Sequoiadendron giganteum, assembly GCA_007115665.2. NCBI lineage: Eukaryota > Viridiplantae > Streptophyta > Pinopsida > Cupressales > Cupressaceae > Sequoiadendron > Sequoiadendron giganteum. The sequence continues at coordinate 429,799,541 of CM021107.1, read as the reverse complement.
TGCAGATTTATGAGCCATCCAAGAGAATCTCAGCCAGAAAAGTAATGCAACATCCTTATTTTGATGATATTGACAAATCTCAATTATGATTATAAGCCATTACAAAATTTTGTCCCAAGCTTGGTGAGGGAATTTCAAGTTATTCATTTGAAGTTAACCTTATCATGAGCACCTATGGTGTAGACATTATAAGAAAATATCGAATTTCAAGTTATTCTATTCATGAGAGATGTTGTGTGCAATAGGTATCTTGGAACTCCCAGTGAAGATGTATGACCAGGAGTGCGTAAGTTAAGAGATTGGCATGCCTATTTGTAAGTGCCTTCCATATATTTTTATTTCATTCAATCCACTTTGGATGCTCTTTCTCTTTCTTCTTTTACTTTGTGTATTTGTAAGTAAACTACTAAATGTTGATTTATGTCATAGAAGCAAATCACAGCCAAAAAGCAATGCAACATCCTTATTTTGCTGATCTTGACAAATCTCAATTCTAATTTGAAGCCATTATAAAAGAGCATGTAAAGCTTAGCGAGGGAATATCAAGTTACTTATTTGAAGTTAACCTCATAATGATCACCTATGATGTAGACATTATAAGACAATATCGAATATATGAGTGACATTGTAAAAGATATGTGAGAATAGTGTACCTAAGGAATTCTAATGGGATTCACTTGTAATGAGATTTACTCGAATATTGAAATTTGGTGCAGGGGCACCAAGGTTATTGAGAAAATTTGGTTCATGGAAGTCTTAAGTTAGTTTTTTTTTTTAGTTTTTGTGCTTTGGTGATGCAAGGAAGATAAGAGATGGCATTTTATGTTGCTGCCTTGTGTGTTTTGTGTCAAAATTAGCATGAAAACTGAGGTTTTACACTAGGGTTTGATAAAATATGACCATGGGAGGATTTGTGATTGCCTTTTAAGCTTGTGTAGACCCATTCAAGGGTGATTTAAGTGGTGATAGGGCTAGAGTGGGTTTGGAAAGAGGTTTACAAAAAATTGCAAGGAAACAATGAATTTTATTGATCTTCTTCTAAGTACAACATCTCAAACCTCAACCTCAAACCAAAAGTTGTGGATTTATGCTAGGAATGGTACATTTATGCTATGTATGGTCCTCTTTCACACCAAAACATGTGGAATCGCTCTGAGCTATGTTCAACCAACTCAGTCCCTTAAGCGTCCAAAGTGGAAAAGGGAAGCAATCTTTAATGGGGTATTACTCGAAAACCATGGAACTTAATAAATATTCGTCTAAGCCTATGAGATCATGTTGGGCCCCTCTACAATAACCTCTCTCGGTTTTTTCTATCTCAGAGGCATTTTCCCGTGGTGACAAATTTTCACTTGGGGAAAAAGTTGTCAAATGCAAGTAGTTGAAAGTTGCAAAGTGGTGCAACTTTCATTCTATAGCTCATGTGAACAAATGGAATGTTCCAACGCATCCGAATAGGTATTTTTAAGCTAGAAATGATCCTCTTTTGCACTCAAACATGTGGAATTTCTCTGAGCTACGTTCAACCGAATTGATCCCTTAAGGATCCAAAGTGCAAAATGGATGCAAACCTCAACATGCTATTACTCGAATACCGTGACGCTTAGAAACTTCTCATATGATCCTATGGGATTGCATTGGGCCCCTCTACAATAAAATCTCTCGGTTTTGGCTATCTTGGTGGCATTTTCCCATGGTGGTGAATTTTCACTTGGGGAAAAAATTGTCAAATGCAAGTAGTTGAAAGTTGCAAAGTTGTGCAACTTTCATTCTGCTACTTGTGTGACCAAATGGACTGTTCCAACACATCTGAATATGGATTTTTACACTAGGCATGGTCCTCTTTCACACCCAAACATGCAGAATCGCTCTGAGATACGTTCATCTAGATCAATCCCTTAAGGGTCCAAAGTGCAAAATGGGAGCAAACTTCAAAATGTTATTACTCATTTATCGTGATGCTTAGAAACTTCTCGTCTAATACTACGAGATAAAATTGGGCCCCTCTAACATAACCTCTCTCAGTTTTGGCTATCTCAAAGGAATTTTCCCATGGTGGCAAATTTTCACTTGGGGAAAAAATTGTCAAATGTAAGCAGTTGAAAGTTGCAAAGTGGTACAACTTTTGTTTTGCAGCTCATGTGACCAAATGGACTATTCCGTCACATCTAAATAGGTATTGTTACACTAGGAATTGTCCTCTTTTGCACCCAAACATGCAGAATCGCTCTGAGCTATGTTCAATTAGATCAATCCCTTAAGGGTCCAAAGTGCAAAATGGTTGTAAACTTCAGCATACTATTACTTGGTTACTATGATGGTTAGAAAATTCTCATCTGATCCTATAGGATTGTGTTGGGCCCCTCTACAATAACCTCTCTTGGTTTTGGCTATCTCAAAGGCATTTTCCCATGGTGGGGAATTTTCACTTGGGGAAAAAGTTGTCAAATGCAAGTAGTTGAAAGTTGCAAAATGGTGCAACTTTTGTTCTGCAGCTTGTGTGACCAAATGGATTGTTCCAACATGTCTGACTAGGTATTATTATGTTTGGCATGGTCTTCTTTCGCACCCAAACATGTGGAATTGCTCTGAGCTACGTTCAACTAGATCGATCCCTTAAGGGTCCAAAGTGCAAAATGGCTGCAAACTTCAACATGATATTACTCAGATACAATGATGCTTAGAAAATTCTCATCTAATCCTATGGGATTGCGGTTGGCCCCTCTACAATAACCTCTCTCGGTTTTGGCTATCTCAGAGGAATTTTCCCATGGTGGTGAGTTTTCACTTGGGGAAAAAGTTGTCAAATGCAAGTAGTTGAAAGTTGCAAAGTGGTGCAACTTTCATTCTGCAGCTCGTCTGACCAAACAGACTGTTCCAACGCATCTGAATAGGTATGTTTACACTAGGAATATTCCTCTTTAACACCCAAACACACGAAATCGCTTTGAGCTATGTTCAATCAGATCGATCTCTTAAGGGTCCAAATTGCAAAATGTCTGCAAAATTCAGCATGCTATTACTTGGATACCATGACACTTAGAAAATTCTCATCTGATCCTATGGGATTGCATTTAGCCCCTCTAAAATAACCTCTCTCGGTTTTTGTTATCTCGAAGTCATTTTTGTATGGTGTCTAGTGTTTACTTGATGGAAAAAGTGTCAAATGCAAGTAGTGTAAAGTTGCAAAGTGGTGCAACTTTCATTTTGCAACTCATGTGACCAAAAAAACTACTCCAACACGGCTCAATAGGTACATTTACACTAGGCATAGTCCTCTTTCGCACCCAAACACATGAAATTTTTCTGAGCTACGTTTAACCGGCTTGATCCCTTATGATGGCATGCACGACAATCAAAAAAAGAAACATAAACATGACAGTTGAGAAGTTTGAGTTTTCCACACAAAAATTGTATGATCATTAGAAGTCACAAAACTCTCAAAATCTCTTCATCTCATCAAAACTACACTCTTCCTTGTAGCACTGCAAATTGACTCAGTCGGGTATATCTCCTCAATCAGATCCTAACCTAAAAAATTTCAAAACCTCATCAGGGCACACAATAACATGTTTACAAACTACTCTAAGTTTCTTTGAAACAATTTCAACAAATCAAGCTTTCTACGCTTTCTAGACCTCTAAATAGGTTTGTTTTACAAAGAGAACGCTTACAAATCATTTCCAAAACCAATAAATTCAATTGGGCAGAAATTCACATGTGTCATAACAAAAGAATCCACAATTATTTGTTAGAATTTCGTTCACCAAACTACCTGAACCCCAAACCCTCCTTTTAAGCCAAAAACCTAGGGTTTATTGAAAAACACACATCCAATCCGAACCCAACTCAACAACCACTTCAATCAGGTCTAAAAACCTCTGCTCATGCTTAATTCATCAAGAAATAATGTTTCCCCAACCTTCTACTAACTTTTCTATAACAAAACCTCACCATTCCACTTGGAAAACTCAGATTTTCATGCTAGGGATTCATGCCCAACAAAACTCTCGACCTCCCTTGCACTTCTCCAACATTCAAACACCTAATACCTAATGATGTAGACTTGTTCCTTGAATTACAGTGATCACAGTGTGAGGAATGGGTCAACTTACCATTTTTTAAGACTTACAAACCCTTAAAACAAGGTATTCCAACCAGTCACAAAGAAACTAATCAAAATCTTACCCAAAACAATATTAAAGGCTCGAATCAAAAGCAAAGAATAGATAACTCACACCACTTAAGGAAATCAAGAAAAATTTGGATCAATCTCCCTTTCTACGGGTTGTATAAGACTGATAAAAGATGGAATTACATAATATCTATGGAAAAAGCAATGCTATCTCTATTTACTTTCCTTCCAACTTCAAAAATCAATCTACATCGATGCCTTTTCACCTTATTTATAATTTTTCCTCTAATTATATCTTAACCCCTATAACTGACTTTTAAAATGCTATGACTGTAAATGTATTCCCCAAAATCTGCTTTTTGCAACTTTTTAAGCAATTTTTACATCTTGTGCTCAACTTGATGATTTTGCATTATGTTTGCAATATTTGTAAACGAGACCTTATAATCACCTAAAAGCCATCTAAAATGACTTATTACAATGTAAAATGGTCTTATTTACCTTATTTAATGACAAAAATGACTCACACCTAGAGTCTACTCCTAATCAACCTAGATTGACGACTTTTGTTCCAAGGTGCTCAAGCACCAAATATGTTGAAATAGGCCATTACACCTATTGTTCAAGTTGTGTCTTAGTGGAATGGGCCTGATGTAAGTAGGATAGGGATTAGGAATATTAAAATAGCATTGGTAAAGGCATTGAAAGAGATTACTAACACTGCCTTTGTTGAAAATTCAAAATTTAGGACTTAAAAGCAAGGCTAGAAGAGGTGAAAAGAATAAATTGCTTGAGAATAAGTTAGAATAGGTTGGAAATAGGGCAAGGTTGTGGATTTTTATGTGTTCAAAAGGTCTACAAGGATAGGGGAGGTCAAACTTATGTTATGGCATGATGCCCTAGTTGGGAAAAGAGGGGTTTGAGGGAGTAAAAGTGGGTAAAGCCAGGGGGCAACATAATTTGGTGGTCAATTAAGTTTGTGCAAGAAAAATGAAGAGTGTTGGAAGATTTTTTGAGGTTGTATGAGGTATGGATATGGGGTTTTCAATAAAACCTAGTGAAATTTGTGAAAAGTGAGGGTTTAGAGGATAGTGGGGTTAGAGGGCCAATCACGCCCTAAAAATTATGGATTTTGTGGATTTGCAGATAGGTAAATACTACCCAATGGTGTTTTGCAATTGGAAGAGTGATTGAAAGGGTGTTTCTTTGTTAAATATACCTATTTGGGGGTCTAGGACATCGTTGAGTCCATTTCTTATATGTATTATAAATTATAACTTGCTTTCTCCCGAGTCCATTTCCTATACAAGAAATAATATTGCAAAAAGTTGACATAAATATTTTGACATGTTTATATGGTGAAAAATCAAGAACATAACAATTCATTTTGCACTATGAGGATTATGTTGTGAAAATGTTTAAGGACTATTCAAGATACATGTCTGTATGATAATGTGTCAAGAAGTTAACTAAGTCATCTACTATGAATATTATATTTTGCAATTGTTGTGAAGATTATGCATCCTTTGCTTAATTGAGTTGTTCCAATCAAAGGATTAAATATATTGGAATATTTTTATGAATCATTTCATGGAATACCAATTGAAAACTTGTTTTTTTCTTTTAGATAAAGTTGTTTAGCATCAATCAATTAATATTCAAGACAAACCATGAAGGACAACAATGATCAATGCTAGGGCTAACCAATTAATAAGTATACACATCAATAAGTCAAGCATGTACATGTGAATAAGGGGAGCACAAGTACTCAAAAAAATGTAAGCCTTGAAGTATACACACGAATACATAGTATACACAAATAAATACAAAGTATATGCACAAATACAAGGCATACACATGAAAACATGTAAGTCACAAAGTATACATTGGAACACACGTAAGTCACAAAGTATACACGTAAGTTGTAAAGTATACACTTGAATACACGTAACTCATATCTATTGAACCATAAATTTATAATGCAAATATGGACACCATCGATAAAAAGATTTTTACTAACCAAATAACCATGTAGGCATACATCAATATATGTTGATATAGGTATAAAATATCCATATAGGCTTATGAGAATGCCATATAGGCATACAATGTCAAATATATCCAATACAAAATATGTACAAAATTGCCATGTAGGCATGTACAACAAAGGGCTTTGGAATCAAAAGTCATTGCTCTCCATTCTCTTCTCAAAATAAACTCTTTCCCTTTGATTGTCGATTGGATGGCGATACGTCTATCACTTGTTTATTCTACGGTCGAGGAGTGCTCCTAGTGCTCCTCCTAGGGTTTAGTTCTTGTTCAAGTCTTCTTTGTTACAATAAGAAGTAAATACATTAATATATAGAAATTATATTATAAAAAATGATATATCTAACATAATAATCACTTACCACCATCTGATGATCACTCTCCATGAGGGAAATATTCACACACCCATGCTAAGGCATGTTGAAGCCTTGTATAAACCATCCAAATAGAAATTAAACTACGAATCAATAATGGTTTGATTTTTCACTAACTAACATTTATAACAACGAATGTAAATTGAAATTTAGTAATTTGCCTCATACCTCCCCTATCAGAGCCATCAAGGATTCTATAGCAAATGAAACACCGATCTCCATTGCCCTCATCGCATTTAGAGGTGTTTCTGCTTGCAACAACTAAAAATAAAACAACAAATTATTCACTCACAAAAACTACAATAGTGATCCACGCCACGACTTATAATGTATGAGATAATGAACAAAATTTTGAGTACTTATTAAACTATATATTTATGACTATCATTGGTGCAAGAGCACCTTGTCCTCAAAATACATCCAAAAGGAAAATTTGTAAAAACTTGAACTTTCAAATGCAAATGTATTTGACGTATTTAAAAGTCTCAAATAGGTTCTAGGAGGTCAAAATATCAAGAGTGCAAAAATGTCAGAGATGTAAAAGATGGAAAAAAGAAAGATTTGGAAAATGCTAAAAGTTGCCAAAATTGTAAATGCAACAAAAAGAAAAATAACAAAAGATCAAGAGTCATGAGGGAAAAAGAAAGGATTTGATTGGTGAAATAAGTTAAAAAGGTAAGGAAACTTCTTTAAAAGGCTTGTAAAGGTCGAGCAAAAATCAATCAATTGTATTTAAATTTCAGAGTTTTCCTTCATTGTTTCTCCAGTTGCATAGTCCGTACAGTAGTTTTGGGTCTTGTACTTCATTCTTTCAAGTAGTATAGAGAGTTAGATTTAACTTACATCCATTTCAAGGAGAAGCTATTGAATATATTCCTTGTTTGAGTCAAATTTCTTGAACTCGGACTGTTATCCTCAATATTGAGGTTTTTCGAGTCTATTGAGTAAATGACCTCTACTCCATCGAGCTAGGCCTTATAGATCAGTGGAGTAGATGTAGATAGGTTTTTTAAAGTTTTCTTTATGTTGATTTGTGTAGGGATAAAAGAGAATGCAAGATATTTGAGTTTGATTTCTGCTCTAAGAGAAAATACAGAGTTTTCCTTCAACAATTTGATGGCTACAAGTGAAAATTTGATGAAAGTGTATTCTAAGAGGCTAAGAGATGAATTCTAAAGCATAAGAAGACCTATTCAAAGGAGTTTGAAGTAGTTTCCAACTGGCAGGAGGTATGGAATATGGGAATCCAATAAACCCTCATTTGTAGGGCTTACTTTGAGCACAAAATTAGGGTTTTGTGGGGTAGCATTTAAATAAGCCTTTGAATCCTTCAAAATGATGAAATCTTGAGTTCTGTGACATGGAATACGACTATTTCAAGTAAATTTGTGATTAGGTAATGATTTAAGGATACCTCCTTTGTTATTTTGGCCTAATTAGAGGCTCATTTCAATGTTCAATCTAGCTTTCTGATGTTAGTTCTAAAAATAAGTATTGTTGCTTTTGAAGTATGTTTTAAGGGACTGAAATGGGTCTCAAAATCTATGATGAGTTTATGCTGACATAAAAAGACCAAAAGAGTAATAACCCGATATAAGGGTTTGATGACCTACAAGGTTTAAGGTGTTTTGGTTGCTAAAATGGTGAATCTGATGTAAACAGTGATTTAAATGTTACAGTTGGATTTAAATCTGCTTTATTGATTTTGTAAATGGTTTCTAAGTGTTTGGAAAGGATTTGAAGGAAAATATGTTATCTTTGGGAGATTATGCAAGGTTGATTCCTATGGCCAAGAATGGAGTCTGGACTACAGTGTTATAAAATCTATTGTTTAATGTTTTGTGAATGTAAACTGGTTTGTTTTCAATCTAAATATGAGGATTATAGTAATTTAAAGGTCTGGTAATAGGTAAAAGAAAGATTGAGAGACTAGTGATCTTTTTTCCTTGAGATTCAAGTTGTCAAGAATGGGAATTTGGTGAGTAGTGTGAGTTGTGGATTGTTTCAGAGTTTAAATTGATTTGGTATAGTCAATTGATTGTTGGTTTGATGAGTTGTATTTTTGATAGTTTTTGGGTGATCCCACAATAGTGGTTTACAATTTTTGGCCAAACTGGGCACTGAATTTTTTTTTAAAACTAAATCTTCACATTCGGGCACCTACAGCGGCTAAACCATGAGGAATTTGAAGATGATGCAAACTAGAGTCTCATCAAATTTTGTCTATAGATTCTAAAAATATTTTTTTCAAATTTTTTGGAATCATATTGCACTTTTTTTTCCATCTCCCACGAAAACTGGTTTTTTTCAGAAAACAACATTTTAAAAAAGTGACGCTCACCGTATACAACATAATTTTTTTTATGTGAAGGATAAAATTCTAATTTATTCGAATTTAGATTTGTAACAACGATATCTAGCACTTTCATTTGGTCTCATAGTTTTTTATTGAATATTTTTTCCTTAATCAAGTTTCAAAGTCAAACCAATTGCAATTTAGACATAGGCGGACTATATACAACATAACTTTTTCTATATGAATCAAAATTCAATTTTATTTTTTTAATGGATCAAGGACATCAATACCTAGTCTGACTGTATTTTTAAATTTTTTTATTTTGATAATTTGCTATTTTTCCACATGTGCAGAACAAAGAGCTTGATTTTTCAGTGAAAAACCTATGTTTAATAAAACTAAAAAATAAAATGCATAATAAAACCAAATCATATTAAAATTATATTCAACTGATAGCTCATTCCGACGACTATCATTATCTAGTTGGGTTTCTAAATTTTTCTCCATTTTCATCTTCAAATTGACCTTCAAAAGATAACTTTTTACAATTTTTTACAAATTTTTGAGGGGATAGGGAAAGAAGGGGGTTCGGCCAAACCCAAAAAATGTGTTCGATTGAACATAGGTTCGACCGAACTTTGGTTCGATTGAACCAATTTAAAATAATGAGCGAAACTATTTTAAAGTGGTTCGATTGAACCCCCACATTATACATACGAAAGTCAAACAACTTTTCTAGGGTTTTTTTGCCTTTTTTTCGAGCTCTATGTAAACGGCGATTTTCAAGCGACCCTCGTGCTTCCAAGTGTGTCGGTTGAAAAAGATAATTCACAGGTGAAAAATGATGAATTTTTTGAGAATGTTATATATTTTATTTGTTATTGTTGCATATGTTTTTATTATTTTTTATTGTTGTAAGTTTTTTCATTTCTTTTGTGACAGATTTTTTGCATTTTGGAGGAGAATTTGTTGTTATCTTTCAAACATTTGTAATTTGAAGAAGAAAATGGGACAAAAAGAAAAAAGACAAAAACAAGGCTCAACGAATTTTTTCAAAAGATAAAGAAGAAAATAGATGCAAACAAAACTTGACAAATTATCATAGAAAGAAACAAGGTACATCTTTATTTCTTCTCTTTCTCATCAAATATGGGTAAACTTATTTACTTACAATAGTGGGTTTATCATATGTTTTATCTAGCAACAAGGAAAAATGCATCAAATAATTGATATATAAGAAAATTGAAGGTTCCTCATTTCAATTTTATGAAAATGAAAACTCAAATGCGCATCATCAATGAGTTCTATAAAACTAAAATCTCCAAGTTATCACTAGATTTCATAGTACCGCATTACTCTCAATTTCCTCTCTTTCTTCATAAATAATTATTTGTAGCATCAATGGTTCATCTTTATACATTTTTACTTTCAAATTTTCTTCATTAGATCCATGATACTTTATCACAACTCTATATTCTTACTTCTATGCTACTACCTTCCTTTTTATCACCATCTATCATTTCTTGCACATCCTTGATTTTTTTATTCTACATCATCACAATTTATCATTCCTTCATATTTAGATTATCTTGAATGTATTTATTATTGTTACATGAGCTTATGTGCATTCTTAGATTCAATTTCACTTAGCATCCCTTTTTCATTCTCTACTAGTGTCTCCTCCTTGAAATACACATTTTGATCCTATGGCCTTCATCTTCCTTCCTTACTTGGAAACAACCAATATGTAGTGCCCCACCTTTTTTTTCATTCTATTAATAATATTCCATATATCTCCTACCTCCTAAAATAGGTTTCTAAATTTTTCTAGTACTCTAGATCTAATTTCCATATCAATTGCAAACATATTTGTGGTGCCTACTACTACTCTTTTATGAATCCTTACACTAATTTTTTTACTAGTTTTGATCTACAATATATTCTCTTTATTTGTATTCTTTTGTAGCACCCAATTTTGCATCTATCTATGTTTATGTTCTTCTTTAAATCCTTATATTTATTTCATCCAATTGTGCATCATCAATTATATAGATATGGTAGAAACACGATCTTTCACCAGTATTTCCCCCTCTATCTTGGTATCTCCCTTTGTATCAATACATGCAAATCAATAGTAGGTAAATCATTATGTATAACCAAATTATATAAAAGAAGATGACAAAAGATAATTCAACAAAACAAAATTTCTAAACTCATCTAAAAAACCTAAATAGTGATAATTAGTTGAGAAGGTGGGGATAGCTCAAACACCCCATAAACACCAAAAAATTGGTAAAAATTATAAGTATTATAATAAATAGAATCATATTAGTTAACAATAAGTATTTTTGGATTAGGATAGATTTAACAAGTACGATGAATATACACATAAAACATACATTAACTAAATAAGTTTATATGCGAGGAACATATAATGTAGAAGTATGTATCTAAAATAATATCTTCTAAATTTTATAACACATCATCTAACATAGAATTAGAATATTCTTCATAATAGTGAAATAATTCATAAATAAATAGACATATTGATAGTAAAAAGAAAAATGTATTGAATTTGATTACCTTTAAAAAGTTGAAAGTTTTAGCTAACTTTATTCCTAGATAAGATTAATAACACAAAAATACTATCCAAAATAGATAAATCAACAAGTGTAAATGGTCTTATCTAAATTGGTTTCACCTATATAAACTATGCAAGCTTATTTTCCTATAAAAAAAAGTACTATGTTTTTATTAAACAAAATATAAAAAATGGGATTTAATTATAAACAAAGAAAAACCTAGAATGATAGTTGAGAAATAGATATCTCATCATGATAGGAATCTAGAATATGAATCAATAGAAGATAATAAAAATTACATCATGTTTCCTAGATGGTAGCATGACTACATTAAGGTCTATATGACTACATAGATTTTTGTTGTACATAAAAAAAACCCGTTTATACAAAATATTGAAAGTCTATAAAATAAGAATAAAATACACAACCAATAACAAGAAACTTTACTAGAATAACATGATAAATTTGTTAAAATAAATTAAATGATATAAAATGGTCATAATGTTATTTAAACTGAGCTCTAAGATAATATAATTATGATAGATTGGAAAAGACAAAAAACCTCCATATGAAGAGATTTCCAAGAATACATGTAGCTAGTGCCACAAAGAGAAAGGGGTGAATTTTGGTTATCTTACCAATATTGTCAAATCCCTAATTTGGTATTTTTAACTTCACAAATAATCAAATAAAAATACATTAGATTAATATAGTTGCGCTCTTATCCTATGTGCATCTAGAACTAAGACGAGTACAACATAAAAAATATATATAATCTATAGCAATAAGTGTATCCCTTAGATATATGCATTTTTTTTTTTGAGAAGATGGATCAACAAGCATTTCCAAGAGAGATATGAATCTACAAGAAGAAATATGAAATTTTGTGATTATGATATTTTCTTAGGTAGCTTCCTCAATGAATATAGCCATCTAAATATGTCATCTTCTTCTACATCTCTTTCTTTTGCTCTCTTCTTGTCATAATCTTAATCTATATTAATATTCAATTATATATACACTATCTAGCCCTCCATGTATAAAATGTCAATTCTTCTTTTTGGGAGTCAAAGATTTCATTACATTCCACATGAACCAATTTGAGATTAAACAAAATTTTAAAAGCACCAAAGAGTCCTTTTGAATGTCAAACACCTCAATTTGTTTTTTTCCTTTAAACCGAATAGGTTGACTTTTATATTAGATACCATGTGCTAATGAAAATTTTGGATCTGCTCCCTCATCTAGTACTATATCATAGGGAGTATAATGTAAATTTGGTTTCCCAAGCTCCTCCCAATTTATTTTAAGAATAATTTTAACATCTACTCCCAAGTTTATTAATATATTTTTCATCCATAAAAATGAGTTCTATATGATTGTGCCCATTTAAAAATATTAAGATGTGAAAGAGATGCATTTTGTTGTAATTATCATGTTCTTAGAATTAATGTCTATTCTAACATGTTCCAAGCCAAAAATTAAATTATTTGAGTATTGAAATGCATATATATTTGTTGTTTTATAACTTGAAAATTAGATTTTGTTCAGTATTAATATATAGGGACTGAAGGTTGAGACACAAATCCTAACGATCTCTCGTAATAGGATACCTTATCTAATAAAAATAAAATATTTAAATTTACTAGACCAACTATCTACTTAGGTACAAAGAGGCTCATAGACTTACCACACTATCTAATAACACGCTAAATTTTTATGGAAACCATAACATTCTTATGTTATATAACATGATTGAATTATAAAACTTATAGTAACAAGTCTAAAGCTTAGTCACTAGCATGCATAAATTTAATTGCATTAAAACATGAAAATACAATAGTTCAAGCTATCATGTTGTAACACACTCATATTTTTGATGAAAAATAGTCATGAGTAATGTGTGTTATTTTCTTCATGTAATACCTGATAAAATTATTGTGTACTATAAAGTGTATTTTTGTTGATTTGGGGTAATTTTGATTTAATGAATCATTTATCTATAAGATGGGAGGGGCAAGTTTCTTTAATTTTTTTAGCAATTTGAGTTCAAAATTAAATCTTTTATTTTCATTTATGTTGAATCATTTTTTAATTATAATCTAAAATTTGAATCTGTTAACACCTACAAATAGTCATCTCTAAGTTGAAATAAATTATGCACGGTAAATTTTATGTTGAATGAAATGCATAAAATAACCCCCTCAATTTCCTCCATCAATTCCAAGGCATTCTTGTGATTATTAAGTATAGATTTTAAGGTGTCTCAAAAATAACAAAATGGAAATTTTCAAACATTAGTAGAAATCTTTAAAATTTAATATATAAATATAAAAAAAATGCATTGGGAAGATTTTGTAACACCATTTGAGTTTATAATATCTATATAAAATATTCAATCAAAAAGAACATAAACACAGTTTCAGACAAATTTTAGATATATATATATAGTGACGTCTTGCATATTTTTACTTTAGGACGTCTTGTCAAAGACTAAAAATTAGAACTACTAACTAATTTGGTGCAGGATTGATTGAAGACTTTATTTTGAAACCTATTGTCTTTTAGCTTAGACCACATTTCAATTTTGGTGCTTTAAAACGAACATCTGTCTTCCATCATATAGATTTAATTAGGGGGTGAATGAACACTATTTGTTATGCTTGAGATGGTATGGAGTATGATCTCACCTTGTTCAAATTTGGTGATCAGAAACCAGACCCATCGTCTTTGTATGTGTTTAATACCTTAGAGGGGCCTGCCTCACAAGAGGGAATGAATCCAACCGGTTTTTCACTCGGGCCGGTATATAAAAGGATGAGTCTAAATTATCAAGTCCTCATGGTATGTAGGCCTTAGCCGTGCATGTGCCATTTGAAAATGGGTACCGACCTTTTCTTTTAAAGTATAAGATCCCCTAGTAGAGTGGTTAAAGCCTTAAGTGGATTTTTGTACACTCGTGAGGTGCCATTTCCCTGAGTATTCAGTAGAACCCTCTTGTTTTAGAAGCCAAAATCCCTTCTATTCATTGGTGCAACAACGGTCGTTGCCAAGGAATCCACATTCTCGTAGTTCTTAGTAGAGGTGAAGAGTCTGTCATGGGAGATTCATGAGGGCTCGAAGCTTGGTTGACCCGAGAAGTGAGTGCAATGTAAGGGGGAGCTAGTGTGTCCAAGCTTCTAAATCACCCACTAAGAATAAGTGCGGCTAGGGAAACCCATGTGGAATCCAATGAATATAGTCCTTGCCAACCTTAGGATTTGTGCTTGTATTGTTAAAATCAAACATTTTGTCTTCTATGTCTTGCGTGTTTGTTTAAAAATAAACCTCAAACAAACATCACACCTAGTACTTGGCAACACCTTAAACCTTGCAAAATCCCAAAACATCAAACAACAAAAACATACAACATGAACAAATATCACTTAGATTTCTTGGGGCCATCATCCTTTAGTTATGATTTTTCAATCCTTGCATTCCACCCAATCTTTCCATCCCATATAATCCTTGCATATTCATAGCCCTTTCATCACAGTCCTTACATATTCCTAGTCTTGCATACATAGATCATAGATCGCATAGTCCTTGCATACATATATATCATTCCACCTAGTTTTTGCATGTACAACCCCTTGCATATATGAAGATCATATCAACTAACCAAGTTGCATAAATTGCATGAATTTAGTCCTTTTCATATTCATCATTGATCAAATAGAACCCTTAGCTCTTGCACAAGTTCCACTACTCTTCATAGGTCTCAAAATCATCCCATTTGATATCTATCACCCACATTGAACTTAAGGTTTATCATGGACTTGAGTTAGGGAACATACCATTATCCTTGCTCATCTAGGGAAATCCTTTTGGATTCCATCATCTCCTACATACCCTCTCTTGGTCATTGGTCCCTTGTGTTTATCCATCATAACACAAGTCAAGCCTTGCATCGTAACCAAATTTGGACCTAGAGTTTCATTTGACCTCTTGCATTCTTATCTTATCACATCATATCATACCATTTTCATATATCCCATCTTAGAATAATATCCTTTTCATTGCATTCCATTCCTTACATATTCCTACTCTTGCATACATAGATCACATCACATATTCCTTGTATACATATATATTGAATTTCACCTAGTTCTTGCATGTACAACCTCTTGCATATATCAAGATCATATCACCTAACCAAGTTGCATACATTCCATGAATTTAGTTCTTTGCATATTCATCATTGATCAAAGAGAACCCTTAGCTCTTGCACAAGTTCCACTACTCTTCATAGGTCTCAAAATCAACCCATTTGCTATCTATCACTCAAATTGAACTTAAGGTTTATCATGGAATTGAGTTAGGGAGCATACCATTATCCTTGCTTGTCTAGGGAAATCCTTTTGGAGTCCATCATCTCCTACATACCCTCTCTTGGTCATTGGTCCCTTGTGTTTATCCATCATAACACAAGTCAAGCCTTGCATCGTAACCAAATTTGGACCTAGAGTTGCATTTGACCTCTTGCATTCTTAGCTTATCACATCATATCATACCATTTTCACATATCCCATCTTAGAACCATATCCTTTTGATTGCATCCCAATCCTTACATATTACTAGTCTTGCATACATAGATCACATCACATAGTCCTTACATACATATATATCATTTCACCTAGTTCTTGCATGTACAACCCCTTGCATATACCAAGATCATATCACCTAACCAAGTTGCATACATTCCATGAATTTAGTCCTTTTCATATTCATCATTGATCAAATAGAACCCTTAGCTTGCACTTCCACTACTCCTCATAGGTCTCAAAATCAACCCATTTGCTATCTATCACCCACATCACTTAAGGTTTATCATGGACTTGAGTTAGGGAGCATACCATTATCCTTGCTCATCTACGGAAATACTTTTGGAGTCCATCATCTCCTACATACCATCTCTTGATCATTGGTCCCTTGTGTTTATCCATCATAACACAAGTCAAGCCTTGCATCATAACCAAATTTGGACCTAGAGTTGCATTTGACCTCTTTCATTCTTAGCTTATCACATCATATCATACCATTTTCATATATCCCATCTTAGAATCATATCCTTTTTATTGCATCCTAGTCCTTACATATTCCTAGTCTTGCATACATAGATCACATCACATAGTCCTTGTATACATATATATCATTTCACCTAGCTCTTGCATGTACAACCCCTTGCATATATCAAGATCATATCACCTAACCAAGTTGCATACATTCCATGAATTTAGTCCTTTGCATATTCATCATTGATCAAATAGAACCCTTAGCTTGCACTTCCACTACTCTTCATAGGTCTCAAAATCAACCCATTTGCTATCTATCACCCACATCACTTAAGGTTTATCATGGACTTGAGTTAGGGAAGATACCATTATCCTTGATCGTCAAGGGAAATCCTTTTGGATTCCATCATCTCCTACATACCCTCTCTTGATCATTGGTCCCTTGTGTTTATCCATCATAACACAAGTCAAGCCTTGCATCGTAACCAAATTTGGACCTAGAGTTGCATTTGACCTCTTGCATTCTTAGCTTATCACATCATATATCATACCATTTTCATATATCCTGGATCTTAGAATCATATCCTTTTCATTGCATCCTAGTCCTTACATATTCCTACTCTTGCATACATAGGTCATATCACATAGTCCGTGTATACATATATATCATTTCACCTAGGTCTTGCATGTACAACCCCTTGCATATATATCAAGATCATATCATGCCTAAACTTTCCAAGTTGCATACATTCCATGAATTTAGTCATTTGCATAGTCATCATTGATCAAATAGAACCCCTAGCTCTTGCACGAGTTCCACTGCTCTTCATAGGTCTCAAAACCAATCCATTTCTTATCTATCGCCCACATCACTTAAGGTTTATCATGGACTTTCAAGTTAGGGAAAATACCATTATCCAAGTACGTGTCTAGGGAAATCCTTTTGGAGTCCATCATCTCCTGCATACCCTCTCTTGATCAATGTTCCCTTGTGTTTATCCATCATAACACAACTCAAGCCTTGCGTCGTAACCAAATTTGGACCTAGAGTTGCATTTTACCTCTTGCATTCTTAGCTTATCACATCATACATCATACCATTTTCATATATCCTGGATCTTAGAATCATATCCTTTTCATTGCATCCTAGTCCTTACATATTCCTACTCTTGCATACATAGATCATATCACATAGTCCGTGTATACATATATATCATTTCACCTAGGTCTTGCATGTACAACCCCTTGCATATATATCAAGATCATATCGTGCCTAAACTTTCCAAGTTGCATACATTCCATGAATTTAGTCATTTACATAGTCATCATTGATAAAATAGAACCCTTACCTCTTGCACAAGTTCCACTACTCTTCATAGGTCTCGAAACCAATCCATTTTTTGTCTATTGCCCACATCACTTAAGGTTTATCATGGACTTTCAAGTTAGGGAAAATACCATTATCCTTGCGTGTCTAGGGAAATCCTTTTGGAGTCCATCATCTCCTACATACCCTCTCTTGATCATTGTTCCCTTATGTTTATCCATCATAACATAAGTCAAGCCTTGCATCGTAACCAAATTTGGACCTAGA
>CM021107.1:429724111-429781357 GCA_007115665.2 Sequoiadendron giganteum | reverse complement strand
GAATATGGGAATCCAATAAACCCTCATTTGTAGGGCTTACTTTGAGCACAAAATTAGGGTTTTGTGGGGTAGCATTTAAATAAGCCTTTGAATCCTTCAAAATGATGAAATCTTGAGTTCTGTGACATGGAATACGACTATTTCAAGTAAATTTGTGATTAGGTAATGATTTAAGGATACCTCCTTTGTTATTTTGGCCTAATTAGAGGCTCATTTCAATGTTCAATCTAGCTTTCTGATGTTAGTTCTAAAAATAAGTATTGTTGCTTTTGAAGTATGTTTTAAGGGACTGAAATGGGTCTCAAAATCTATGATGAGTTTATGCTGACATAAAAAGACCAAAAGAGTAATAACCCGATATAAGGGTTTGATGACCTACAAGGTTTAAGGTGTTTTGGTTGCTAAAATGGTGAATCTGATGTAAACAGTGATTTAAATGTTACAGTTGGATTTAAATCTGCTTTATTGATTTTGTAAATGGTTTCTAAGTGTTTGGAAAGGATTTGAAGGAAAATATGTTATCTTTGGGAGATTATGCAAGGTTGATTCCTATGGCCAAGAATGGAGTCTGGACTACAGTGTTATAAAATCTATTGTTTAATGTTTTGTGAATGTAAACTGGTTTGTTTTCAATCTAAATATGAGGATTATAGTAATTTAAAGGTCTGGTAATAGGTAAAAGAAAGATTGAGAGACTAGTGATCTTTTTTCCTTGAGATTCAAGTTGTCAAGAATGGGAATTTGGTGAGTAGTGTGAGTTGTGGATTGTTTCAGAGTTTAAATTGATTTGGTATAGTCAATTGATTGTTGGTTTGATGAGTTGTATTTTTGATAGTTTTTGGGTGATCCCACAATAGTGGTTTACAATTTTTGGCCAAACTGGGCACTGAATTTTTTTTTAAAACTAAATCTTCACATTCGGGCACCTACAGCGGCTAAACCATGAGGAATTTGAAGATGATGCAAACTAGAGTCTCATCAAATTTTGTCTATAGATTCTAAAAATATTTTTTTCAAATTTTTTGGAATCATATTGCACTTTTTTTTCCATCTCCCACGAAAACTGGTTTTTTTCAGAAAACAACATTTTAAAAAAGTGACGCTCACCGTATACAACATAATTTTTTTTATGTGAAGGATAAAATTCTAATTTATTCGAATTTAGATTTGTAACAACGATATCTAGCACTTTCATTTGGTCTCATAGTTTTTTATTGAATATTTTTTCCTTAATCAAGTTTCAAAGTCAAACCAATTGCAATTTAGACATAGGCGGACTATATACAACATAACTTTTTCTATATGAATCAAAATTCAATTTTATTTTTTTAATGGATCAAGGACATCAATACCTAGTCTGACTGTATTTTTAAATTTTTTTATTTTGATAATTTGCTATTTTTCCACATGTGCAGAACAAAGAGCTTGATTTTTCAGTGAAAAACCTATGTTTAATAAAACTAAAAAATAAAATGCATAATAAAACCAAATCATATTAAAATTATATTCAACTGATAGCTCATTCCGACGACTATCATTATCTAGTTGGGTTTCTAAATTTTTCTCCATTTTCATCTTCAAATTGACCTTCAAAAGATAACTTTTTACAATTTTTTACAAATTTTTGAGGGGATAGGGAAAGAAGGGGGTTCGGCCAAACCCAAAAAATGTGTTCGATTGAACATAGGTTCGACCGAACTTTGGTTCGATTGAACCAATTTAAAATAATGAGCGAAACTATTTTAAAGTGGTTCGATTGAACCCCCACATTATACATACGAAAGTCAAACAACTTTTCTAGGGTTTTTTTGCCTTTTTTTCGAGCTCTATGTAAACGGCGATTTTCAAGCGACCCTCGTGCTTCCAAGTGTGTCGGTTGAAAAAGATAATTCACAGGTGAAAAATGATGAATTTTTTGAGAATGTTATATATTTTATTTGTTATTGTTGCATATGTTTTTATTATTTTTTATTGTTGTAAGTTTTTTCATTTCTTTTGTGACAGATTTTTTGCATTTTGGAGGAGAATTTGTTGTTATCTTTCAAACATTTGTAATTTGAAGAAGAAAATGGGACAAAAAGAAAAAAGACAAAAACAAGGCTCAACGAATTTTTTCAAAAGATAAAGAAGAAAATAGATGCAAACAAAACTTGACAAATTATCATAGAAAGAAACAAGGTACATCTTTATTTCTTCTCTTTCTCATCAAATATGGGTAAACTTATTTACTTACAATAGTGGGTTTATCATATGTTTTATCTAGCAACAAGGAAAAATGCATCAAATAATTGATATATAAGAAAATTGAAGGTTCCTCATTTCAATTTTATGAAAATGAAAACTCAAATGCGCATCATCAATGAGTTCTATAAAACTAAAATCTCCAAGTTATCACTAGATTTCATAGTACCGCATTACTCTCAATTTCCTCTCTTTCTTCATAAATAATTATTTGTAGCATCAATGGTTCATCTTTATACATTTTTACTTTCAAATTTTCTTCATTAGATCCATGATACTTTATCACAACTCTATATTCTTACTTCTATGCTACTACCTTCCTTTTTATCACCATCTATCATTTCTTGCACATCCTTGATTTTTTTATTCTACATCATCACAATTTATCATTCCTTCATATTTAGATTATCTTGAATGTATTTATTATTGTTACATGAGCTTATGTGCATTCTTAGATTCAATTTCACTTAGCATCCCTTTTTCATTCTCTACTAGTGTCTCCTCCTTGAAATACACATTTTGATCCTATGGCCTTCATCTTCCTTCCTTACTTGGAAACAACCAATATGTAGTGCCCCACCTTTTTTTTCATTCTATTAATAATATTCCATATATCTCCTACCTCCTAAAATAGGTTTCTAAATTTTTCTAGTACTCTAGATCTAATTTCCATATCAATTGCAAACATATTTGTGGTGCCTACTACTACTCTTTTATGAATCCTTACACTAATTTTTTTACTAGTTTTGATCTACAATATATTCTCTTTATTTGTATTCTTTTGTAGCACCCAATTTTGCATCTATCTATGTTTATGTTCTTCTTTAAATCCTTATATTTATTTCATCCAATTGTGCATCATCAATTATATAGATATGGTAGAAACACGATCTTTCACCAGTATTTCCCCCTCTATCTTGGTATCTCCCTTTGTATCAATACATGCAAATCAATAGTAGGTAAATCATTATGTATAACCAAATTATATAAAAGAAGATGACAAAAGATAATTCAACAAAACAAAATTTCTAAACTCATCTAAAAAACCTAAATAGTGATAATTAGTTGAGAAGGTGGGGATAGCTCAAACACCCCATAAACACCAAAAAATTGGTAAAAATTATAAGTATTATAATAAATAGAATCATATTAGTTAACAATAAGTATTTTTGGATTAGGATAGATTTAACAAGTACGATGAATATACACATAAAACATACATTAACTAAATAAGTTTATATGCGAGGAACATATAATGTAGAAGTATGTATCTAAAATAATATCTTCTAAATTTTATAACACATCATCTAACATAGAATTAGAATATTCTTCATAATAGTGAAATAATTCATAAATAAATAGACATATTGATAGTAAAAAGAAAAATGTATTGAATTTGATTACCTTTAAAAAGTTGAAAGTTTTAGCTAACTTTATTCCTAGATAAGATTAATAACACAAAAATACTATCCAAAATAGATAAATCAACAAGTGTAAATGGTCTTATCTAAATTGGTTTCACCTATATAAACTATGCAAGCTTATTTTCCTATAAAAAAAAGTACTATGTTTTTATTAAACAAAATATAAAAAATGGGATTTAATTATAAACAAAGAAAAACCTAGAATGATAGTTGAGAAATAGATATCTCATCATGATAGGAATCTAGAATATGAATCAATAGAAGATAATAAAAATTACATCATGTTTCCTAGATGGTAGCATGACTACATTAAGGTCTATATGACTACATAGATTTTTGTTGTACATAAAAAAAACCCGTTTATACAAAATATTGAAAGTCTATAAAATAAGAATAAAATACACAACCAATAACAAGAAACTTTACTAGAATAACATGATAAATTTGTTAAAATAAATTAAATGATATAAAATGGTCATAATGTTATTTAAACTGAGCTCTAAGATAATATAATTATGATAGATTGGAAAAGACAAAAAACCTCCATATGAAGAGATTTCCAAGAATACATGTAGCTAGTGCCACAAAGAGAAAGGGGTGAATTTTGGTTATCTTACCAATATTGTCAAATCCCTAATTTGGTATTTTTAACTTCACAAATAATCAAATAAAAATACATTAGATTAATATAGTTGCGCTCTTATCCTATGTGCATCTAGAACTAAGACGAGTACAACATAAAAAATATATATAATCTATAGCAATAAGTGTATCCCTTAGATATATGCATTTTTTTTTTTGAGAAGATGGATCAACAAGCATTTCCAAGAGAGATATGAATCTACAAGAAGAAATATGAAATTTTGTGATTATGATATTTTCTTAGGTAGCTTCCTCAATGAATATAGCCATCTAAATATGTCATCTTCTTCTACATCTCTTTCTTTTGCTCTCTTCTTGTCATAATCTTAATCTATATTAATATTCAATTATATATACACTATCTAGCCCTCCATGTATAAAATGTCAATTCTTCTTTTTGGGAGTCAAAGATTTCATTACATTCCACATGAACCAATTTGAGATTAAACAAAATTTTAAAAGCACCAAAGAGTCCTTTTGAATGTCAAACACCTCAATTTGTTTTTTTCCTTTAAACCGAATAGGTTGACTTTTATATTAGATACCATGTGCTAATGAAAATTTTGGATCTGCTCCCTCATCTAGTACTATATCATAGGGAGTATAATGTAAATTTGGTTTCCCAAGCTCCTCCCAATTTATTTTAAGAATAATTTTAACATCTACTCCCAAGTTTATTAATATATTTTTCATCCATAAAAATGAGTTCTATATGATTGTGCCCATTTAAAAATATTAAGATGTGAAAGAGATGCATTTTGTTGTAATTATCATGTTCTTAGAATTAATGTCTATTCTAACATGTTCCAAGCCAAAAATTAAATTATTTGAGTATTGAAATGCATATATATTTGTTGTTTTATAACTTGAAAATTAGATTTTGTTCAGTATTAATATATAGGGACTGAAGGTTGAGACACAAATCCTAACGATCTCTCGTAATAGGATACCTTATCTAATAAAAATAAAATATTTAAATTTACTAGACCAACTATCTACTTAGGTACAAAGAGGCTCATAGACTTACCACACTATCTAATAACACGCTAAATTTTTATGGAAACCATAACATTCTTATGTTATATAACATGATTGAATTATAAAACTTATAGTAACAAGTCTAAAGCTTAGTCACTAGCATGCATAAATTTAATTGCATTAAAACATGAAAATACAATAGTTCAAGCTATCATGTTGTAACACACTCATATTTTTGATGAAAAATAGTCATGAGTAATGTGTGTTATTTTCTTCATGTAATACCTGATAAAATTATTGTGTACTATAAAGTGTATTTTTGTTGATTTGGGGTAATTTTGATTTAATGAATCATTTATCTATAAGATGGGAGGGGCAAGTTTCTTTAATTTTTTTAGCAATTTGAGTTCAAAATTAAATCTTTTATTTTCATTTATGTTGAATCATTTTTTAATTATAATCTAAAATTTGAATCTGTTAACACCTACAAATAGTCATCTCTAAGTTGAAATAAATTATGCACGGTAAATTTTATGTTGAATGAAATGCATAAAATAACCCCCTCAATTTCCTCCATCAATTCCAAGGCATTCTTGTGATTATTAAGTATAGATTTTAAGGTGTCTCAAAAATAACAAAATGGAAATTTTCAAACATTAGTAGAAATCTTTAAAATTTAATATATAAATATAAAAAAAATGCATTGGGAAGATTTTGTAACACCATTTGAGTTTATAATATCTATATAAAATATTCAATCAAAAAGAACATAAACACAGTTTCAGACAAATTTTAGATATATATATATAGTGACGTCTTGCATATTTTTACTTTAGGACGTCTTGTCAAAGACTAAAAATTAGAACTACTAACTAATTTGGTGCAGGATTGATTGAAGACTTTATTTTGAAACCTATTGTCTTTTAGCTTAGACCACATTTCAATTTTGGTGCTTTAAAACGAACATCTGTCTTCCATCATATAGATTTAATTAGGGGGTGAATGAACACTATTTGTTATGCTTGAGATGGTATGGAGTATGATCTCACCTTGTTCAAATTTGGTGATCAGAAACCAGACCCATCGTCTTTGTATGTGTTTAATACCTTAGAGGGGCCTGCCTCACAAGAGGGAATGAATCCAACCGGTTTTTCACTCGGGCCGGTATATAAAAGGATGAGTCTAAATTATCAAGTCCTCATGGTATGTAGGCCTTAGCCGTGCATGTGCCATTTGAAAATGGGTACCGACCTTTTCTTTTAAAGTATAAGATCCCCTAGTAGAGTGGTTAAAGCCTTAAGTGGATTTTTGTACACTCGTGAGGTGCCATTTCCCTGAGTATTCAGTAGAACCCTCTTGTTTTAGAAGCCAAAATCCCTTCTATTCATTGGTGCAACAACGGTCGTTGCCAAGGAATCCACATTCTCGTAGTTCTTAGTAGAGGTGAAGAGTCTGTCATGGGAGATTCATGAGGGCTCGAAGCTTGGTTGACCCGAGAAGTGAGTGCAATGTAAGGGGGAGCTAGTGTGTCCAAGCTTCTAAATCACCCACTAAGAATAAGTGCGGCTAGGGAAACCCATGTGGAATCCAATGAATATAGTCCTTGCCAACCTTAGGATTTGTGCTTGTATTGTTAAAATCAAACATTTTGTCTTCTATGTCTTGCGTGTGTGTTTAAAAATAAACCTCAAACAAACATCACACCTAGTACTTGGCAACACCTTAAACCTTGCAAAATCCCAAAACATCAAACAACAAAAACATACAACATGAACAATATCACTTAGATTTCTTGGGGCCATCATCCTTTAGTTATGATTTTTCAATCCTTGCATTCCACCTATCTTTCCATCCCATATATCCTTGCATATTCATAGCCCTTTCATCACAGTCCTTACATATTCCTAGTCTTGCATACATAGATCATAGATCGCATAGTCCTTGCATACATATATATCATTCCACCTAGTTTTGCATGTACAACCCCTTGCATATCAAGATCATATCACTAACCTTTGCATGTTGCATGAATTTAGTCCTTTCATATTCATCATTGATCAAATAGAACCCTTAGCTTGCACAAGTTCCACTACTCTTCATAGGTCTCAAAATCATCCCATTGGCTATCTATCACCCACATCACTTAAGGTTTATCATGGACTTGAGTTAGGGAACATACCATTATCCTTGCTCATCTAGGGAAATCCTTTTGGATTCCATCATCTCCTACATACCCTCTCTTGGTCATTGGTCCCTTGTGTTTATCCATCATAACACAAGTCAAGCCTTGCATCGTAACCAAATTTGGACCTAGAGTTCATTTGACCTCTTGCATTCTTATCTTATCACATCATATCATACCATTTTCATATATCCCATCTTAGAATAATATCCTTTTCATTGCATTCCAGTCCTTACATATTCCTACTCTTGCATACATAGATCACATCACATAGTCCTTGTATACATATATATCATTTCACCTAGTTCTTGCATGTACAACCCCTTGCATATATCAAGATCATATCACCTAACCAAGTTGCATACATTCCATGAATTTAGTCCTTTGCATATTCATCATTGATCAAATAGAACCCTTAGCTCTTGCACAAGTTCCACTACTCTTCATAGGTCTCAAAATCAACCCATTTGCTATCTATCACCCACATTGAACTTAAGGTTTATCATGGAATTGAGTTAGGGAACATACCATTATCCTTGCTTGTCTAGGGAAATCCTTTTGGAGTCCATCATCTCCTACATACCCTCTCTTGGTCATTGGTCCCTTGTGTTTATCCATCATAACACAAGTCAAGCCTTGCATCGTAACCAAATTTGGACCTAGAGTTGCATTTGACCTCTTGCATTCTTAGCTTATCACATCATATCATACCATTTTCATATATCCCATCTTAGAATCATATCCTTTTCATTGCATCCCATTCCTTACATATTCCTACTCTTGCATACATAGATCACATCACATAGTCCTTGTATACATATATATCATTTCACCTAGTTCTTGCATGTACAACCCCTTGCATATATCAAGATCATATCACCTAACCAAGTTGCATACATTCCATGAATTTAGTCCTTTGCATATTCATCATTGATCAAATAGAACCCTTAGCTCTTGCACAAGTTCCACTACTCTTCATAGGTCTCAAAATCAACCCATTTTTATCTATCACCCACATCACTTAAGGTTTATCATGGATTGAGTTAGGGAAAATACCATTATCCTTGCTTGTCTAGGGAAATCCTTTTGGAGTCCATCATCTCCTACATACCCTCTCTTGATCATTGGTCCCTTGTGTTTATCCATCATAACACAAGTCAAGCCTTGCATCGTAACCAAATTTGGACCTAGAGTTGCATTTGACCTCTTGCATTCTTAGCTTATCACATCATATCATACCATTTTCATATATCCCATATTAGAATCATATCCTTTTCATTGCATCCCAGTTCTTACATATTCCTACTCTTGCATACATAGATCACATCACATAGTCCTTGTATACATATATATTGAATTTCACCTAGTTCTTGCATGTACAACCCCTTGCATATATCAAGATCATATCACCTAACAAAGTTGCATACATTCCATGAATTTAGTCCTTTTCATATTCATCATTGATCAAATAGAACCCTTAGCTTGCACTTCCACTACTCTTCATAGGTCTCAAAATCAACCCATTTGATATCTATCACCCACATCACTTAAGGTTTATCATGGACTTGAGTTAGGGAACATACCATTATCCTTAATCATCTAGGGAAATCCTTTTGGAGTCCATCATCTCCTACATACCCTCTCTTGATCATTGGTCCCTTGCGTTTATCCATCATAACACAAGTCAAGCCTTGCATCGTAACCAAATTTGGACCTAGAATTGCATTTGACCTCTTGCATTCTTAGCTTATCACATCATATCATACCATTTTCATATATCCCATCTTAGAATCATATCATTTTCATTGCATCCTAGTCCTTACATATTCCTACTTTTGCATACATAGATCACATCACATAGTCCTTGCATACATATATATCATTTCACCTAGTTATTGCATGTACAACCCCTTGCATATATAAAGATCATATAACCTAACCAAGTTGCATACATTCCATGAATTTAGTCCTTTTCATATTCATCATTGATCAAATAGAACCCTTATCTTGCATTTCCACTACTCTTCACAGGTCTCAAAATCAACCCATTTGCTATCTATCACCCACATCACTTAAGGTTTATCATGGACTTGGGTTAGGGAAAATACCATTATCCTTTCTCATCTAGGGAAATCCTTTTGGAGTCCATCATATCCTACATACCCTCTCTTGATCATTGGCCCCTTGTGTTTATCCATCATAACACAAGTGAAGCCTTGCATCGTAACCAAATTTGGACCTAGAGTTGTGTTTGACCTCTTGAATTCTTAGCTTATCACATCATATAATACCGTTTTCATATATCCCATATTAGAATCATATCCTTTTCATTGCATCCCATTCCTTACATATTCCTACTCTTGCATACATAGATCACATCACATAGTCCTTGTATACATATATATTGAATTTCACCTAGTTATTGCATGTACAACCCCTTGCATATATCAAGATCATATCACCTAACCAAGTTGCATATATTCCATGAATTTAGTCCTTTGCATATTCATCATTGATAAAATAGAACCCTTAGCTTGCAATTCCACTACTCTTCATAGGTCTCAAAATCAACCCATTTGATATCTATCACCCACATCACTTAAGGTTTATCATGGACTTGAGTTAGGGAACATACCATTATCCTTGCTCGTCTAGGGAAATCCTTTTGGAGTCCATCATCTCCTACATACCCTCTCTTGATAATTGGTCCCTTGTGTTTATCCATCATAACACAAGTCAAGCCTTGCATCGTAACCAAATTTGAACCTAGATATCATCTCACATGGTCCTTGCATATATATATCATTTCAAAAACAAACAAATCTACATGTCCTCCAAGTCAAGTTGTCCACATCATCTCCAAGTCAAACTTGTCATCCTCCATACCAACCATGCATAAGCTTTCATCCTCTGTCCACCTGCCTTCACCATCAAGAGTTAATTAACACAATCCATGCCACTAATCCACAGTTCAAGTGTCCACTTATCACCCTTATCCTCTATTCTTCATTCAGAGCCTAATAATTTCTTATCATCTATTTTCAAATGCATTTTTTCCATGGAATTCTTAAGTTCAAGAATCTTTTGATTTCATTTGATTTCATATGTTCAACTCCACTTATATATCATCATCTCTCACTTTCTTTGCACAATATTTTGTGACATGTACAAATGGCTCAACAAGCAGGAATTTATGAAGCAGAAGTTGAGCCCAATCTAGATATTAGACCAAATGAATCAGTTGAAGAACACATAGACCTTGAAGATAGGGAGGAGGCCCCAGTTCAAACAATGCATGTTGGAGAGGGGTTGGGATCACTTCCTTCTACACCAATGGATGAGCATATAAAAGTAGCTGAAAAGGTGGGGAAACAAATTTCTTATAGAAATTTAGATCATTTACTTGAAATGGATATGGAGAAACTGAAATGTTATGCCGACCAACCTAAAAATACAAGTAAGAGGTCAATGACTAAATCTGTAAATAGAATAATCCATGATCATTTCAATCATCTTGAAACACTTAAAAAAACCCAATTGTTATCACATTTACTTCTTTGTGATGAGTTGAAAGAGTCATTACAATTGTTGGGTGTACATTTTGCATCAAATAAGAGGAAACACATGAGACTACAAAAATATCTTGTTGAAAATGTTAAAAAAGGTTTAGATTCCATTGGGAAAGGATCTCGATCAATGGATAAGGCCATTGCAAAAAAGGTGATTTTGACATCTATTTTAAATAAAGAAATATCCAGAAAAAGAAAAATGTCAGCACTTTCCATTGAATTTGGTTATAGTAGAACCACACTAATAAAATATGAGAAAAAGAGAAAGGTTTTATATGATAGTTCTGAAGGCAATTGGGCAATTATGTGTAGAGATCCCCATTCTAACGGGATTGAAGATGTTGTTAGGAACTTGATCTCAAGTTTTTGGAATGATCAGATTCGTCTGTCATCAAATACTAGAGATGTTATGAGGCACAAGATTAGACTTGGTATTTATGAAGAACATATTAAACATTGGCTAGACATAACACAACTTGAGATGTATATGAACTTTTATAATATGTATCCTCATATAAAGATTGGGAAAACAATGTTTGAAAGGTTAAAACCATATTATGTGAAGATAAACAAGTTTTTTGAAACTTGTTGTTGTCGTTATCACATTGAATTTGATATCTACTATCAGGTGTTTCGAAAGATGAGAGAAGAAAGATATGGTTTTCAAAAGGCACCTCCTAAACAGGTAATTTTGTTCATAAAGGATCTATTATGTGATCATGAAAATGGACCTCAAATAAAATGCATAAAAGGACTCTGTGAAACATGTAGAAATTTGGCTAACTTTCCTTCAGAAAATGAAAATGTTGACCCAACAAAGACAATAAATTGCAAGAGTTACAAGTATGTAAAGTTTCAAACAAGTTTTGGTAAAGAATCCACACGGTTAAACTATGTAGAAGAGGAGATACCTATTTGGAAATTTATGGAAGATTTTAAAAAATGATACAACCATACATACAACATTCCTTTTATGCTAAGTGGCAAGAACATCAATTTCAAACATTAAGAGATACTTTCCCACTTGGAACAGTTCTATCGGTAATTGACTTTGTAGAAAATTACTATTTTGTACATCAAAAAGAGATTCAATCAGAATATTACTTTTCAAAGTAGGTCACTATTATGGTTCATGTGTGTTATCAACATGCACAATTGGAATTGGATGGTGTTGAGAGTATAGATGAACAACGGGCCATCAAGAAATAATATCACTTTTATATTAGTGATGATAAAGAGCATGACACACTTTTTGTACAACATTTTTTTATAAAATGTTTTTATGAGAATTTGAGAAGTAGGGGTGTAAAATTTGAAAATCATTTTGTATGGTCAGATGGATGTGCGACACAATTAAAATCATCACGACCATTTTATGCACTTTCTAGATATCATAAAATTTACAACATACCACATGTTTGGAGTTTCTTTGAGAGTGGGCATGGAAAGGGTGAGCATGATGGCGCAGGAGCTTGCATCAAACGTGCTTTAAGAAAGCATCAAATGAGTTATTCAAAAGATCGTATAGATGATGCACATGATGTTGTTGAATGGTGCAAGAAACACTTTGCATCAAATGGGGTCATCACATATTCAAGAAAAAACCGAAACATTCCACATAGAGTGTTTTGGGAGATATGTATAAATAATATTTAATTTTTTTTTTTTTTTTTAATTTAAAATTTACACACATATATATATATATATACATACATACATGTTCAAGTTCACATAAGTTTGTTGCAAGTACATGTATCTAGGTGTGGATAGAAGATCAATGCATGGATGCAATAGGGTATAAAAAAAAAAATCTTTGCATTGTGTTATGAGTTCAGATAGTCACCATGGATGGACATTATACATGAGGGATTACTCTTGTTTCTACACTGAGTGCATTGCGGGAAAATCTTATGCATGCAACAATGAAGAAATTGAATATGTTAGTAAATGGGATATGGTGCCACTATTCGTTTCAGACACATACGATGAAAATGAGGATGCAAGATTTGAAGACATTCCTTTGATTTCAATAGATTATGACCATATTTCAGGATTGGTTAGGAAAGGTACATGTGTAAGTTTTCAATAATTTAAATATTATATGAATTTAATGATCTTTAAAGTCTAGAGACAATTCTAATTTTTTTAGAATTTTATTGTGTAAATTTGGTGTACAGGAGATGTTTTTGCAGTCATAGCAAATCCTGGAAACATAGAAGGTGTTAGCTATTATTTACTGCATTGCACAGAAGAGAGGAATAAGCTAACATGACCTGAAACAAACGATGGAATGTTATTTACCATAGGTGATTTTGAATTTAAAATTATATATATGCATTGTGTACATGTGTACATTACCTTAAAAACATTAAATATATATTGTACAAACCTTGAGCATGAAAATGTTGTACACGTGCACATGTATTACCTCAGGTTCATGTTTATCGTGCAGGTTTTGTTGTTGTGCAAGGGATATATCTAAAAAAAGTCAAAGTTGTTCAACATGGGATTCATTTTGTGGACTATCAAGTTGATAACAAGGTATATCAATATAGTCACCTTATAATTGCTACCGCCCTACATCTTCATGCAATTCCACATGCATGTGGATGAAAAAAATGGAGACTAGATAGTGATGACCATCAAAAAAATTTACATGTTATTCAAGAGCGGGTTGAACCAGAATGTTTGAGTTAGATTATATCCATGATTTTCAAGTTCACTTGTACATGTACATTAGGGGTTGAAATACATTGAGAACCTTAAATTGAAATACATTGAGAACTTTAAACTGAATAGATATTTCCAATTATATATTTGTTCCATGGAATTCAAGTACTTTTTATGTACATAATGTGCAAACCTTGTCATAAAAAAATCATTGGAAGAGTGATGGTGAGAGTAGAAGAAAATTTAGTGTTAGTTTCAATGATCCCCAAAATAGCATGTTTATTTATTTATATCTTCAATAATGTTGTATTTATGTATATAGTTGTATATATTTAATCAAGATGGTTAATATTATAGTTAATTAATTTTTTCTCGTGCCCTAAAAAAATTAGCAAGTGATTGCATGTCCCCTTAAGCCATCCTCTTAGGCCCCTTCACTCATCTCCTACATACATTTTAAAAATTTAGGCAAGTTTAATTTATTTTAGGTAGACCTTGCAACTACTTGGCATGATTGTGACTACTTGGGCATTTAAGATGTGACAACATATTATATAATGAACTCCTACAGTAGTCATCACTTGAACATAAGAAATTTCTAATCTAATTATTTAACTTGATTTATTGTATTTTTTTAACATTAAACTTAGATTCAAGACTCATAAATATCTATAGTTAAATTATTTACTTCCTCTAATTATATGCATATTTACTTGTCCATTATTTTTTTTAATGATTTTTATTTTAGGTCTCTTATAACTAGTTGGAATGATTATGACTAAGTTTGTGTATTGAATTTGTGACAACATAATGGATTATTTTATAATGGTAGGAATCATTTGAATATAAAAAGATTCTAATCTAATTTTCTAAGTTCATTTATTATAATTTTCTCACATGACTTAGAGTTTGACCCATGTATCTATAGTTAATTTATTTTCTATTCTATAAGGTGTATCAAATTAAATTGACATGTGCCCTTATGTTATGTTGCAACATGCCACCATAAACACCCTAGGATAATAAATATAAAAATAATTAGGTTTTAAATCCAATTCAAACTCTATTTCAAGTGGATTAAGGGAGTGGAGAGGTTTTGAGGTGGGTGTATTTCAAGTGGGGGTTGAATATTTTATAAAAAATCTTCTAATAAAAATGTATACTCTAGTAATTTCTCTATTGAAATGTAACATGTTAAATATTATTGTCATTATCGAAATTTAAATAATTTTTTAATTTAAATTATGAACTTTATTGAATCATTGCATCATATTGGAGATTATTGTCGAGTCATAACATGGACACATGATTTCATCTTCCTATTTCCTATTAGGTATATTCCTAGGACAAAACCCTTTATTTATATAGATCAATTTGAGGATTCTCTTGTGAAATATATATATTTATCTAGATATATATTAATAAGGAAGAGGGCTTTGATAATTTATAACAACTTGCATGTTAGTGATGATAAGAATAGGAACTTGAAACTCCTTAAGAAAGATACCAATTGTTTACCATAGTTCTTATTCATGTTCCCTAAATACTAGTTCTTTACCATAATTCTTATTCATGTTCCCTAAATACTAGTTTAAATGAATCAAGTGGTAATCAAACAAGTTATTTCATTGTGGAGTTTGTTGTTATTTAATGTATAGATATGCAACATATCTAGTAATTTTAGAATTTTGTTACAAGTCAAAAAGATAATAGAGGTATAATTTGAATTGAATTTTCTTAATGTTTCAAAGAATAAATATTTTTTTTTTATTTGTTCTTACTTTCTATCAAGATTTTAATTGTGATGTACTTTATTTGTTCTTACTTTCTATCAAGATTTTAATTTCATCATTTTTATCAAATTTTAAAACTAGAAGAACATGTCCTTGAAATTAATAAATTATAGGCTCAAGTAAATACACTCATTTATAAAATATCATTAGTTTACTTGAGCTTGGGAGTCATTTATTTTATAATTTTTGACTTCTTACTCTAATTTATTCAATGGGTATGCGCATGCAAAATATTTATTGTGATCAACATGAATGAACTTAATTATAAAGTGGCATTCATTTCCTAAAATTCTACTCTAGAGAGATCAAATGTATATATCATATAAGGAAATGTAAGTTGTAAGAGATCATCAAATACGAAAATGTATGTATATTGAATATAAGAAAATGTATACATATATCATATAAACATGTAAAAATATCAATATTGATCAATGTATAAACATGTAACATGTTATAAGAAAAGTGCCAAATGTATGTATATCATAAAAGCAAATGTAAGTTAGAGATCATCAAATGTGGAATACTAAAGATCGTCATATAAGGAAATGTCGAATACTAAAAATCATCATATATAGCAAACGTAAGTTAGAGATAATCAAATGTCAAATACTAGAAAGATCATCATTTAATAAAATACATGTAGTGAAGATCATAAATCTAATGCAGGACCTAATGTGAATGTCGACTCCTAGTTGAACGACCATCTGAATGAGAACGGTCCTGCTCTGATGGATGTGTTGAGCCCTGCAAATAAAATGGTGTATAAAATGTGTTAAATACATATAATTTATAATAAATATGTATCTAGATCTATACATACATATTCATGTACATATACACATGTATATATAAAAATTTAAAACTCACATGTCCACTTGCAGTAGATTCATCCATAGAGTCACGTCGATGTACACGATCTGGAACAAGGCTAGGAGTGACATGAGGTATGTCCACCTACAAATATATAAATTCATATATATCAGTACATGAATATCTAGTTAAAAATAAAATTTAAAAATAATTAAAAAGGAATTGAAACAAACACATGCACACATACATGCACATCATCTGATATCGGATGACCTAAGTCCTCTAAAATGGCCGCCTCCACCATATCAACTATACGGTCAAGCGACGAACCAATATCTGTATCCATCTGATCTATCTCATGGTGTGCTAGAAATAATGAGTGGAGAGGACTATGTAGGTGAGATGGTATCGATGATAACGAACTGACACCAACCAACATCTCAGTAAAACCCATAGTCTGTGCAGCTATCGAATGATCAGATGGTGGATCCTGACATGCACTAGTGCTAGGTTGAGAGTGATGGTATCCTGTAAGTGAACGAGCTCCATGTGCCAAACGATCTCTAACATGCTTTATACTGATCCCATAGTTTGATGCAATCAAGGCAGATGCCTCCAAGAGTTCCTCAGCCAAACAATGTAGAGTCTTGCATGCCATATCTCCTATAAGTGCCTCAAGCTCTATGGGAGTAGGGATTCCTACTGCTATGAAAGGATCCATGGTGGTCCACTGTGCTGAAGATGGTGTGGGTTGGGGATGTCTAGACATCAAATACTGACCTACACGATCAGTAGATATCCTAGTGGTGGTAGCTGCAATGTCACCTACAGTATCAATTGCTTCCTTTTGGGAAGCAATGACAACCTCATCTGTTATGGGGGCTAGAGCTGGGGTGAGAGTAGGAGACCTCTCACCAACCAATAACCTAAACACTGGGGCCGGTCTATTTGCTCGACGATAAGTTGGTCTATCAAAAATCCTGCCATGCCCCTAACTAGCATATAGTGGAACATCCAAGTATTTGACTTTGAGGCCCAAATGGACCTCAGCATACAACTGTTGAACAAAATATAATGGAATCTAGTCATTGTTTGGGTATTGACCATGTGCTGCGAGAAATCGTGGGTAGATCAATGAGGCCATAGCATAATCGACACATCTAGTGACTTGGTATCCCCTAACCTTTCGTGCACTTTGGTAAAATGGAAAACAATTGGTTTTTTGTTTCTTTGGTCACACCATCCTATATTTGTTTAAGGGGAACCTCACCATGTACTTCTTCCCACATGCAGGAAATAATAACAACTACTCTATCTGGAGAAAATGTACTAGTCCTCTCAAGTTCATCTCTTAGTTTTTCTAGACTATGCAATATTGACATGCATGATTCAGAATATATCCTTGGGTTTGCACTCTGCACTAATGAGTCTTTCAATTTCTTAATCTCATTAGTGGTATTTGCAAACAAAGATTCTGGAGGTGGAACATCTACATTTTCCATGTTATGTATGTATGCATGTGTACCTAAAGGAGCAATGAGACCTTGGTTTAAATAATATATCTAGATATAGGGAATACAAATCTAAAATAGTTCTAATAATTCATCTGCTCATCAATAATATTTCCATACCATTAAAAAAAAACATGTTCAACATCTATCATAGTTTTTAATAATAAAAACATTCAAATTACTAGATTGCACAAAAAACATAATCTAAAAAAATTCTAAATTTTAAATTTACAAGTGTGCACTCTAGTACAAAATGTGCCATTAAAGACAGTTTAAAAAACATTGATAAACGTTGCATCTAAGATTTATTTCCTACAACTAGTAATAAAGGGAAATCATCATTACTTAACATTGGTGGTCATGTAAAATCAATTTAGTCATTATTGAAGGCACAAATAAGAGAAGAAAATGAGACAAATGATAAGTTTGTAAATATGATTTCTAAACTATGGAAGGACAACATTAGTGCTTCCCAAAAAAAATCTACTTCATGAAAATAGAATCGTTTGAAATTGGATGGAAGAATATTAATGCTTAAAGCTATGATCTAATACATTCTAATCTATATGATGTCCTTTTTATTGATCCTCTTGAAGATCTCTCAAGATTTAGATAAAACAATAAAGAAATTATTATGAGGTGGTTCGAATGAAAGTAAGTGTATTCCTCTAATTAAATGGGACACTATATGTCTTCCCAAAGGTCTTAATGGCTCATGAATTAAAGTCTTATCAAAATGGAATCATACTTTCTACACCAAGTTGATCTAGAACATGTATGGGGAGATAAATACTAAGAAACAAATACCTTGACTCAAATGATCAAGACAAATTTATAATCAATGCTAATCCACCTGGTGGTTCTCTTATTTGAAACTTCATGCTTAAAAGTAGATCACTCACTGCAAACCACTTGTCTTGGGATATCTAGAATGGAAAGTGAAAATAAATGATTAATTACCTATTTCGAATTATATGAATGTAAATATATCATAGAAGATATCTAGGGTGGTTATATGCTTAATTATTTGAACCATGTGGATTATCCAAGTGGCTTATAGTGGACTTGGAATAATTTTGATTTGGCTCCCATTCCACATAAAATCAAAAGGATTTTAATGGATGAATTTCACAAGTAAAAATTATATACCACATAGGACAAGTATTTAATATTATATAAAATATTTAGCCATATTGGATTACTATTCAATCAAATCAGGTTATCAAATGGAAAATTTAATATTAAATTCCTTAGGTTGGCTTTCTAGATTGTGTTGGGGAAATCATGCCTCCCAAAAGCTAGTGCATTTTCCTAGATAAAATTTCACATGAGAATACTTATAGGATATAGACTTCACACATTTGTCTTTACATATCTATCTAGGTTTCTACTATGCATGTCTACTAAATAATCTTCCAATCACCTATTACTCAACTATTCATATTCTTCTAAGTTCTAGAATTAGCATTGTTGTGAGTTAGAATGGTCTAATTCCCTCTCACAATATCTCTTATCTCTATTTATCAATTGGGAATATGCTTATCATTTAATTCCACTTGGGATAGACTATGGAAGGCTAGCCCATTTAAGATGAGTTAGAATTTATGGAAAGCAATAAATTGATGAATCTTTAATGATAGGGACATCCCATTTAATTCTTTACAAAATAAAATTGAAATCATAATTTATGAGAATATTTCAACCAAATTTAGAATGGTTTCACATAGAGCAATTGAGTTCACTAGCTAGGACAATAGGATGAAAAATAACTAGTTAGGTTTCAGTCTCCTATTGGGTTTCTCCTATTGCTTGAGTAAGGTGGGTATGATGGAAATCAGATGGTTGGAACATCATTTTGGAAGATAAAAAATAAATGTGGATGGGGCTTGCAAAGGTAATTGAACTCCAATTTGGGTTGGTTCTATAATAAAAAATGACAAAGGTAATCTCCTTTGAGTTGTATCTAAGATAATCCACCCATCCACACATAATGAGGTTGAGTTAGATGAATCATTTGAGGGGATAAGATTGTACCAACATATCATTAAAGTTGTGGGTATTGAAGGAAAACCCCATATTCTAATTATTTTTTCTCTTTTAGAAGATCACCAATTATAGGCTTAGCTCAAAGTTACAAAAGACTATTGTTATTTTTGGATTGTATGAGGCCCTTCTTGATTAGAAAAATATGCAAAGAGGCCAATATATCTATATAATTTATAGAAAACCATAAGGTAGATCATATTGAAAATATAATAATTTAGAATGAAACTGAGGCATGGACCAACATTCTTGAAACTATATAAAGATAATAATATACATATGTGTAACACATGATCCAAAACATACATGATCTATCAAAGTGATATGTGTAAGTAAGTGAAATATTTTTTTGGGTCAATCAAAGTGATATATGTAAATCGCTTTTCTCAATGTGAAAACATATTCATATTTTTCAACCAACCAAAAAAATTATGAAATAGACTTTACTTCATTACCTAGACCAATTATAGAGTTAAACACCATTGTATAATTGGTGTTTCATCTATCAAATTTGCACTATCTAAAGTATATTTCATCTATTCTCATGCACTACGACTATTTAAATACATGCTCCTACACCATCATGCTCAAATTTCCATGTGTCTAACCTAAAATAAGTTCCATATATATTGAACACCACTCTTCTTATGCATCCTAATTAGCCAATAAAATATATGTGAATTTTAAACTTTTGATGCATAATTATTTGACTATATGTAATATGCTAACCAAATATGATGCTCCTACTACTTCCATATAAAATCTAAAATTAACCTTGCACAACTCTCTAGAATAAGTGCATGATCATCACTAGTTTAAAATAATACCACTTCAAGGTCCTTCTATCTTCCTCTGTATTTTTGGTTGGATTAATGGATATTATATACATAAATATTTTAATTTGAGTGGAGTTATAGTATTGTGATTCAATTTCTTAACTACATGAAGTTTTACATTTTCCCTTTTTTTCTCCAAATTCTTCTTAAATACATACCTTGAATAAATGTTTCATGATCTAATTAAATTGGAAAAGATGGTATATCTTCATCTATGGAGTTCAATTTCTTAGTTTCATGAAGTTGTATCATTTATTATCTTTTCTTTGAATTCTCAACTTCACACTCTTTTGATATTTGAGTCTTTGATTATTTTCTTGGCATTATGTTTAATTTTATACCAATCAAATAAAATTATTCAAAATAATCAAAACAATTATTTTCAATTATCAAAAACAAATAAAAAACATGGAATCAATTATTCAAATTATTAAAAATATAGTATAACAAGAAAGTTAGATTAGAAACCAACTTTGGTATATCAAAAATTAAAGTATAATTAAAATTATGGTTAAGAAATGGTGATTAGATGATGAATAAGACATACAAATTGTACTCTATTAATTCTAGGATAAATCACGAAACCTCAAGAAAATTAAAATATATGACATAATGAAAGCCACCAACACACCATCACAAGATCTAGAAAAAAAATCTCACATTCACAATATAAAGATATGGTGATAGCTATATTATTAAGTATATTATGGAAAATAAATTTGTTACATGAAATTCATTGAGTAGCTCGCCAATAATAGGATTGGGAAACATATCCTTGGTTGTGATTTTTTTTATATATAAAAATATACTCTTAAACAACATGAACCATCCTTTTTATTAAATAAAGAGTACATGGGAAGAGTGTGGACCACACTAGGTTGAATGACCCCCACCTAAAGAAGGTTGTGCACTATTGTTTAGTCTCAAGGTATTTTGCACAAAAACATATCAAGGTACTTAAATATTATTTGGTGTACTAATTGGAATCAACTAAAGTTCATGATCTTATGAAAATTTTGAGGTGATAATATATGGGAATATATAAGTTACATTGAGATATTTTTGGTTATCACTTCATGTAATTTTGATGATTGAGTCAATGTAACAAATTTAGATAATAACTTGGTAAGTTTTTACCCAATGATACCTTATTTAATAAATTATCTATGTTACCTTTGATGATACCTTATTTAGGTAATAACTTGGTAAGTTGTTACCCAATGATACCTTATTTAATAAATTCTCATTGTTACCCTTGATGATACCTTATTTAGGTAATAACTTGGTAAGTTGTTGCCCAATGATACCTTATGTGATCTAATGAGGTGTGTGAAACCTAATTTCACCCCTATGAGAGTGTACTTGTGGGAACTAGTAGTAAATTGAATCCACATTTTAAAGAATTTGTAAATGACGATCTCAAGTTTATGTAACTATTATTCTCCCAAAACCATGCCATAGCCTCCTAGTGGGAGACCAAACATATTAGGTTACAAAATATAGTTCTCTACAAATATTTAGAAACTTCCTATGTTTCTCCATGCTCGCTAGTATTCCCTTACTAGCTATCATTACATAGGAAGTATAAAACATCACAATTATAGGATAATCCTTTCACTTGGTTACTAACCATCTCTTCATGGATTAGTATCTTGACACCTAGTGAGTGAAGACTCAAATTAGTGTGCTTGGTATGTGACATGATTCCATATGATATGCAATATTAGTTAAGTGATAGTTCTTGAGGCATTATTCATGTTGTGCATGATATGTAAAATTAGTTAAAAGTGATAGTTCTTGAGGCATTATTTGGATAGTGTTATGCTATAAATTTATCCTCAACTAATATATCTAACTTGAGCTTAATTATTTGAATGTGGTAGGCCTACAATTTAAAATTTAGCATAAATTTCATATTCTACACCACTAATTATTTATTTATTTATAAAATTTTCATCAAGACTTGGTGATATTCTTGTCACATTATATTGAAAACCCATATTTCACCTGGAATAAGATCATTTGTATGGAATATTAGATATCATAGATGAATAAAATGTGATTTCTTTGTTTGGTCTCATCTACAATGGGTATCTTCAATTTTTTTGATCTTTCCTCCTACTAACATTTTGTCGAATTTTGTCTCAACTCTTGTGTTGACATTGAGGTTTTAAGTTAATAATTGAGTTCCATAATTGTAATTTTTTCTTAATATAAAAACATATAAATCGTTATCATGCCTGTGCAAAAATGGGGATTTTGGAATAGGGTATGGATACCCATCAAAGCATTTAAATTAAACAACAAATGCAATTAGCAGCTATAAATCGATAACTATGT
This sequence comes from Sequoiadendron giganteum, assembly GCA_007115665.2. NCBI lineage: Eukaryota > Viridiplantae > Streptophyta > Pinopsida > Cupressales > Cupressaceae > Sequoiadendron > Sequoiadendron giganteum. Next base: position 429,758,315 of record CM021107.1, on the reverse strand, counting down.
AAATGGATTTGTTGAAAATGCTTTAGAAACTTTCAAGCAAATGCAATTCATGCTGTAAAGCCAAATTCCATGACTTTTGCCCTGCTTGAGCCAAAATGGTAGCTATGGAACAATGCAACCAACCTAGGAGGACGCCTTGGAGGGTGATGGAGGTTGCTCGAAGGTGGTGTTCACTTCTTTACATGCTCCACATTCGGGTTCGCTGCACACATTGTTCGTTGCACTGTTCCAATCTGTCTCTGTTCACCGTGAAAATGACAAGGACTTTTTTTTTTAAATCCCTAATAAGGGGGTTCAACCGAACCCTATTTCGCTCGAACCCCCTTATTTTAATATTTTCATTCATATGTGGAGGGGCTTGATGGAACTTATGGTTCGATCGAACCATAGGGTTCGACCGAACCCATATAAAGGTTCGTGCAAACACTTTGGTTTAGCCGAACCCCTTCACTTTGTGTAGAGACAAAAAATGAGTTTTCCCTTCCTCCACAAAAGTGTAAACCACTTATGTGGGATCGCCCAAATACTCATCCAATAAAACAAGATCCGAGGGATCAAAAATATCCTACTGTGTTGAAAGATCAACCTATGAAAATGGTGCCACACACAAAGCCCTTGATCCTCAAATAGTCAACATACTTTGATACCCTTTAAGATTATGGAATGGTAAAAACTTTGTTTGATACCCTACAAGATCATTGAATGGTAAAAATATTACTCTAATACAATACAAGATTTTTCAATGGGGAAAACTAACCAAAGATATTAATGATGTGAATAAGCCATAAAATCTAAATTGTATATATCATCTGAGATTAAAGATGCAACATGCAACTATTTCATTAGAACGAGGATGCAAGTACACATTTCTAAAATAAGTACAATTCATGGATTACTCACATGAGAGTCAAGGGTGGAAATTTGTAGTACATATCACCAAGAAATATGAACATACAAATTGTTATAGTTTTCATTAATAATAAATATATTTAGGAACTATTTTGTATGAGCTAATCATAAATCTTGATAACTAATAAAAATACTCTATATTCAATATAATGGAGTAAAGTACAAAAATTAAAGAAAATATAAAATCTTGTTAAATGCATGACTCAAGGATGTGACATGTCTAAGAGTTCATGGGCTCAATTTATTTACTTCAAATCAAGAGGAAAGTTAACTCAATCTAATTGAGACAAAGGTGGTCTTGATTAAATAGAGGTGACACCTAGTTATAATCAATCAAGGATTGGTAAGCTAGTGATAGCAGTTGAATACCTCAAGTGAAGGTGTACATATATCATTATTAGCTACCTAGATGAGTGGAATTAAATATTCATAATATCTTAAGTAAATATACTTAATTAGGTGCAATATTAAACTTAGTATAAACACTATTGTAGGTGAAGCATAATATCTACACCAACACCTTCCCTTAAGTGTCACCTAAGAGGAAATAGAAATGAGTCCCAATAACAAGGCCATGCTAGGCACCCATGTACAATTATAGCAACCCATTAAAGAAAGAGAGAGACCCCCAAAAGAAGGAGAATAAGAAAATAAAGAGAGAGACTAGGTATTTCACTGAACAATATTGTTTCCCTTAGAAACAAGTGAAACTATAATCTTAGTGCATGCTATGAGACTACACTTCTCAATTATTAATGAAAACTATAATAACAAAGATTTTCAATTATTTGTTAATGAACATTCTCAAGTATGAACAAATAACAAAGATTTAAGTGGTGATAGAAAATCAGTGCATGTTAAATGACTAAATTGCATATCTCATTAATCATACACATTGGTGACATGAGTATGCATGATTGTAGATGGGGAATCATGATGATGATCATTTAGTGTTTCAATTTATTTTGTATGTGCAAGGTTCTCTAAGGGAACATCATAGCATGTTGGATGTTTAAGATCTTCATACAAATATTTGATTATGGTCATGATAGTAACATGACACTTAGTATGCTCTATATGATATAGTATGTCCTAAAAAGATATAATACATATTGGTTGTATGTCATGCCATTCTTGTTTAATGCACATTTTTATTCATGGTCACTCGGCTAAAGAATGAGTCCATATAGATAAGGTAATAGGTCTTACTCAAGGTAGTGATCTCTCTTCCTTCTTTCTAGGAAAAATAGTTCCCATTATCTAGGGCGACAATAGAAAAATGAAATGAAATGTCAAAAAAATGTTTGCGAACCCCTCTAGAATGAAATTTTATCTTTGATCATCATTACAATATTCCCCACAAAAATTATATAAGCCTCTCAAATAGATACAAAATTTGATACTTTATTATTAATAAGTGTGTGTAATGAATGAATGCATAAACCCCCTACACATCAACAACTAAAAGATAACACTTTATAATTAGTTCAATTACAAGTCTATATGAATGTGCATAGAAAAGTCTTAAAACAATCTATCAGAATATGCACAAATGACAAAAAAAATATAAATAAATTACAACATGCTAAAAAATAAGAAACTAATTTTCCAAAACTTATAAGAACATGAATTTTTTTCTTCTGAAAGTGCCAAAAATAATAATAATACCATTCTAATGACATGAAAATGAGTTGATGCCAAACAGTAGAACAATTGAATAAGATGCCAAAATCCACCCATATAATCGATTAGATGCCAACTTAAATAAGGTATCTAATTTTTTCTATATTTTATTAAGATCAATTAAAAGTGAACATTATTTTTGTTTTTAACTCATGTGTGTATAGAGAGATATCTATCAATCTCTTTCACATCGTAAGGAAATGTTTTATAAAGCTTAGACAGACTGCGTACAACTAGAGAGCATAAAAAGATACAAAACTTTTCTAAAATACCTCCTCTATATACACCTCCCCTTCACATTCATTTTTGTTTTATCATATGGATTCAAAGATGACTCTGTTTTTTTTTTTGAAAAGCACAAAAGAAACCATTAGTATAAGCTCTGTCACATCATAATTCTAGAACCAGACTTTGTGCATGCACACCAAGCAGTCAAAATGAATGTGCACCTTCCAGAAGAAGGCCATGAATGTACAGGGCCGAATGAAGTGTGAACAGAGAGCCTGAATAGGCTGCTGGTATGGTGTAAGCTAAACACCTTTGAACGGAGGCACCAGCTGTGGATAAACATGCATGCATGCAAGCCGCAATCCAGTTGTGGATGAACGTGGATACATGCAAGTCAATATATCGACGTACATAAGCATTGGTCTTATAAAAAGTAAAATGACTTATTATTTATAAACTTTAATCATTATCGTCATTATTTATGTTGTTAGCAACAATCAACGTGTGGAAGAAACAGTCACGGCACAAGGATGTATCTCAATATTTCAACGTATATCAGCTTCAGCTTCCTTCTGTTGTTGTCATTGTTAGTATCGTTTAGTCTATCATTTTTTTCTTATTTTTAATTATTATCATATGATTTTTATATTAAAGATATGAAATTTCTATAGTGTGGTGGTAGATTTCTGATTTAAATTGTGTGAGTATATTTTCTTCAATGATGTTTTCCATCATATTATGCGATTCATCATTTCCTGATCTTGTTTAAACTGTGTGAGTATTTTTCTTTCATTGACATTTTAGATCACACTACATGATCCTAATGAGCATTTTCCTTCCATCGATGTTTCAAATCAGACTACATGAAACATCGATGAAAGGATAATGCTCATTAGAATCATGTAGTGTGATCTGAAATGTTGATGAAAGGAAAATCCTCACACAGTCTATAGTGTGATCTGAAACGTCAATGAAAGAAAAATGCTCACACAATTTAAGTAAGAAATCTTGAAGCTATGATTTATGCAACCAACAACAATTAATTTATTGAAAAAAAATTATGACATAATTGTGCAAAACATTTAACATCGAAATTTTTCATTACATTATATTATTCATCCTTTGAAAAAGAAAATACTAAATAAATTATAAACCAAAATCCTAAAAAGGAGGAAGAATAGAAGCACTGAAAAGGAAAGAAATGAGAGAACTCAAAACACAATTATGAATACAAAGAAAAGATAAAAAGCAAGAGAAATAAAATAATATTTAATAATAAAAGGAGGGAAATGTTTAATTATTATATTAAGAATGAAAAATAACAAGAAAATATTATTAGATAAGACAAAAAGAAGAGGCATGTTATGTCAAATTAGGACACGAAACTACTAGAAAAGACAAGGGATCTATTATGGAGGACAAAATAAACACATGGAACACAAGAATTAGGAAGATTCCAATGGACATAAGCCAAGAAAGGATACAAGACACAAATTGCAAAAGTTTATGGCATGATTTTAATGGTGGGAAGGCAAAGGAATTTCAAGGAACAGAAAGAGAGGCATCCAAAGAGAGAATGGATGATATCCCTAGGGAAAGAGGAATCTAAAATGTTGATGCTAAAATTTTTTACACGGTTATACCCAAAAGCATTTTGGTCTCACTATCACGGACTATGAAAATCTCATGTTTATTATAGAAAAAGTCATTTTTGTGTACCATTCAACTTGTTTTTATTAATTGTTTAAAACGATTAATTCACTTAATCTTGAATATTAAATTATACTTTATTTCTTAGAAAAAATATAAATTGGTAAAGCAGTATAGTAAGGAAACTTAAGTGTCTAAAAAATATTTATTCTAAGACAAGAATAAACTTAACCATACTTTTAAATTCAAACAATCCAAAAAATATTTATGCAAAATATAATTAACCATATTAAATGTATTCTATTTATGTTAGATAGATCAAGATATTTGATATAATTAAATATGAAATATATATAAATTAAATTATTATATTTAGCTACTAATTCTAAAGAAGTATTTTGAGGGTTTTTCTATTAAGTTCATGATATTTTAAAATATCTTGATAGACAACATGCTTTAACCATGTACATAAACGCTACAATAATCACTATGTGATTCAAATACATTACGATGAGTAAATGCAAATGGTTGTCCATGAATTTCCTTGCATTGAGAGATTCTTGAGTGATTTTAGATTAGAAGATTACATTATTACAATTAAATCCAATGAATATAACACGAAAATGTGAAGTTTTAGAGCAAAGTGTAGAATGGGAAAAGTTATCTAAATGATTGATTTTTTATTTTTAAAATGAAAATAATCAAGATCATGATTATGAGTATGACCTTGCACTCATAAACACTACTTAGGCTAGACTTGGCCCATTTAGATTAGTATGTTAAATGAATTGGATTCAATAAGGATTAGATAAATGATTAAAAATTAAATAGATCATCCAATTGGATTGGCATTATATGCACATTAGCATTGGGATAATCAATAAGAATGGGGGTGGGTGAAAGAAAGGCTACATGTATGTCAGACCAATTATACAAACAATTATGTCATTTTTGGCTCTATAAATGCATTGCCCCAAATTAGACATAAAACTAAGTGGGAAAATGCATCGAGGGTGATTTTTTACCATTATAATAAGTTACAAAAAGTATAGGGCATTAATATCTAACCTTTTTAGAGTTTCTTAGCCCTATAGGTTTATATCTAATTTGTGTTGGAAAAGGTGTGTTGGAACCATGCATAATTATTGTAGTATAAAATTAATATTTAATTTTAGTACATCTAGGAAATCTAGGGATGTGTGCATCACATGGATTACACATTCTTGGAGATACTTTGTATGTTGTATGTAATATTATAATAAATATTTAATGTTGGTTTCACATTGAAAAATATTTGATTTTGGGGAAAAATAGTTCCAAAAAATAAAGGTGGGGGTCATGCTTTTTTAAGCTCTTGGTTTTAGAGACACATAGTTTGAATGTAGTACCACTTGGTGGTTTTGTGCGACTTTTTTCCTATAAGAGCAAGAAGTTGAGTAGCTCTTGAGGTTGGCTATTGTAACCTTTGGCTTGTTGGCTAAGATTGGAATGGATCGATATGTGTGGCTAAATGATTCTAGTTTTCTTATTCACATGGAAGAATGTAACTAAGGTGCTTGATGCTTCAAAATCCTTGCATGGAGAATTTATAAGTGAATTATAATTTTGTTGTTGAGATAGTACATTGAGCGTGAGAGAGTTTTAATAATTTACACCTAATCTTATTGATGGTTTTTCTAAATTATTTTGTATTGTGGATTTTGAATACTTATTTTATATATTTTTCTCTCATTAGGGTTATGTGGAAATCAATATTATTGCTAAAAAAATCTTTTCATTTAGTATTTAAACCTAGTGAAAAGGTTGTAATATGAAATATATTCTTTATTGTTAACACTTGCTATGATTAGAATCTTGTATGTAGTTGAATCCATAGGTCTTATAAGAAAAATAATAGATACTTTTTTAAGGTTTTAGATGTGTTGTTGATCTAGGTTGTTACATATTTAAGTATTATGTGAAGACTTTATTTAATGAATTTTTTATTTAGGCTCTTTTCGAGAGGGTTTTGGGGGTGAGATTTTGTTAGAGACCTCCTAGAAAATTGACATCACTATCGATTCTAGAGGGCCCAAAAACTTATGGATCTATATAAAATTTTTTTTGACCATTTTCATGCCCTTGAAGGAATATTAGTTATAGAAATACAGAGCATTTATTTGAACCTTTCATGGCTACAAAAAAATCTTCACTTTGCTAGCTTAGGAAACTTTTTCATTGACTTCTATGTTGTGAATACATGAACATTGATCATGCTTCACACTTGATTCTATCTATCTTCCAAACCATAGGACCATATCTTCAAATGTGGAGGATGTGGAGGATGTGGAGCATTCTCCATAGCTTTTCAATACAATTTCTTGAGCCACTAACCACAACAAAATATTTTATACATTTTACATCAATAGATAGTAAATACAACATTGACAACATCATTCACTTATTCATGAGAAATATGAAATATAAGACAATTGTTATAGCAAGCTCATGACATTCATCATCATACATAATACTTTTGATCAACATATTGATTGTAGCATATGCAACCATCCACACACTACCACTCAGATGACCTCAAAGACAACATCATCAAAAATCTCCATTCTAGTGAAATCAATGACAACACTTGCAACATACTTGCAACAATACTCACACTAAAGTATGGAGAATCCAAGAATGGTCCTTTCATCAATAGATTGAATAAATAAGATAACACTGAACTAGGGGGTGCACTAGCCTGTAGGCTAAGAATCTTACTAAACAACAACATCAAGATAAAAGAATGCACATACATGCAAGGCACAATGCAACAAAAGATACTTGATGCATAATTAAGACAAAAAGTAAAAATAAGATGCAAACAAAGGAGTACACAAATCATTCAAAGAAATACACAAAATAAACAAGGAATACAAAAAGAAAACATGTGGAATACATGAGGAAAACACACCACAAACATGAACAAAACATGGAACATACAAAATACAAACATGAGTTAAAATATTATATACATGAAATAATACATAACAAGGTTAGTATACTAAAAGATTCAAGTTAGCAAGGTAAGGAGACCTAAGTATGAAATTTTGTCTCAATACCAAATTTCATTCATTGAATGCACACCATAAAATTTTAAAATGCTAAAATAGTGAATCTCTGATATTGATGTAGGAGCATCCAGGGGTGTATGACAATCTTGCATAAATTATTATTTTTAATTTCATGCATTGTTTCTTAATTTGGCTTGTTGCAGGCAGTTTTCAACACTTGGTTTTGGCACTCTCAAAGCATGGGAAAAACTACTTATCAAATTGTTTAGGCGTTTTAATGTTTTAATATAATCATTGAATTGAAATTGGGGTTAGACTAATGTAATTGATATTTTATTTATTAGCCCAAAATTTGTAAATTGATGAATTGTATAGTGCGTATATTTAATATGCAACTTCAACTAAATATTGAAATTCGAAAGTTCTCAATGCTCAAGTTGGAAAAATTGGATTTTGAGATATAAAATAATATCCTGGAAGGGAATTTTAATGCCCATGTACAACAAGGAGCCAATTTTGGGGTGCCAGGCATGTTGTGATTATTGCATAAGGGAGTTACATTTGTGCATGTAATTTTTTCAGATTGTAAGTCGTGGGTTGTAGGAGGTTTTCAACACCATAATGGGAGTAATTTTGATAATTAATTTTCAGCTCTAGAAATGAGAAAAAAAAGGACCAAGTGCTGAAATGAAAAAGATTGGAGGAGGGGTTTTCAAGAGTGAAGCTGCAGGAAGAGTTTGCAAGGAATATCCCAATGCCCCAAACATAGAGATTCAAAAATGGAGAGGTTTATTTTCTGTTTTAAATCAGATTTGACATGCATTTCATGATTTTGTTTTGGTAATTTGTGAATTTAATTTTGAAAGCAATTTTTTTTTTTTCTTGTGGTTTTGCATATATTCAAAGAATGAGATTTGTATGGAGTTGCTAGCCAAATTTATGAGTATTAAAATTATAAATAATTTTCATTGAAATTGATTTGAAAAGTTGCTTGCACATGGTTGTATGGATTTCATGCATTATTGGCTGTAAGAATTGAGAAATTATTTAATAGAATCAAATTTATTTTCTTGAAAGGCTTTGAGTTGTGAAATTTCAAAGAATTGGCTTCTTGGGTGGGTGGTTTGACAAGACCTCCTATCCTTGATCTGCATCAAATGGTATCAAAGCTAGAAGATCTTGAGAGTGCAGAGTATGCACCAGGACGTGTGGGTGAAGAGTGTTGAAGAGTGAAGTGGTGAAGTTGTGAGAGAGAGAGTTGTGAGAATCATGTTTGTTGTAGGTATGAAATAGGATCTATGACTACTATCCTCCAGTAGAGATTAAGGTTGGGTATAAGGTGCACATGAGAGAGGTGTGTCCTCTAGAAACCATCCATTGGGTAGAGGATAAGAAAGAGTGAGTTTTTTGCGGGGAGGACCTATGACTACAGAGGGTTGATACCCTAAAGCAAGAGAGATTGTTGCAAGGAGGACTTGTAACTGCAAAGGGACTTGTGAGTCTCTAAAAATGGCTTTGAAGAAGAAGACAAGATGGGTCATTAGAAGACCTATGAGAATGTTATTTTGGGAAGAGTATTGGGAAAAAGTGAGAGAAAAGAAGCTCTTTGAAGAGTTGAGAAAGATAGAAGTGAGATTGGATTCCCTTGAGGAAAGCTTGGGAATGAAAAAGAAAGCTACAATTGAAGAAAACCAAAAAATAGATGAAGTTAAATTACAATGTTTGTTCATAATGAGTTTGCAAATAATGATTTGTGTGTAGGAAATGAAGAAGGAAAAGAAGTTGTAATAGAGGATAGCAAAGAGAAGAAAGAGGAAAAATAGAGGTTTGGAAAAGAGGACAGTGAAAAGGAGAATGTTGAAGTATAGTGTAGCAACCCTATGGTGGAAAGAGTATGGAGAGAAAATCATGTGGGAGCAACCCACAAAATGCAGATGAAAGAAAACAAGGAAACAAGAAAGGCACGAGGAAAGAATGGATAAAGAAAGAGGTAGCAGCAGATGTGCATCTTGTTGATGATATAAAATAAAATAAAAATGAAATTTCATACATAGGAAAAGAGGTTACAGTAGCAAAAACAAAGGTATTATCTGCTTCTTTTGATTTTTACAAAGTAAATATTGATTTGCATGAAGAAAAGATAAACGAATATGGTGATTGTAAAGTTGGGGCAATAGTAGATAAGCAAGAATGCATACAATTAAATAGTCATTCATATGATATTTGTGAAAGAAAATTTGATTTGAAAGATATAAATGAATTTGAGCATGAAAATGGTAGTATTGTTGTAGAAGATAACCATGAAGCATTGAAGTTGCAGGGAAGTTTGGTCCATTGAAGGACATGGAAACATTATAATTTTTGGGGGAAAAGAGTGAAGAAGAGTTTATGGGGAAGATAGTGAATAAGGAAATTAAAGGAGTAGAAAAAAATGAAGAAGAATGTGACTTATTAATGCAAATTTCAGTAGTAGAGAAGGAGCGGCTTGTGTTAACAACAAGTGAAACAAGAGTTGCAACAAACATTGAGGTAAAGTTTCAATTTTTAAAGTTATTTGATGGGTATGTGCAGGATCATGATGGGCCAAAAAGTGGCGATATGTAAGTGATATGATGGCCAATGTGGTTGATGACTTTTTTTTACCCTTGAAATTGATGAAATGAAAAGGGTTTTTAAAGGAGATTCTCACCTTTCCACCAATATAAATTATGCTTTACTTTGAATTTAATCAATAATTATTATTCATTTTCTATTTGAATTACGACTAAAGTCTTGATTGATAGGCTGATTGAAAAACATCTATAGCTCTCAAACGGTATCACGTTTTTTGAATCTGAAACATGTGTCACATTATATGCTTCACATACTATAGGATTTTTTTTTTGAATTTCATGAAGTTTTGACCAAATTTAGTGGCCAGACATACAAGTTTTTATATTTTTTAAAAGTTGTAATAATAATTCATAATTAATTATTTACTTGGAAAAAAAATATTCAAAAATATTCATCACATTAGGACATGAGTCCTCTACTTATATCTAAAACCTTATAAAAATATTATCATTTTATTGTGGTTAGGGTGGTCAGACAGACACCTACTTCTTATTTTTTCCCTGAAATTTAAGTACTACTACATTGAAATTCCAAATTTTCACCAAATAGATTTGTTTTTTAAATAAACCTAGTAGTTTAGAAAATACATTCAATTTTCTACATATTATATTCTTACATTATTTTGAAATAATATAGATAATTTATTCAAATTTTTACGTCAAGTTGCCTAACTCTGATTTTCTGAATTTTCATCACCACTTAAGGGCCTGTTTTTTCGATGATGATCCTGCACATACCCTGATGATAAAAATGAAATTGATCCACATGAGAATAACATGGTTAATATGAATAGATATGAGAATACTAAAATTGATGATAGAATATTAGGGAAAGAGGATAAAATAAGGGTATTTGATGATTTTGCAAAATGTGTTGTTGTTGATGTTAAGGCTGATTTGTATTTTGATGAAATGGTGAAAGAAAGTGAGATGGGAGAGATGGCTAGGTTCAAAAATAACAAGTTCAAGGCTGAAGTACAAAGAGGTGTTGAGAATGACAAGGTGGCATGGAAATATGAACAATGGTATACAGATTTGAATTTCATGAGGAAGAAAGAGAGGAAAGATTAAGGAAGAGACGTGAAGTTTTAGAGTAAGGTGAAGAAGAAGATAAATCAAATGGATAAGGAAGAGAAGTGGATAAAAAGTAAACATACAATTTTTAAATGTTCATGAGTCCCCAACTCATGAAAAATTTCTTCTTACCCCGGGTGTTTGATGTAGGAGCATCCAGGGGTGTATGACAATCTTGCATAAAAAAATAAATGTTTAATTTCATGCATTTTTTAATTTTGGCTTGTTGCGGGCAATTTTCGACACTTGGTTTTGGCACTCTCAGAGCATGGGAAAAATTATTTATCCAGTTGGTTAGGTGTTTTAATGTTTTAATATCATCATTGAGTTGAAATTGGGGTTAGACTAATGTAATTGATATTTTATTTATTAGCCCAAAATTTGTAAATTGATGAATTGTAAAGTGCATATTTAATATGCAACTTTAGCTAAATATTGAAATTCGAAAGTTCCCAATGCTCAAGTTGGAAAAATTGGATTTTGAGATATAAAATAATAGCTTGGAAGGGAATTTTAATGCCCATGTACAACAAGGAGCCAATTTTGGGGTGTCAGGCATGTTGTGAGTTATTGCATAAGGGAGTTACATTTATGCATGTAATTTTTTCAGATTGTAAGTAGTGGGTTGCGGGAGGTTTTCAACACCATAATGGGAGTAATTTCAATAATTAATTTTCAGCTCTAGAAATGAGAAAAAAATAGGGCCAAGTGTTGAAATGAAAAATATTGGAGGAGGGGTTTTCAATAGTGAAGTTGCAGGAAGAGTTTGCAAGGAAGATCCCAATGCCCCAAACATAGAGATTAAAAAATGGAGAGGTTTATTTTCTGTTTTAAATCATATTTGACATGTATTTCATGATTTTGTTTTGGTAATTTGTGAATTTAATTTTGAAAGCAAAAAAAAATTGCATGTGGTTTTGCATATATTCAAAGAATGATATTTGTATGGAGTTTCCAGTCAAATTTATGAGTATTAAAATTATAAATCATTTCCATTGAAATTGATTTAAAAATTTTATTGCACATGGTTGTATGGATTTCATGTGTTGTTGGCTATGAGAATCGAGAAATTATTTAATATAATCAAATTTGTTTTTACTGTCCAGAAGGCTTTGAGTTGTGAAATTTCAAAGAATCGGTTGCTTGGGTGGGTGGTTTGACAAGACCCCCTATCCTTGATCTGCATCACATATGCTAAATAACTTATGAGCCACGTAAATCTACTAGCTAGCAATCTATGTTATGCTAGGTGTCCTTATAACATTGATTGATGATAGGTCCCATAGAGATAACAAGTTGTGTTATGCTATGTGTCCATGTAAAGTTGATAAATGATAAGTTCCATAAGGCTAGAAAGTTGTTTTATGCTAGTTTACTCATGATACACATGGATCTATTGGCTAGAAAGTTATTTTATACTAGGTATCCATCTAAAGTGCTCAAATTTATAGGCTAGAAAGCTTCATTATGCTAGGTTTTTGGGTTGTTTGATAATCATGCCCCGAGGAGTGCATAGATCTTTAACATCATGAGGAACAATTTAACATCTCAATGGTGCATAAATTTTTAATGTCACATGGGAGGAATTTGGTAACCATACATCAAGGGGTGCATAAAAATTTAACATCATAGGGGATAATTTAATGTCTTGGGGGAAAAATTGATAACCGCACCTTAGGGGGCATTATAAGCAACACCACCACTAAGGGGGCACATGAAAAAATTGATAACCATGCCTCATGGGGTATTATAAACAACACCACCACCAAGGGGGTACATGGACAAATTCATAACCAAGTCTCAGGGGGTATTATAAACAACAACACCACTAAGGGTTCACATGGAAAAATCAATAACCATGCATCAGGGGGTATTATATAAAACACCACCACCAAGGGAGCACATCAATAAGTCAATATCTCACTAGACGTCAATGTATGGATGTATAAAAATGGACAAGGTGATATGCCCCTCCTTAAAATGTTAGCATACTTTCTATGTTGATATTTTTAAGGAAAACAAGGGGGAAGATAGGATCCTCAAGAAGAATACACACCTCCAAATATTAGTTATCATTTCCACCCAATGTATAGGCAAGGAAAACCATGGTAGAAACTATCATTTTTCCCCTCCGTTGATGAAGTATGATTGTACATAATATTGTACCACCACGAATGAAAATGAGCAAGCACATGGAGCTATAAATGCCACATGGTAAGGAGAAGCAAGATAATATCTAATTTATTATATTAGGATGATTAGTATAGTGGTGAATCTCTATTTTTGGTGATATTTTAGTAGGTACCTTAGTGATGGTATATATATATATTTGTATTTCTATCTTTAAAGCACGACAATCATCAGTAGAATGTCCAAAATCTTGATAATAGGCACAAATATATGAATTTTTTTTGTGTTTTTGGTATATTTTCTTTCACATGGAGGTAGAAGGGTGATTGGTCGAGCTTCAAGAAATGTCCATAATATTTATTCTATCTTAGATAAAGGGTGTGGAGGAATAAGTAATCTTACTTCATGCAAATGAAGGTTTGATGATGGGGTAGAGATTGGAATGAATGTTTTATACAAGGATGGAGGAAGAGGATGTTGGTAGCCTATTCATTTTGTGAAATATTGTGGTGTGAGATCTATAGAGATATTAGCTCCTTGTTCATTATGTTCTAAATTATTTTTATTGAAGCCTTGTTTATAAATAATTCATAAACCATGGCCATATTGTGTCTCCAAATGAAAAGGCATGTTATTAGTTTGGTAAAAATGAGGCATATGAATAGTTTGGGAAGAAGAAGAATCATTATTGATATGGGAAAGGAGATCAATGATTTTGTATGGATAATGATCTATTTCACATAATGGAATATGAGGTTGAGAGGAATCATTTTTATATACATACATAATGGTCAAAGGATGAAGCCTAAGGAGATCTTTTTGTGTGAGGAAGAAGAAATATCGAGTGATGGTATGATAGGTTTTGTAGGATCTTGGTGGAGATGGGGGATATAAGTTGTGTGGGATGAATTGTGATTTTTGTTTAAGCTTGGTGGATGGGATTTGTATATGGATTATCAATTTATACTTGTCATATTATAAATGGGAATTTTTAGTGAATAAAGGGTATAAGAGGTAACATTAAGGAAGTTATCAATGATCACACATCCTCTTACACCAAGATATCTTCTCTAAGAAGAGAGATATTGGGAGATGAAAAAATATGAGCCTCATCATTGGTTGGAGAAGTGTTACCAAAGAAACAAAATAAATTATCAAACAAGGATTTTAGAGAAGAGAATATTTTTCCAAAATAATTAGACATCTTGAAAGGAAAATTCTTTATCTTGTAATGTCAAAAATGAAACAACTTAGATATTAAAATTATTTGAAATTTTTAAAATGTTTAATGTTATATAAATAATAACTCAAATCGATGACTATAACTATTACATAAAAAATCAACAGAGATACAAAGCCAATATAGATAGAAACCATAAAGATGGTACTATCATTTCAATCTAGAAAAAAAATACCAAGACAAGGGTGAGGGCATCCTAGTCTAGAAATGTAGGGTTTTAAATTTGAAATCTTTGAATAGGTTAGACATTTTCTATATATTTTAGACTATGATAATCTAGTTCTGCAACTAAACAGAACTCAAAAAACTTGAATATGACCTAAATTATTGATATGAAGCATGTGCATGCATGAATTTAGTTTTTTAAGTTATTGAAAATAAGCATAATAAGTTCAATTTAGTTGACAAATGATTATTTTCACAATGCAAGATATGATAACCAATTGAATATTCTTCTAAAATGTTAGAAAGATAGATGCTTTAAACTTATGAGTTGTGTAATTCTTTGCTTTTTCAACTTTTTAAACATAACTCTAATGTACTTTGAATAACAACACTTTAAAATAACTTATCACTTACTCAGATTTCAAAGTAATAGCTATGCAAATCAAAATTTTGTAAATGTAAAAGATGTCAGGTTCACCAAAACGTTAGGTGGGAAATGGGATCTAAGGTAAATACCTAACCTAAATCACACATTCCACCATTGACATTCGGGGGACACAAAAATAACCAAAATAAACTATTAGGCAATTATCCTCAAGGAAGAGCCTGACCAACTAGTTAGGGTTTTGGACCCCTTTTTATGTTGGAATGATTGATGTGAATGATGTGGTGTGTGTGATTGAAGATGAAAACTAGGTTAAAAAATATAAGAGTAGTAATTATCATAGAATCAGAGAAAAATAGAGTCGAAGTAATGACACTAAAAGAAAGAAAGAAGAGTATAGGAGATAAGTAATTTGGCATTAAATTTTGAGGTAGAACTAGTTGGACAAGGATGAGGTAATTATTATTTGGAAATGATTCTTTTTAGAGTTTCAAATTTTACATAGGAGCATCGTAATTTGTAGGTTATTCTCTATTGGAGTTAACTTCAAAAAAAAATTAGTCAAAAAATAATCAATCTTTCCCTAATATGATGAAAGAAGGTATTTTCATCCTTGATCTAATGTTTGATGTCTCGAGGTCTCAAATATTCTTCAATCCATAAGTTTCAAATTTGTAACCTAAAAGAAAGACAAGAGAGAAAAGGTTATGTCATATAGGGGTTGGCCTTATTCAATCCCCATTTTGGTGTTTCCACCTCCACAAATGGCTATGATGATGTTGATAAAGAGCGCTTACCCTAGGTCAAACAAAGGAAAATGGATAAAAACAAATGATAAATCAGTATGCTACAACTTACCACTCAAATTTGCATTCCTTGTTGGACTAAGGTCAATTAGCTCATCTCACAGAAGGAGAATTTGACATTTACTTGAATATCTTGCAAAGGTTAGTGGTCATAACAATGATAAATATAAAACATGAAATTTCTTACTATTCGTACACATGGATTTGATGATACATTGTAAACATGATCTTGACTGATAAAGTGTTGTAAAAATGTTGCTGATTCTACTCTTGCAATTGCTTTGATTGCCTTTTTGAATTGTTTGATAGATTAAAATTTAATTAGGTCTTCAAATGGAGGGAAATAATTATATTTATACGAGTTTCAAAATTTCCTACATTAATTCTTTTGATAAGCTGGCAAATGACCTTTTAAATTTGTAAACATATTTATGCCAACAATAAAACATCAAATTTTGGGCCAAAATAAGGCAGACATGGGTGAGGGCATCCTAGTGTGGGCCTATTTTCAATTTAAGATGCTCACCAAAATAAATAATTAATTTAATTTCCCAAAATTAATTTAATTTATCAAATATGATAGTAAAACGAATGATTAGTAAGCATAATTATGCTCAAGCACTTAGGGGGAGCCAAACATAGTGTGAAATTATCAAGGGTAACAATTTACAATGCTACACCTTCCAATCTTGAGGGAGAGAGTGTCTACCCCAACACATATTCCCAATACAAATATAACACAAAAATTTACAACATAGCCTACCCAACATATGCAACATAATCCACTTATGAAAACAAGACCACTTTCTCATGAATTTACAAATTTCAATAATTATAATGAAATTTAACAATAAAACTACTATACACTCATACAAATTTTATTTTCAAGTACAAAACTATTAAAAGGGATTAACTCATACCTTGAGAAATATTCTCCCATCTCTCGTGTAAAAAAATTGATTACTAAAAATGAAGCCCCCTAAAAATAAAATGTGTTTCTCATCTTCAAATGAAATGCATAAATAGGAGAGGGAATTTCTTCATCTTCTGACAAGTTCCATCTCCACAATTTAGATCTTAACTTCTTTTATAACCACCCAAAACTAATTTTGAGGAAGGGATGAGATGATGTCAGCTCTCCCAATCACTTTCAAACTACATCCAAATTTCATCACTTTTTATATGGTGGTTTTAGGAGGTTAAAAATAATAAAAATAAAAATTCATACACTTCAAAATGTTGAGTTGGAAGAAGATACAACACCACGAAGTCCAAAGATCTTTGCAGAAGCAAATAACTTTGTTACAAGGAAAACAAAGAGAAGCAACAAAGGAAATGCTCAAGAATGTGGAGCAATGAATTCACACAAAATGTAAAATGAATTAATGATACAAAAGATAGTTTTCAACTACATATAGATGAAAACCCTAAAAAAGGAAAACCCTAGGCTTGCACAATAATAATTAATAAAGTAATTAATTATTATGTACCTAATGTTAGCTTAAGTGAAAAAGAGTTAAAAGGAAACTTTAAGTAATTAAACAAATATTGTTTAATTAATAAAGTAAATGTCCAATTACTCTAACACCCCCCCTTAAGATAGACATAGGGAGAAGCTAAAACCTAGAAGAAGCTACTAAAAGCAAAAGCAATGGGTCCCAGCAACAAGGCCAGATCAGGTACCCAAGTACAATGAAATCTCTATGAAACAGAGAAAAGGAGAAAACCCAATGGGAAAAACTCCTCTCCAAAAAGAGATAGAACAACATGCTGAAAAAAACATGAAGGAAGGAAGGCCTCATAAAGACCCCCCAAGGACAACTTCCTTCACCCCAAGCATAGAGCGCAACTGAAGATAGCGCGGAGATGCAAAAGGTTTCGTGAAGATGTCTACAACCTGCTCGGTAGTGGGAACATACTCCAAGATGAGAGAACCATCCTGAATCAACTGTCTGATGAAATGCATATGAAACTCAATGTGCTTCGTCCGCTGATGCTCCACCGGGTTGCGCGAAATGTGTATAGCACTTTGATTGTCACACCAAAGAATAGTGGGACTATCAGGAGGAAAACCAAACTCAGTCATCAACTGATGAAGCCATAAAATATCCTGACTAGCAAGCACAACAGCTCGGTACTCAGCCTCTGTAGATGATAATGCATGAGCAGTCTGCTTCTTGCACGACCATGTGATAGGACCAGAGCCAAGACAAAAAACAAAGCCAGAAGTAGACTTCCGATCATTGACATCACTAGCCCAATCTGAGTCAGTGTAGCCAACAATGTGAGGATCCCCTAATGTGTAGTGAATGCCATATGAAGTGGTGCCCTGAATGTACCTCAAAATATGCTTGGCAGCTTTCCAATGACTCTCATGAGGATCATGTGAGAATCGAGAGACAAGACCAACCGCAAAGGAAAGATCAGGACGAGTGTGAGTCAGGTACAACAAACTGCCAACCAACTGCCTGTAAAGTGTAGCATCTACTGAAGGAGTGGGGCAAGTAGTAGTCAAAACAACCCCTGTCTGAAAAGGTGTGGGGGCAGGCTTGCAATCAAGCATGCCAAAGCGCTGAAGCATATCAAAAGAATACTTTTGCTGGTAAATGGAGATCCCCTCTGAAGACTGAATCACTTGAAGACCAAGGAAATAGTGCAGAAGGCCAAGATCTGTCATCTCAAACTGCTCCATCAAGGCTAGCTGAGAATTCTGAATCATAGAGGATGAGCTACCTGTGATGAGAAGATCATCAACATATAGCACAAGAATCAGGATCTCACCCTCAAGATGTTGAATATAGACCGTGTGATCAGAATGACAACGAGTGAAACCAGTGGAGAGAAAAAAAGAGTCCATCTTCTCATACCAAGCCCGAGGGGCTTGTTTGAGACCATATAATGAACGTTGAAGTCTACAAACCAAAGAAGAATCATGAACAAATCCCTGAGGCTGCTCCATATAGATCTCCTCCTATAGGTCACCATGTAAGAAGGCACACTTCACATCCATCTGAAAAATGAGCCATCCTCTAGAAGCTGCAAGTGATAATACAAAGCGAATAGAATTCATCTTGGCGACAAGGGAAAATGTCTCGGAGTAATCAATACCCTCAACCTGTGAGAAACCCTTCGCAACAAGACGTGCTTTGTACTTATCAATAGAACCATCAGCAGCATACTTGGTCCGATACAACCATTGGCACCGAACCATCTTTCTGCCCTTAGGAAGAGGATAGAGATCCCATGTATTATTCCTCATCAAAGAAGAATACTCTTCCTCCATGGCACTATCCCACTCAAGGTGACCTGTCGCCTCTGAAAATCTCTGAGGATCCTCTGAAAGAGCATGAGTCAAAAGACTAGAACCCGTAGTATGAGAACGAGTGCAACGAGTGTCTGAAGGATCACCGGCCATAGATCCTGCTGCCTCAATAGTAAAGCGAGCCCATTTGGGCCTCTGAGGTGGAGCAAGTGGAGGTGGAGATGGGGGATCATCAATATCCTCATCAGAATCATCCTCAAAATAATCTTGAAGAGTTGTAGTGGGTGGAGTAGGTAGTGAAGTGGACACTGGAGACAGGGTATCAACTGGAGGAAGGCACTCATCAAATTGAACATCCCGTCGAAACAAGACCTCTCTAGAATCAGGATCAAACAACCTGTACGCCTTAACATCCTCATAATAGCCGACAAAAATGAGGGGTCAACTCTTCCGCTCCATAGCTCTCCTTTGAGCATCAGGAATAAAAGCCCATGCCTCACTACCAAATACTCGAAATGATGAAATATCAGGCTTGTCATGAGACCAAGCCTCCTCAAGAGTCATATGTCGAATCGCCTTGTGAGGCATCCGATTCTGAATATAGTTGGCACAATTGACTGCCTCAGCCCAAAAAGATGAATCCATGGACCTGGACTGAATCATACAATTAGCCATCTCCCGTAAAGATCTGTTCTTTCGCTCAGCGATACCATTCTGCTGAGGGGTGTAGGGAACAAAAAACTGATGTTGCAAACCATGCTCAGTGAAAAAATCTCTGAAGGCCTGATTCACATACTCCCCCCCATTATCTATACGTATCCACTGGATAGAAATACCAAACTGCTTCTCTACAAATGTCTTGAAGACATGAAAGGAATCAAAGACATCAGACTTGTACTTAAGAAAGTACAACCATGTGCATCTAGAGAAGTCATCAATGAATGTGAGTACATACTTGGCCCCTAAAAAAGGAGTGGGAAATGACATGAGGTCACTATGAATCAACTCCAAGGGTGCCAAAGCACGAGTGGTACTTCCCTTCGAAAAGGGATCCCTGTGATGCTTGCCAAGCACACAACCATGACAAACACCGTCAGTGCAGGAAATCCGTGGAAGACCAAGAACAAGTGACTGTGTACTCATCTGCTGAAGATATCTATAATTGACATGGCCCAAACACTCATGCCAAAGCTGACTCACTGAATCTGCATGTGCTATAAGAGATGAACCTGTACCCTCAGAAGGCGCAAATCCATCAAATCGGTAAAGACGAGATGCAGTATCAACACTACTAGTAGCCACAACCAAATCAGAATCATGGAGGTCCCAAATAACCACATCATGTGGTGAGAACTCAACTATCTTACCAGAGCCAATGTGGCAAATCTGATAAATGGACAAGAGGTTCGTCGAAATGTCAGGAACAACCAAAACATCCTGTAGAGTGCCCCCATCCAAAGAGACAGAACCTGAACCCAAGACAGAAAGCTGTGAAGAGTCACCCACTGCAATCTGTGAAGTACCACAAGAGGCAAGAGAAGTGACCAACTACTGAGTGTGAGTCATATGGTGAGAAGCACCAGAGTCTAAAATCCAAGTGGACCCATTGGTCGATGCTCGTGTAGTGAGAGCATGACCCTTCCCTGTGGTGGAAGAAGAAGAAGACTGAGGTGAGGAGATGTGTTGTTGCTGCATGGCCTCCTCTAAAGCCTCTAATCATTTCCAACACCTGGAAACTGGATGACCTTGCTTGCCACAGAAACTGCAAGTGTCTCCTGATTTCTCCTTAGTCTTGGAGGAAGACTCACCAGACTTCGAATATTTCCCATGTTTTGGATTAAATGGTGGTTTAGAATCAGACTTAGGAGGCAGTTTGGAGGAATGCTCACTACTTGCAAAATCTTTCTTGGGCCTCAGTTTCTGCTTCTGTTTCCCCTTTGGTGACTGAGCAACCAATGCTTTGCTCTTTGAACCTGAGAGCATATCCATCTGAGAAAGGTGAGACTGTTCCCGAGACAATCGCTCACAAAATAAATCAAAGGAAGGCATGGTAAAACTAGCACCCAAACCATCCATGGTGGAGTAGAAGGAGGAAGCAAATATCTGAAATGGACCACGAAGCTTCGAAAGAATCAAGGAAATGCACTCTGTTTCTGTCTTGTTCTTCCCACAACCCTGTAAAATAGTACGGATAGTTTTGAACTAGTTCAAAAAATCCTCAATAGTGGGAAATGAATCAGGTAACAAGGAAGTCAGCTCTGCCTCAATCTGTAATGCACAAAACTCATTAACGGCCCCAAAAAGTGTCTCAAACTTCAGCCACATGGCTCGAGGAGTGAGCAAAGCATCAAGGTGAAACAAAAGACTGTCTGAAACATGCATGCATAACAAACCCATAGCCTCATCCATCTTGTTCCTGTGCTGCATAATCTCAAAAGGACACTGCAACTGAGGCTGAACCTCATCTAAACAAGACCATAACCCTCGTGACCTGAGTAGCCTCATCATACGAGACTTCCAAGTGTGATAGTTATGTGATGTGAGTAGCTCAACTGAAGAGTCTGCCATGAAACCCTGCACCTGTACCTGCTTGTGTTTTTTATTATTATGTGATCTTTCAGAATAGACAGAAGATGCAGAAGGGTTTGTATTTTTGAGAGTTTTGGTGTTCTGGTTTTCTGATATAAATGACAGAAAGCAATAGAAAAAACACCCCCCACAAAAGATAAACCCAAACCCTAGTACAAACTGAGAAGAAGGAAGCAATGCATAAGCAAAAAATACTTCAAGACAAATTCTCATGTACCTGGTGAAAATTCTAATAAAATAGATCACATCATTGAATAGAGCAGGTTGAGAGCTTTCCAACGCCTATTTTTTTGCGCAAAACGGAGTTCGGACACAAAAGATATGCCCCTTGGAGTGAAAAAACCAAGTTCTAACTTTGAATGGGAAAAAACATTACAAAACTACAAAATCAGGAAAAATTACCAGTACCATTGGAACGGCGCTAGAACCAGCTTTCCGATGATATCTCGTTTGCAAAAAACCGAGAAAAATTGCCCATTCTACGCCCGATTTAGCGCAAGCTGCTCCAATGTGCAAAAAAAAAAAATTGTTTGGAGCCCTCAAGGGCTAAAGACTTCGGCCCCTGGTCACGTGGATGACCAGGGGGCTGGAAATTGGGCAGAGCCTGCGGTCACCCATGTGACTAGGCGGTGGGGTTTTAGAGGCCCGCGGGGGCTGGCAGGGCCGACTCGGGTCGACGAGCTCACATCGGCGGGTTCAGTGTCCGGTGTCAGTAGGGAGCTTAGACGAGCTCAGCGAAGTCGGTGGAGCCGACTCGAGAGCTTGGCAGATGCAGCTAGTGGCAGAGGTAGTGCAGAGGCCGAGCTCGGACGGAGTCAGCGGAGCCTAGTGGACGCAGCCAGTGGCGGAGGCAGTGCCGAATAGAGCAGCGGGTGGCGGAGCGGCGACTGGTGGCCGCTTGGTGGCACGGTGGTGGCCGCCGGGCGGCAGAAAAAAAAGTACTGGCCGCGCAAGAAAAATAATCAAAAACCTTAGATTTTTTGATTTTTTAAATTTTTTTTGCGATTTTTGCTCCGTACGGCCCTAAGGCAAAAAAATTTTGCGTTCCAAATTGACTGTAACTAAAATCGATGATTTGACAGTCATCTTAGGGGTTTTTGGGTGCTATGAATCCAATGGCACTGTCCATTTGAGCCCAAAGTGAACCCAAAAAATGGAGTATGCTAAATCCACCCAAAAAAAAACTTTAGAACCCTAGATTTGCTTCCAATGCAAAATCTCAAAACAAGAACAAGCAACTGCAAATCTGAAGCTCTGATACCATGTTGGAGTTGAGAAGATACAACACCACAGAAGCCCAAAAGATCTTTGCAAGCAAATAAACTATTACAAGGAGAAACAAAGAGAAGCAACAAAGGAAATGCTCAAGAATGTGGAGCCACGAATTCACACAAAATGTAAAATAAATTAATGATACAAAAGATAGTTTTCAACTACATATAGATGAAAACCCTAAAAAGGAAAACCCTAGGCTTGCACAATAATAATTAATAAAGTAATTAATTATTATGCACCTAATGTTAGCTTAAGTGAAAAGAGGTAAAAGGGAACTTTACGTAATTAAACAAATATTGTTTAATTAATAAAGTAAATACCCAATTACTCTAACAAAAGGGTTTGAAGTTTTGAGAAATTGGTTAATGTTTGTTTTCAAGCATTTTGGATCCAAACAAAGTTTTTTATTTATTTATTTCGAAGTGATGCACAATCCTAGGATAAAAGAGGCAATATTTGTTGAGTTCCCACTTGGACGAACTCAGCTACGCTTACTCTTAGTGGATGATTAGATGCTTGACCACACAGGCTCCCCCTTACAATGCACTCGCTTCTCGATTCAACCAAGCATCAGTACCCATGAATCTCCCATGGCATACTTCTCATCTCTACTAAAATCCATAAGAATGTGGGATGGCTTCAGAACAAGCATTCTCAAGCACCAACAAATAGTTAAAGATTTTGTCCTTTCTAAACAAGGGGTTTTAATGTGGGCATTTCGTTCATGGGGGACCATCCATGCAGCAAGAGACCATTGTTTCCCTTTTTTTCAGAATGATCCTCGTGATACTCGAACTTTTCTCGAGTACCCACACTTATATCTCAGTTGGAAGTCGCTTGGTTTTGGCGTGTTACCGATTAGGTCGTTCCCTGGGGTGATTAATTTTTCCCATCAGGCAAGCCCTCTATGGATAAACAAAAGTGAGCAAGTGCATCCATAGTTCAATTGATCTTTGTTGAGAAACAAAGAGAGAACACTCGTGATATACTCCACTCACACTCACAAGATTTGTTCAATTTTAAAATACCCAGATTAAAGTGTGTAGGTAATGTTTTAGGCAATTACTGTCACTAGGATGCTTGTGATTCTTAAGATCGTTGTGAAGCACGAGAAAAGTGCATACACATTCGAATGACACGAATTGAGAAAAATATTACAAAACAATGAAAACACAAGTTCGTTTTAATCCCCAAAGCAATGGTGAGTTCGTTTTAAGCACCAAAATCCAAGTGTGAAGTTGACTGTCTAGTTTTAGACCAAATTGAAATTCTCGTAAGTGTTTCTAAGGTTCAAATTTTAATCCAACTTGAAAAAGATCAAATCAGTGATTAATTTTAAACCCCAAAAAGAAGTGAGTTATCTTAAAACAAAAAATGAGAGAAGAAAATAAAAGCACTAGATTATAACAACAAGCATTAAAAAATGTTTTTCAAGTCTTCATTTCAATGTTCGATTTTCTTCAACTCAAATCTTCTCCAAAGATTTTTTTTGATGTTTCAATGTCGCATGTTCTTTGTGCAAATTAAATCACTCCTTCCTCTCCTATAAGATTAAAAAGGAAAATCATGTGAAGATCAAGTCATTTAATTCAAATTGAGTTGACCATTAACTTCAAACAATAAAATTTTCAAATTAAAAGGACTCATGATTTTGAAGTAATGAATGTAGTATTACTAAGAATCTTTCTTTCTAAAGAATTTAAAGAAGATCTTAACCATAAAGATAAAGTTTGTGAATAATGAACAAAACCTCTTCTGCTAACATCAAAAAAATTAATGCCAATAAAGATCCTGTGTGATTTAATGCAGACAAGTAACACCTCTATTCATTTAGCCAAATTCAAATACTTAATCAACCTACGCTTCAATGTTGCCAACAAATAAATACAAATTTTATGGTGCCCCAATTGATGAATCAAAATTTTGACAACACAATCCTCAAAAAAATAAATGAAATGGGACATAAAATTTGATCACTATCCAAGCAAATCCAATCTGAAGTTTATCCTGTGGATGACCTAGAAACGGTGACACTATTTTGATGCTTCAGATCTTACCCTTGATTCTAGCTTCTTTTGATTATAGCAAGGATAAAGGTGAGCTACAACCTGAAAAGGATAACTTGTTTTAATATATCCATCATCCTCCCAATTAGCCATAAAAGTAAAATCTACCTTATAGTGTGAAAGCATGACTTTGATGACTTCCTTTCGAAGATAATATCTCAGTTGTAATGATAAACAGAGGAAAGTCAAGTCAAAATAAGGCTAATCAAAATTTCTAAACAATTAGAACCACCCGGGCAACCATTAATTCAACAGAAAAATGCTCACGTTAGTACATTGAATAATGAAGAATACCTACAGCCTCATCGACACATTAAGAGTTTGATAGAAGGGGATGGATTGACGTACTTTATACAACTAATAAGGAAACATTCTCCTCAAGGATGAAATACATAAAATATTAAGGTAGGCATCATCGATATTAAATAGAAAGAGCCTACCCTAAGAGTGATCACTATTTAAAGCTCAAATGACTAATATTCTATGAATATCTATTACAGACCAATTTGTGTTGATTAATGTCATTAAATGGTGCAACAACTAACTTAAATAGTGGTGATAACTTGTATCACAAGAAACATGCAGGGTTACACAGGCAACATACGTGTGTGAGATAAATGTGTCGATCTATGATTGGGACAACTTTTTGACAGAATGCCTCAAGGATGTGGTCCTTATGGACTGCAAGGATTGCAAGACCTGCACATAAAAAGGCATAAGGAATTTTTAAGCAAATGTTGTTAGCAGGTGTAGAAATTAAAAGACATGTCAAATTAGCATCAATTTTGAATAGCTTAAGTCTCTATTCATCCATGTCCTCTCTGTAAAACATTAATTGGTTTGTAGGACATAAGCATTTTTTGTTGGGAAGATGAATAAACTACGAAATTAGAATCGAAGTGGGGCTGAGAGAGCAGAGTCGTCTGCTGGAATAAACCCTTTGTATGTGACCACTTGCTTTCGACATTGATTTTCACTCCCGATGAACAGGCCTTAATGTTGTTATTGTTGTAACAGAAGTGGTGAATCCATAATCGTTAATTACAGAGAAAAAGAGAGAGTAGGCTTGAGATCCAGGGATGGAAAGGGGTATAATGACGCGTTGTGGATTTGGATTGCTCTTATTTTCCTTGATGTTTCTGGCCTGCGTATGTATTCTTCCTAATTATTTATATTTATTCCCAACATTCTACTTAAAAATTTCAAGTGTACAAACAAGGGTACGGGCTAGCTAAATGCCTCAAAAGAGATGTCATTTTATGGAATGTAATGATGGCAAGACCTGCGCAAAATAGATTTGGCTGAAAAGGCATAAAAAAACTTTCAAGCAAATACAAATTGTTAGGTGTAAAACCGATCTGCAAAAGGTTTTAGAAACTTTCAAAGTTAATACGATGACTAATCAAGCTTTGATAAGCACAATTTCTCTTCTACTAATGCTTCAGAACAACAAAAATGGTGTGCTTTTATTACTTCTAACAAATCAAAAAAGTTAATACATAATCAAAGCTTATTTAAAGCACAAAGCCAAGCTAATATAAAATAGTAACCCAAATGAGACAACATGAAAACAAGGTTTCACAGAGCCTCAAATAAACCCCTCCTTCTAGCACCATTTTGCAGATGCTAAATGGTGCAAAAGCTTAAACTATCCCACACATTAGCATAGTTAGTGTTAAAATTGGCTATGGATGCCAAGATCTATGGACCAAATAGAAAGCACAAAAAAGAGAGAAAATAATGTGACAAGAATAAACTGTATTCAATGTCAATGATATAAAAATGATTCAATGTGTGTGTAAATGTAGTAGAGACCCCTTGGTTATATAGCCAAGGTGAGAACATAGGAGTGCATAAGATTATGACAAGTGTCGTAATCTTATGACATGAGACAATAATGAAAAACTATCACTCCACCTAAAGTGGAAGGGTGATAATGTGATAACCACCACAAAAGGTGGATCTACCACAAAAGGTGGAAACCTAATCACATGATATGTCCATGAAAGGTGGAAGTGATAAAGTAATAAGAAGATAAGTCCACCAAAGGTGGAAATTCTCCAACAACTCCTATGTGGTCCCTAAGTAAACTTAACTAAGGTGTAATTATGACCTAGGACAAGGTACAAAACATTTAATTACACCAACAATTATTGATTCAAAGCAAAACCAACATAACATCCCTATGAAATACTACAACATGCTTCATAACGCAATCAAAACAACAAAATATCAAATGAACCAAATGAAAGCATGAAAAGAAGCATAGCGCATACCTATCCCATAGTGGATTGGTGCACTTTTGATATGAAAAGGAATCCTTTCCCAATCCTTGATAAGCTTCAAGATGACAATGAATAAGAGATGCAAGATGATGAAATCAAAATGCCTATAATAAGAATACTCAAATTGTAGTTGAAAATGAAGTAGAAGTGCCATGAATTTATAGGTTGAAGGTTGGAAGTTTGAAGGATTTGGATGAATGTGGGACAAAATACTAACCAATGAGAGAAGGCCACTTGCCCACATGTGATTGGAGGAGGAATGGACACATTTTGGAGATTGTGCAAGTAAATGAAGTTAGGTGGGTTTGAAATTTGGAAAATAGTTTTAAATGCATGTGGTTGAGGGATTTTGGGGGGAAATTTGTTTGGGCAAGAAAGTCAAACAAATGGAGTTAATGAGGGAATATTCTTTGGGAATATGCCTTGTGAGGGAAAATAGAGATAATTAGATAATTATTTAAAATGAATTTCATGTGTAGATTGCAAAAGCTAGAGAAAAGAGGATTAGTGTTAGAAGTTAATCAAGATTTGATTAACTTAAATGGAGGTTAGTTGATATGACACTTTATTTAGATTTTTTGGGTTTATCTAAATCAAAATGAGAAGAATGTGAAAATTAGTAATTTAATTAAATAAAGTTTGATTTATTCAATTAAATGAAGAACATTAGGAATTTAATTAAATAACTTTGACTTATTGAATTAAATGAAGAACATTAGATGTTTAATTAAATAAATTTGTTTTATTTAATTAAATGAAGAATATTAGATGCATGATGTTGATTTGAATTGTTAGAGTAAAGGTTTTAACTTAATTGTGTTGATTAAGTTACCTTTATTCCCTTTTTAAGATTTCACGTTAGTTTGCATAAAGTGACATTTAATAATTATAGTAATTCTTAAATGTTTTCATTTTAGGGCTTCTTTTAGGTTTTCTTTAGGGTTTGCATGATCTCCTTTTATAAGGATTCATCCCTTTGTATATTTCACAACATCATATTATTGAATTCCCTTTTGCTTTGATAAGATAATTTCTCCGTATTTCAGAACATCAAACCTTTGTTTGTTTTCTCCATCCATTCTCTTCCTTGTGAAAGGTATCCATTTACATGCAGGTGATCTTGGAGTCTAAAGTTGGTTTTCTCAACTTCTACATGGTATCAGAGCTTTTATGTTGTATGCATGTTCTTGTTTGAAGAATTTGGAGCTATTTGGAGCTACAAGGTTGGATCAGGCATTCACAGTTTTGGGGTTTGCATTTTTTGATCTAGGGATTCACCTGCAATTTCAAAGCATTTTGAGTCCAAACAGACCTCATCATTGCGTCCGCAGTGGTCCAAAACCCCTAAATCAACTATTCATTCGTCCATTTTGGACAAAGTTGATTTGAAGGGTAAAAAAATTTTACCAGTACGACCGTCCGCCTACCTGGTAAAAAAAATTTATTCGGAATTTATTTTTCCGCATCATTTTTTTCGTCAAAACAAATAATTTTTTTTTTCTGCAAAACTATTTGCAGTTTTTTTATTGTATTTGTTTCAGATTTTTTTCAAAAAAAAGAAATGGTTAAAGGCTTGCTCGGGCCTTGGGTACCTGGCAAGGGTACTGTTGCTTGTCATTATGGCAGGTGGTAGCCCCTTGGGTGCCACCCCCCTACTACAGTTGGTACCGCATGGGTACCGCCCTGCCACTTTGGCAAGCAGCGGCGCCATGCGGACCCCACCCCCTTTTTTTTTTAAGGTTTTTTAATAATTAAAAAAAAACTAAGTTTTTTTATGATTTAAAAAAAAAAAATCAAAAGTTTGTTTTATTTGTTTTTTTTAATATTAAAAAAACATTTTTTCATTTAATAAGCCCAATCGTGCTTTTGTGGTGACGGTCGTTTGGCCATCAAATTTAAACCCGTATTTTCGCTGTGACGACCGTATGACCATCAAATTTAATGCAGCGCTGACTTTTTTCCCCTTTGGACCTGTTTTCTTCCAGAGGCCATAACTTGGGTATACGATATCGTTTTTTGGCAAATAAGATATCGTCGGAAAGCTGGTTTTGTCAACTTTCCAGTGGTGTAAGTTTCATTGCTTCATTTTTTTGTTGGTGCATTCTACAACCAGTTGAAGCCAAAGAAGCTGTTTTTAGTTCCGAGCTCATAACTTTTGATCAGTTTCTCCCTTTTTTGCGATCTCAGCGACGTTGGAACCATATTTTAGAGTTCTTCAGTTCCATCCATGCACTTTTCCAGATTTCAGTCCAGGTATATTTTATTTAGTTTTTTGTGTTTTCACACTCTAGTGAATTACCTGAACATATTCATTCTTGAGAACTTTTCGTTTGCATGGATGCTTCATTTTTTGGTTGTTCTTCATGTATTTCCAGTATTTTTGTCCTTTGTGAGCATTTTGAGCATCATTTGTAAGCAATATTTTATGTAAACGCACTGAGATAAAGTGTCACACTATTGTACATGTATTTTGGGGATTTTGCACATAAGGTTGTACCATATTTTATACTCGCACTATTTTATAAAGTGCCATGGGGGGGGTTGTGTAGTGCCTTTTTTTTGCCATCACACCTTTATCCAGTGAGTGTCCCTCCACGACGACAGTGGATCCATATGATTCCAGCCTCATGCATGTGTGCTTTATTTTGCACACCACTTTTTCAGTTGCAGGTGCTTTCTTGTGCACTTTCAGATGTTGTTTCTTCTCCTTCATGCACTACAGGGTGTTTCACATCATTTCAGTAGATCTGCCAAGCTCTCCCAGTTCAACATTATGGGGGGGGGGGTATTATACTGTTCATGCTAATTCTTCCTTGGTTTCGCCTTGGAAGGAATCTTCCATTATCAGTTGATCATTGTTTCAGACTATTAGTACTTGTTCCATCTGTATCTTCGTTCCAGGTGTTTGTCTTTGTTCGCCATCTGATTCGAGTAGTGTCATTTGGGGCACTCATGCAGATTATTGTCTTCTTGATCTTGATCATCCTATCTTCATCGGAGGTTCTTCAACACCATTTCAGTCATCTTTCGAGAGTTGTTTGCTTCTTCTTGGCTTTCTACATCTCTTTTTGGAGTAGAGCTTTTCCCATGAGGTTTTCTCTATTTCTCCACTTTACAGAGATTTGGAGATTTGGTTGTATTTGGGCACCTGATCTGGCCTAGTTGTCGGGACCCATGTTTGCCTTCTTGCATTGTAGTTACCTTTGCTTTCTTGCATTTGTTTGTAGCTGCACTGTTGCTCATCTTAAAGGGGGGTGTTAGAGTAAAGGTTTTAACTTAATTATGTTGATTAAGTTACCTTTATTCCCTTCTTAATATTTCACGTTAGTTTGCATAAAGTGACATTTAATAATTATATTAATTATTAAATGTTTTCCTTTTAGGGTTTGCATGATCTCCTTTTATAAGGATTGATCCCTTTGTATATTTCACAACATCATATTACTAAATTTGCTTTTGTTCTGATAAGTTATTTTCTCCATATTTCAGAGCATCAAATCCTTGTCTATTTTATCCATCCATTCTCTTCCTTGTGATAGGTATCCATTTGCATGCAGGTGATCTTGGAGTATGAAGTTGGTTTTTCTCAACTTCTACATGCATGTCTACACCTTCGATTTGTCCAAGTGAAGGATTCATTCTTGGGAATACACTCGACCACTGCAATGTCTAAAACAAACTCTTTGAAATCTGTCATAACTTTGTTGACCCTTAACATACCACCACTCTTATCTTCAAAGTTCAAGATGGGATTGAAATCTCTGCCAAGGATAGAGAAGTTGCATTCCAATTTGCTTATACACTGTCAAATCTTATTCCAAACAACCAGCTTATCATTGGTCCCAATTGGACCATAGACATTGAAGATTGGAAATTCTAGGTTGACAGCCCAACATTTGACCCAACACACCATCTAGTTAGACCTCACCTCAAT
Organism: Sequoiadendron giganteum; assembly: GCA_007115665.2. NCBI lineage: Eukaryota > Viridiplantae > Streptophyta > Pinopsida > Cupressales > Cupressaceae > Sequoiadendron > Sequoiadendron giganteum. The sequence goes on along the minus strand of CM021107.1, from coordinate 429,726,972 downwards.
CAACCTGACATCAACAACGTTGGGGGACTAGATCACTCCAAACCTCTCACAGTCCCAACGACATCAATAAAATAACCACATCTTTGTTTAATATACTTCACAAATTTTTCCTTCTTCAAGACCATTGATTTTATTCTCCAGAAGACGAAAGATGTATGCATTTACCCTATTTAAATGACGCTTCACCAAGCGTCTTTTGTCAGAGGCCAATAGGCCCCTGACATTCCATGAAACCAACCTCATTATTCTCCAAGGGAGGTCTCTGCTCCCTTGGATGTCAAAAAGTTTTTGATACTTGGGAGGTCTTTCTCCCTGGCCTCCTCCTCCCACTTTTGCGTGTTGGTCTTCCTTCCCCTACATTTTTTGGCTCTTCCCAACAGCCCAACCGCCAATTGGCTTATGCATCTAGGTTCTATAGTATCAAGTTCATCCCTATCTGAAAGAGCATCCTCCCAATCTGAAGGTATCTCACCTGTCACTTCATCCTCTGAATGCATGGTCTCAAAATCATATGGATTCAACATATCATGTGGGTAGTTATTAATATTATGTTTTTTAATTTTTAATTATTTAAAGAATTTATTTATAAAAAATATCTTCTTTTTTTTGGTCGGTAACATAGTTTATTTTATTAATAAAAAACACAGTACAAAGCTAGTTTCAATACATCATCTATTAAAAATCCCTTTCTCACACCTCTAGATTCAACACCAAAACCCCCTAGCCCTGCCTCGAGAAATTTTTATAATCAGCTACATAGAATAGATGCTACATTAAAGACAAAAATTCCCTAGGAAACCTTACAAAAAAAAAACCTAAACTCATCAATCCCTGACAAAATCCTCTTAACAGGTCAGAGGATTGAAGCATTGCATGGTCTTCCCTTTGTTTGAGATCTAAGAATCATTGCAAAAGATTTATTCTCTATTTTCTTAGCTTTCTTTCCCTTAACTGTTTTCCATCCATCTTCCACCCTTGTAGCCTCCTTCTGCCATTTCAAGGAATTGTCCATGGGACTCTGCAGAGCTTTAGTCAAACTACCTGTTACTTGTTGACACTCTTCACCAGCTTTTTGTTTCCCTGATTATTTCTATTGTGATCTCACCCCACCTTGTTTCTCCTGATATTCTGGTGTTGTTGTCCAGTTTTTGGACTCCTTTTCACCATTGACAACCAGAATCCCTTCCTATAATGATACCTCACCGGTATGTTGTTGATTCTCCCTTGAAACACTTTTTTCCACAACCACCCCTTCTTCACTCAGAGCCTTCTGAGCCAGGCCCTCCTCTTCCCTGCCTTTCTCCTAAGAGCTCCCATGCCTTTCCTTCTCTTTCTCCACTGTGTAGTGTTGAGGAGCTACATCTTTCCACCACGAAGTTGGTTTTTTTGTTTTGTTTTTGGCACACTGAGCAGCCAAGTGCCCAGTTTTGTAACAAATTTTGCACCTAAATGGTACCCCCTCATAATCCAAGGGTTGCACCCAACATCCTTTCAAGGTTTTTAACCTGATCTCTTATGGAAGCTCCCTTGACATATCCATTTCCACCAAAATTCGAGCAAAATTTGAATGTAGAAGATTTGAGGACCCCTCATCTACCATTAAAAAATTTCCTAGAGAGTTTCCTATAGCCTCGAGACAAGAATCAAACTAGAATTGCAAGGGAAGATTGGGTAGTCTCACCCAGAGAGGAACCCTCTTAAACACCTCTGTAGTTGGGTTAAAATTTAGATTCCATGGCTTTAACAACAATTTATATTTTTCTTCCCAATCCCAATGATAATTACACAATCTTATTTTTGTCTTGCTCCTTTTCAAAAACAACAATGAATAAACCTTTAGCCATAGGGTAGATTTGGACATACTCTTCCAAAACAGGCTTCCATTGGGCAGAGATTCACTGGTGAAGATAAAAAAAAACTTGGCCACAAACCCTTGAACCTCCCAATTAGGCCCAGCCCAGAAAAAATTTCTCATTAAAAACTACTTCTTGCTCAAGCTCACCATCCAACATCACTATGATTGTTTTGGGTGAAGGAGGAAGGCTAGAATCCCCTCCACCCCTTCCTATTATTGTTTTAAGGTGAAGCTTTGAATCCTAAGAGGGGCATGTATGTTTCCTCCATGTCTCAGGCACCTTGGACACCTTAAAAGATCCAACACCCCCTGTGGCAAGCGCATCCAGTCGTCCACTACTTCGGCCCTACTACATAGCCAGGCCATTCTTGTCAAGCCCAAAGCTCTCTCTATTGTTGCTTGTCATTTTTAAAACAAGCTCTATTTGGTTGTTTTGTTCCCATTTCTCCTTACTGCCTCCACCATTGATTCAAAATCCCTGGGATTTTCCCTGTGAAGCCCCACCCAGACTTGTACCAAGAGAAACCCTAGTTTCAGAAGACTCCCGTAGACGACCATTAGTCTCCATGTTGTTTAAAAAATATCTATTTTTTGTTAATTAGAAATATGTGAAAATGTGAAAAGTTAAATTATTATTTATATTTCTATTGCTTAGAGATAAAAATTTAAATTAAAAAATTAATTAATTTTTTAAAAAGTTTTAGAATTTTTATTTATTCATATTTCAATTCTAATAAATTGGAAAATTAGTTTTACTTTAATTTAAATATTTATTAACTTAATAAGTTTATTATTTTTAAAATTTATTATTATTAATTAATATTTGGATTCTCATATATTTTGACTTTGCATTTAATTTACTTTCTTTAAATTTTTTATTTAGATTTAATTTTTAAATTAATTTTAATTATCTATCTTTTTATGAAATTACAATTTATTTATTTTTAAGCAAATTACTATCAGAGAGGATAGTGCTCTTACCATTAATTCCAAAAGACAAAGCTTA
>CM021107.1:429406629-429724011 GCA_007115665.2 Sequoiadendron giganteum | reverse complement strand
ATAGATTAAGGGTAGGTTGAGATGGCTTGGAATGGCATGGTCATTTACTTTGTCCTCTCGAAAAGTAATTCAACTCCACATGAGTTCGTTTAGGGGTCGAGAATCGGTAGAGATTGCTAGGGTAACTCAGGACGAGGGTTGGTAATCTAGGAAGATTCATCAGGGTAACCTAAATAAACTATGTGATGACACTATTATCCTTATACATTTTATGTGGTCTCTTGTGTAGAGTTACCATTGGTTATGTTGTTTCCTTTGGGATTTTGTTTGTTATCATGTGGTTTAGATATCATTTTGTCATTATGTGATTGTCAGTCATGTGATGTTATGTTTTGTCTTCGTGTATGTTTGTTTGACTTGTGGACCTGATATTATCTCCTAACATGGGGGGTGGAATTTTGAGTACCACGTGATTGGAAGGAACGTGCTCTATCCTCCATTGGGTCCCCTTGCAGGTGATGTAGTGCGAGATGATATTGTTCTTGACAGGTTCTTGATTTCATATTGTTCAATGAGTTGGACGCTGAGCGTGCTCTTGGACAAGTTTGATAGTTGTACATGATCGTCATCTATTTTGTATTCATACATGATGAATATATGAGATTTTATTGTATTATGATTTTGATGTATTGAGATTTGTCACAATCTCACTTGATGTATCTTGACCATGTAATTTAATATTGTATGATTATGAGATAGGATTATTCATTAGTGATATGATATATTCTTATGTTTCATGTATATGGTTTTATGATGTGTTATTCTTCTAGTGTATGTTTAAGTAGCGTTGTTGTGGAACCCTGAGAATGTTTGTGTAAATATTTATTTTGTTCACATGTTGTAATTGGATGTTTTTAAAAAAAAAATTGTGTGTTTATTTAGATTACTTGTGTGTTGTTCTCTGGGTTCCATGGTGAGGTGTTACACTTCAAATGGAGGGAAATAATTATATTTATACGAGTTTCAAAATTTCCTACATTAATTCTTTTGATAAGCTGGCAAATGACCTTTTAAATTTGTAAACATATTTATGCCAACAATAAAACATCAAATTTTGGGCCAAAATAAGGCAGACATGGGTGAGGGCATCCTAGTGTGGGCCTATTTTCAATTTAAGATGCTCACCAAAATAAATAATTAATTTAATTTCCCAAAATTAATTTAATTTATCAAATATGATAGTAAAACGAATGATTAGTAAGCATAATTATGCTCAAGCACTTAGGGGGAGCCAAACATAGTGTGAAATTATCAAGGGTAACAATTTACAATGCTACACCTTCCAATCTTGAGGGAGAGAGTGTCTACCCCAACACATATTCCCAATACAAATATAACACAAAAATTTACAACATAGCCTACCCAACATATGCAACATAATCCACTTATGAAAACAAGACCACTTTCTCATGAATTTACAAATTTCAATAATTATAATGAAATTTAACAATAAAACTACTATACACTCATACAAATTTTATTTTCAAGTACAAAACTATTAAAAGGGATTAACTCATACCTTGAGAAATATTCTCCCATCTCTCGTGTAAAAAAATTGATTACTAAAAATGAAGCCCCCTAAAAATAAAATGTGTTTCTCATCTTCAAATGAAATGCATAAATAGGAGAGGGAATTTCTTCATCTTCTGACAAGTTCCATCTCCACAATTTAGATCTTAACTTCTTTTATAACCACCCAAAACTAATTTTGAGGAAGGGATGAGATGATGTCAGCTCTCCCAATCACTTTCAAACTACATCCAAATTTCATCACTTTTTATATGGTGGTTTTAGGAGGTTAAAAATAATAAAAATAAAAATTCATACACTTCAAAATACTCATTACCCATAGTACTAACACTTAGATACTTAAAAACTAACCAAAGTGAATAAAAATACTCACTCAAGCCCATTTAGAAGTTTCTAATAAAACAACCTTAAAATTTAAATACATAGGAACTTAAATTAATTAAAAAGACTTAATTTAACCACTTAAAACTTTTCAAATTCACTAGAAAAGGATTACAACAAAATCAACTTTCAAAAGACCAAACTTTTATATATATATTCTCACAACCAAATAAATTCACACCATAAAGAATATTAAACTCACATTACAAACATATTCACATCACAATATTGCACATACTACACATGACCTTAGTTATTCCAATTGAACTAAGTCAACTTAAGTAATAGAACAAAAATTAGGGTTTATCATGTGACCTCAATTCTCATTGGCACTTCACTTGCACAGTTAACTATAAATATTAGTTCATTATACAATTATCATAGCTGAAGCATCAATAAGTAACAAAAATAAATTTCACATATATCAAATATACATTTCTAATCAAATATTCAAATGCATAAATATTTCGTATAAAAGTGATTACACATTTCTTACCTATCATCCCATTGATTGTCATAGAAACATTTCATTTTCCAAAGAAAAACATTTTCTAGAATATGAAAGCATGAATCAATATATGCATATTGATCATGACCATTGAAGAATATTCATCACATATTGAAATGGTCATCACAATCACATTTGAAAATATTGAAATTCACTAAGTACATAATTTATAAGAATAGTATGAGAATCACTCATCAACTTGTAACATATCTTAATGCACCATTAAAGATCATCTCATCACTTCAAATACTCATGTAAATCTCATAAAAAGAAAAATAACCTAATTTAATCAACCAATTAGAAAGTAACATCCTAACATGTTCTAGATTAATATGTACAAGAAAATTATCAACAATCCATAGACATTGGAAAAAATAGAACATAAAAAATCATCACTATCAGTTATAACATTAAATTTCCATCATTTCGAAACTCAACTACTAGTCTATCCTAATTTCGTCCTTCATGCAGACAAGATCAACACTTTTACGAATATTTTCATACTACCTAGTCTTTTGAGGCAAGGTATGAGCATGTGAGAGAGGAGTGACCTTACACTCCCCCCTCCCCAAAGGATTGGGCTTCCTCCTAGAATTCCTTCAAAGGAAAAGTAAATACCCTATTGTTTGGAAAATGAAGTATGGTTCTCAATCCTAGAAGATTTTTTTTTTAAATCTAGGAACTCAACACAATCTAATAAGATTTAGTGGTTTATCCCTTCTATTCCAACAACTCCCCCCTCTGGACCTAGAGAGACTCCTTATGTTCTTCTAGTTAATAGTATTGATGCTAAAAAACTTGGTTCTATTGTTCATATTTAGTCTTCAATTCCATATTGTTAATTGATTATTCCTAATACAGTTTTTGGTCATTCAACAAGTCAATGTTGTTCCTCAGATTGTGTAGTGCTCCTTGGTTGGCCTTGTAGGGGGCATCTCCTCCCTCTTCTCCTAGATCTATAGATTTGGATGTTAACTCTTCATGGATAATTATACAAAAGAGAAAGAAAGGTCTTCCTAAGATGGTGTCTCATCCTCACACCAAGCCTTTGGGTGTGAAGGTGCATAGATTTGGTTCTAGTGTTGTGTAGTCTTGGATAGCTTGGTTGCTTTTGTTTTTTGTATATGTTGTTCCTTCATGTAACAGGGTTTGGACCCTATCAAAAATTCAACTTTCATTAATAAAAATAAACATTATATACTAATTATTTTAGAAATGTCAAATATTAATATTTTTTGATGTGCAAAAGACTATAAAATTTTAGATAAAAAATAAGAGTTTTTTTTAACACACCTATTACACTACACCTCTTGCTTCCATTGTAAAATACCTCTCCACATTAACCCTTGACATTAATTAAAAAATTTCTCACATGTATTACTTTTACTAGATCACAACTAACTACATTAAATATATAAAAAACATTAGACGAGAACAAACTATATATAACTTTGCTCCTTTTATTAAATGACTAAGGGTGGGAGAAATTATCCATTTTCCCCAACAATTGCTTCAGGGAAGAGAACAAGTTTGAAGACTCATAAATTATGCAATCGATCATCCATAAGCTTTCATATTTAAAGATTCTATAAATGAATTGGATGGACTGGGCAGCAAGAACAAGTCTAACCATCTGTTCAGGCTTGGATGAAAATGTAATGGGGTTTGCACTTTTGGAGAAGAATCAGATTCGTAGGATTCCAATATAAGGAGATTACCATGATGCTATTTTCAGATATAATTGGTTGTAAAATTCAAACCAAAAGATTTAAGTAAAATATAAACTGTAAAATGCTGCCAAAACAAGCAAAAACTGGCCCCAGTTTAGGGTTTACCGGTATGTACAAACATCATGACTTAATACCTTCATCACCAAACAATAAACCTTAAGCAATCTTGAATCAATATGGGCATTGCTAACAAAAACCATCTGCAATAGAGGAAATAGAAATACAGGAGAAGTACTTTTCCAAATAGGAGAATGGAAATTTTCTCCTGATTCGCTCCTCTTGTCTGTTTCCACAGTTCATAATAGTTTTTAGATAAAAGCACAATAAATCATTTTTAAAAATTGATAATTTAGATTATATTAATTGATTTAATATCTGATTTTGATTATCAATATTTGATAATAAATTACTTAATATGATTGATCTGAAAAGTCACATTCTTAAATAATTCAACATAATCTGAATAAAAAACTAATCTACGATAAAAGTTAAGAGTCAATTTCAACAACTTATAAAGACTTTCACAGTCCATGTGATTGAAAAAAAACAGATTTTAAGCTGTGTATACTTTGTTTGTATTCATCACATCAATTTTTTGAATCACATTTTATGATCTACCATCAAAATAAGAAAGTATAATTCAAAACAATACAAAATCTACCATCAAAAAAGTATAATTCAAAACAATAACAATTAACTACTCCAGAAACTTTTCTAATCCAATACAATTAGCTACAGTTTTGAGCATGTGGGAAATTGGGAGATAAGATGGCTGAACTTATCAATGAAAATTACTTTGAGGGGACGTCATTAATAGTGAATGTTATGTAACAGGTACAAAACGCGCAGGAAAAAAATCCCTCTCCATGGAAGTAAAACTTCTTTTATTTCACATGTGATTTCTTCAATTGTGGCACATTTATCTCTTTATCTTGTGAGAGATTTTCCTTGCCGGCCGTAGCTTTGACAAAAAAAACCAGAGCTTCCATGTCAAAAGAAAATATCATATTTTATTAGAAATTTTTAAAAGTTGAGTAGAATTTTGCTTATACCGTTATTTTTGACATATGACATGTTTTATTGACCAAATTTGATATAATGTATTGATGACATTTTGAATTTAAATATCTTTTGATTATGAGCATCATACTTATCTAAGTCTAGATGTTAGGTCAAATGCATCTATTTGCATGAATAGATTCATAAGAGACAAGATATAAAGTATTGTTTTCTAAATAAAATTAAAAATATGTTATACAAAATTGTTTAAGTTGTGTAATTTTTTTATTATATAATATCTTTTAGGAATATATGTACACAATATAGGTAATTCTTAGAGCATATATGTGAATTGGGTAAGGACTATATATGTAAGAAATTGTAAAAATAGTGGAAATGGTACCTAATAAAAGAATTTAATTCAACAATGATATACTCAACAATGGTTTAACTACCAAAGTCATAATAATGAGATCCTCTTGGCCACAATTCAATCAAAAGCAATGATGTTAATGTAATCTTCTTGGTCACAAGCTATCAATTGACAAAGCCAAGCAAGCAATCATTGCTCAACTAGATGCTCCATATGAGTGTTTTTATCCTTGGTATAGTTGGAAGCTCAAATTGCCTCTCAACTAGGAGGAATCATTCACACAACTCTCTCTAGGAAGAAGAGGAAGGAGAATATGTTCCTAAAAATCAACAAGTAGAGTTTGGATGGTTCTCTCCTTAAAATTTAGAGTCAATTTAGGTAGAATTTTTTTTATTCTTTGCAAGGGTTGAAATAAAAGGAAATGTCATTAGATACTCTTTCTTCATGAATTATATCTTGAATCATGGATGTGAGAGGTAAAATAGACCCAAACTAAAATTCATGGTGTCAATTTTCAATATAGATTTTCTCATCTAGACATTGTTTCTTTAGAAGATTATCAAGGTTGTTGAGTTTCTAATTTCATTTGTGTGTTATTTCATCTTGCTAAATGAGCCACCAAAAACATATACAAGAAGGGAAAGAGGATTCCCCAAATAGGCATGTTAGGTTTTTCACCTAGGAGCACTTGATTAGGAAATGACTCTCTTTCACCTAATGATATGCTTTTTAGGTGAGTTCATTCAAAGATAGGGGTTGTGTTGTGTGTGATTATGTCTAAGTGAAATAGTCTAAGTGATGGAAATGGATAAAAGAAACTAAAATGCTAATGTAAAACCTAGAAAATAGACTATGTTTGAAAACACAATGTTGTATGTAAGCATAAACTAGAATGACCTAAAAATGTAAACTTTAACAAAATAGAAAGTTGTAAATGAAAGAGGGGTACTTGGAAGTGTGTTGCAGACTTGAAGAGAATCTGAAATTCTCAAAAATAGTGATTTTTATGTCTGGCGGGACACTTATGGCAAGTTGGGTGACCTAGTCCTTTTTTGGGGTGATTTCAGGAAACTAATTTGAGGCCTGTTTCAGCCAAATGGGTATCCAGATCTGCATAAATCTTTGGAAAATAGGCACACTAGGACTAGGTCACCACAACTTGTGGGAATGTCCCTTTTACCTTTTCAAGAGATTCGAAGGGGGAATCTATAGACCTCAACTTGCACTTCTTCTCTTGGTAATTTCCTGAATTTGGAACTACAAAACTCGGCCTGTAGGTGTCTTTTTGTGAATGTTTTTCCCTAGATAACAAATATGTTTCTCCAACATGTCTTCAATCCATTCTTCAAGCCTTCCAAGATACCTAAGTCTGCAAACACACAAAGGGAGAGAAGAGTATGTTGGATGTTAAGATATAGGGATTTTCCTTGATCAAACCTCTTTGTAGATAGTCAAATCAAATGATGAAATAAGATAAGAAAGCATGAAATATGGAATAGTAGATTTAGAACCTTGCCATGGAGATAGATCTTGACTTGCTGCAACAATCGGACCCTCGAATGCTTCAACAAAAGATGTCTTGATGACTTAGTATGCAGATTTACCCTAGCTTACTTGAGAAGAGTAGTGGATGACGAGTGAAGAGTTGTGAATAATGAGTGTATCTAATGAGAAATTATGGTTTTTAGGCTTTTTTATAGGCAATCCACCTAAAAAATTCCATTATTTGATCCTCAAGGCCGACATGAAGGAGAATTAGACCAAAACCCTAACTTTTCCCGCTCAACCCCGAAAATAGCTCCAATGGAACTAGGTCACCACCTTGGGTGATCTAGTCCACCTGGACATGACTAATTCACCCAGATGGGCGACCTAGTCCCACATGGGCCCTTTTGCCAGCTAGATTATCTGGGAGTAAAGAAATTAGGTTTTTATGATGATTTTATCATATATTTGATCAAATTAGGCCTTGGGATGCATAATAAGGGATCATAGGGGCCTATAAATGATGATGAAAAGGGGTTATTTAGGTCTAAAATCCATAGGCAAGGGTCCAAATGAGTGAAAATTGTCAAAGGCTACACTTTTTGGTGACACACTAAATAATATATATTTCAATAATAATCATGTGCAAGGTTGAGGCAGTGTAGTAAATTTCATTTATACCATTAGGTATCACCATTGTATTACCCACAATTATGAATTTTCTAATAGAGCTTTGTGGCTTATTTTTCAACGTAGATAATAAATCATTCAACTTTGACAATATATATGCCTTGAATGATGTGGCCAAAAGGAGGTTACTTTAGTGATGACTTGTAAATCAACTACTATTGACCCAATGGTTGATCTCTAATAGAAACCTTAATATGAATGAGATGAGATCCAATAAACAATGAAACTTACCCACAAGATGTGCAGCTAGAAAAAGAGATACATGGTTCTCATGCACAATAAATTGGGCATTTATGATCCTATTCTTGACTACTAAAATACATCTAACATGTGGTATATATATGTTCCAATTTTATGTAATAGTTCTAAGAGATTAAAATAATTTAAAAAACCTATTTGTTTTATGATGTCCACACTTGATTGTATTTCTCTTTTTCTAGTTGTTAATCACTTTTGATGGAATCACTGCCAAATTATATGTTATTTTGTATCACTGGTTGATTTTCTTTTAAATAGAACGGGGCATTGAAATATTGAAGATTAGGAAGACTCGATTATATTTTGAACACATCATTGATCCATCATAAGTTTGTATTTCCCACATATGATGTGTTTTAAACTTGGTAATATGTTTGAAAGGGGATATTGGGTGAATTAAATGGTGGTTTAATGTCATCACATAGAGTACCTATTTCTCAAGAATATTTAGTTACCACTTGGTAAGGATATTACACGAGTCTTATGTGGCTATATCCTTAGATATTAGTTTATTAAAACCTTGGCTTAAAGTGCCACCTTAAATTCAAAAACCCTTCTAAATTAAAGTAGCTTAGTATTTCCAACTTATGCATATAGTTTATGTTCATGTCATCTAGGGAGCTCATATCAAATCTAGACTTCATTGGTTAAAAGTTGAAAAATGTGTCTAAACTTATTTTCAAGATTTTTGGCCTAAAACATATTACATTAAATAAGATGGGTAATGCCTTTTTATACTTATTTATATCTTGTGTTAATTTTTTCAACACTATGTACCTAGGTCTTCCAATAATAGGCCTCCTTGCAATTAATACGTGTCTATATGTGGTCCCTTGTAAGCTTCGTACAATTAAATTTATGGATTGTGATAAAATCTTATATTTAGAGGAGGCCTTCTCATCTAAATTTTGGTATGTCAAATGATAAATCACCTAGTTACAATGTATTTCCCTTTCAATTCTATAAAATCATTTGGGGTAATACTGGTTGTGATTTATTTTAGGTTTGTCTAGAAAGTCCCATCTTTAACAAAGGAAATACTAAATTTATACATAAAGTTAGGGATTTTTGAGTTGATATATGACTAGAGACGCATTACTCTTTGAATTTTTAATTCCTCGAGACAACACACCTAGGACAAAACCTAACAAAATATTTTTATTTTTAAAATGAGAACAACAATGATGAAGATGTGACAACATGTCACATTAGCACAAAAATGTGCACACAAGTGTCATGTGAAACACAATGACACAAGGAAAAGGATAATAAGAACATCTTTACCATTGCACAAGAAAGGTGGCACTAGTGAAGACCTACCAATAATGGGACAAAATTACCACAATGAACCCACAAGAGGGGAAATGGTGATCGATTACTAACCCAAAATAATGTTCTCTCATAATACCTGCACAAGGGTATGATGAGGGAATCATCAACCTATAATCTACACCAAGACATACTTAGGAATTATTACAACACCCAGGGAAACACTCATATTTGGTGGAATTACTAGGATCTAATACACCTCCCCTAGATGATGCAACCATAGGTTTCCAAAAAAAGGAGTAGGAAAATAGAAAATTCACCTCCAATCTACTAAAAAATGACCTTAAGCAGCACCAAAACACCCAAAAAATATTTACAAAAGGTTTTCTAATTGGCAGATACAAATCCTTCCACCAACTGCAATGATGATAGGCCACTTTCAAACAACATGCTTTTGAAGGAAAAAAGCTTCCATAAAACTTGAGATATGAAATTGTTTGAAAAAATAACATGGAAAGACTCTCTAGGCTAAGGGGAACAACTTCTATGAACAAATTTTCTTCAAGAAATGGCCAAAAACCCAGCTAGGAAAAAAATAATAAAAACACGACACCAGAGGATACTAGCACCTAGTGAAGAAATCAACACCTAGAGAAGACACTAACATCAATTCTCAATTTTCCAAGTCTAGCATTGGAGTCCTTTCCACACATTATATCTCTTCCAAATTATTACAGTCCTATTCTAGTGTTTTATTCTTTGACAATGAGAAAACCCAAGCTAGGGTTTGGTCCCTAAGACATTCCAAACAATCAAGAACTACAAGGAAGGAGCCTCAAAAAAAGGTGGAATCCAAAATGAAAAATATGATTAGGGAACCAAGAAGTTCCTAGACACCCAATCTTATTTCAAACTAGCTCATGAAGCATAACATTCCCAAAGGTTATGGAGACTACAAGAGACTCCCACATAATTAAAATGGCACAAGGGATGAAGGGGTAAGGTTCCCAACACCTCTCAACCTCGAAAAGACCACTTAGAGAATCCTAAATGGACCCTCGATGAGGTAGTTCTCAATGAAACACTTCATAAACAAAAGATAACTAAGGATCCAAAACAAACATGTTTTCTGTACACAATGATTTATTTTAATCCCAAATACAAATGTTCTCTAAGTTCATTTTAACCCAAATTGCAATGATTATGAAGATCATATAAAACAACATGCATTTTTAACTCCAATATTGAAACTTACATAATGTAATTCAAACAACCAAATCATTCCATCCACTTAAGGAGGTTCAATTAATATATTATAATTATAAAAGAGGACTCAAATTTCCTTGAAATTATAAATTATAATAATTCCTCAAAATGAAATAGCTTATAAAAAACCTTTACCAACTCTATCACAATCTTGGATCTCTTTCCAAGATCTTCAAACCCCATTGGTGTTTTTCATACCACTTGAAAACATGGTACCCTTAGGTTGACTCATGTCATGCTAGGAGATAGTCTTAAAAGCCACATGTACATCACTCATGCAAAATAAGTAGCAAGTGTTGTCATTGATGTTAGTAGAGTGGTCATAAGTATTATGTATGATGATGGATGTCATGAGCTTGCTATAATAGCTTTCCTATATCTCATTTTTCTCATGAATAGTTGAATGGTTCTATGAATGTTTTATTCATTATCTGTTATGTAAAATGTATTAAAGGTTTTCTTACAATCAATGGCTTAGGAAGTTTTATTGAAAATATCAAGAGAATGTTTGCATTCCTCTACATTTGAAGATATGGTCCTATAGTTTGGAAGATAGATAGAATCAAGTGTGATGCATGTATGTTCCTATTTACAAAGAATAAAAGTTACCACAAAAGTTTCTTGAGTTAGTAGAGTGAAGACTGTGTTGTTGCGGTCATGGAAGGTTCAAAGAAATACTTTGCATTTCTCTACAGTCAATATTGTGGTCTTCTGGTTTAGAGAATGAGCTTAAAATATCTATCTATTTTCTCCCTTCAAGTTTCAAATGTTGAGGCTTACCACAAGTCAAGTATTTTTTTTTCTATCTCAAGACTATGTTGTCTAAATATGCAAGAGATATTGGTTTTGTGTCTATTTTCTTGCACCAGCATAATGTTGTGTGAAGTTGTAAAAGGAGGGCATGAAAATATTTCTGAATATCATTTAATTCTTGTGTTATGATCTACATGATTTTATTTGGTCTCTCTGGTACCTCTTGTGGTCTGAAGTTAATATTTGGAGGGTTAAGTGTTTTCTTGGCTGATTTGGTACATTGAGTTGTTTGTGCCATGCCAAGTTTTTGTGGCATGCACAAAAATTGCATTGTGTGCAGATGTAAGATAGGTCATGCTTATCTCTTGGCTTGGACCACATTCAATTTCCTTTTCTTGTAGATGATTTGGAGTTGAATCATTATGGTCATTGCATGTTTCATGTCATATATCTCATATTGGCCAACAAGGAGAACAATTTGATACTTGTGGAAGGTATAAACAAAGGATCAAATATGTGATCAAGTGTGTGTTGAATGCTTAATAAGTTATTAATGTAATATGCCATAATTAGTGCACTAAAGGTAGAAGAATGTGTAATTAAGTGATTATGCAAAGAAGTATATAAGGTATGTTGAAGGTAGTGAGCCAAAAGTAGTAGTTTAAGTGTGAGTGGTAAAGTGTGTTGGAGGTAGTGAGCTGAATGCAATAGAGTATGTTTAGAAAAGAAGTTGAAGATTATGTGTCAAAAGTAATGAGCTAAAGGAAACAAAGCTTATTGTGCAAGTGAGTTCTAAAGGTAGTGATCCGAAGGCAAAAGTATATGTGAGGAAGTGTGTTGAAGGTATTAAGCCAGAGGTAGCAAAAGTGTTGTGGTGGTGTTGATCATCTAATTCATCATATTGTATGCTGAGGTTGTAACTTCTTTCTGTAAGTGTTGTATTTTTTACATGGATTTGTAAACTTATATTGGTCGGATCCATAAAACCTATTGTAACTATTGTTTCATTTTGTGAGGTTGGATTTGGATAGTAACTCCAAGCAGCTTGCTCATCATGGATTTTCCCTTCTTTTTCCACGTATATCTAGTGTCTTGGCTATGTTCTTGTGCTTTGAATGCTTAATTTGTTTAAATAAAATAATAAGTTTTTATTGATAAAATTTAAT
The DNA here is from genome assembly GCA_007115665.2 of Sequoiadendron giganteum. Lineage (NCBI taxonomy): Eukaryota > Viridiplantae > Streptophyta > Pinopsida > Cupressales > Cupressaceae > Sequoiadendron > Sequoiadendron giganteum. The sequence goes on along the minus strand of CM021107.1, from coordinate 429,711,603 downwards.
TATATTAATTTGAGAGATATACTGATTCACCCCCCTCTCAATATATCTATGTGTTCTAACACTCATGTCACTAAATAAATTAGATTAGAATTTAATAAAGTAGTTATGTCACCTTCAAGTGTTAATAATGGTTAGTTAACAATTTTTGATAATCATCTTAAGGATGTATTTTGTGTTAGTTAATCTTATAATAAATTTATTCCAAATACATGCTATAGTGAAGAAGTTTAGGTATTTGAAGTTCCACTTGAGTGTAGTTGTATGAATCAAGAGCTAAGCATGCACAAAAGTGTTCAATGCAAGGAATCAAACCTTATGGTCAATGATATTAAAGTTATGCATGCAAATGTTTAGTTAGAATAACAAAGGATTGATCGTCTACTATATGTAGTCTTATTTACTTTCTTTGAATATTCTAGTGTTACTACTCACTTTGTTGCAATATTTTAAACACATGAGTACAAGATGAATATCTTTATACTTAAATGATTTTTCTAATAAATATGGTGGAATGGAAATTTATTTTGTATCTTGATAATGATATTGTTAAAGAAGAGAATGTTAGCATTCAAATTGAAGAACATGAGCAAGAATGTTTCATAATATATAATTCCTTATTTTATTATCTCTACCGATAATTATTATAATGAGATCTCTCCTACACATGTTTAGTCTCATAAAAATGAAGTGAAAGTTTCTAATTCACAAGAGAAATGTTATGATGAGAATGCTAATGACAACACATTATTTTCTATGAGAGAAAGATCTTATAAATAACATGCCTCTTGTTTATTCATTTCTTGATGCTACCTTAGTTGTTGATGCAAATCATGTCTCTAACCTAGGTATGTAGAATTAATCATTTATATCATGGTGAATTTTTAGAGCTTAGGTTGGAAATATTAACTTTTTCAAATATGAATAGTGTTGATAGTTCAGTTCTAGTCTCATTGGTTTAATGTGTTAATTTTGAATATATATTTTGAGAAATATTAGATTCCTTATCTTGAAGATGAATAAAATCAAATTATTTATGAATTTATTTGTAAAATTAATTATTATGTGATAGGCTATAGTACAAGGCCTAAAATTGAGAAAGAAATTGAAGTAAATGGTCATTATATTGAGGTGTTTTAAGATATCTTGCAACCTAATGATATTTCTTTAATAAACGAATAAATTGATTGTAGTATGGATATGATAATTTGTGCTAATATTTACTTTTAATTAAATGAGTATACTAACAACATAGATAATATGTACATGATTGATTTAAGGAAGATGAGAAATTTTAAAATGGCACACCTCAAGTTTGTTCTTCTTTTGTTAATGGTTTCAAAGTAGGCTTGGATGAATGGCCCGATGCAAATGTTTCTACTTGCATGAAAAATCATATATTTGGTGCATCCAATCCCCTATTGTTCTTAGAATTATATATGTATAAATTTCATGATGGGAATGGTCATTAAGAAGATTCTAATTTTATCCAAGTAATGAGCATGGTTATATTATTATTTTTCAAGTGGGATCTTAATGATTTTTTATGAGAAAATGAGTTAGAGATATTCTATGGTTTTATTTTAGTAGTTATGGGTAAGTGCACAAAGATGGTTCCTAGAAAGGGGACTTAAGTGGACACCTTTTTTTTCTGAAATTGGGAAATACTGACCTTGGACGTGGAATTGAGGATAGTTACACTCAAAATTTTGAGATGAAACAAAAACAAGGATCGAAACTTGCACTGAGTCTACTTTCTAAACTAATAATTTAATTTTTAAATGGTTGAGATTAAGGGGTTCAAACGAGGGACGTACACAAATTGGTGTTTTTTTTGTCAGAAAAATATAACATAGCAACTCTTGTACGACCATAGCACGATGCACTTTTTTTTAGTATTTTTAAAATCCCTATGGTCAGAAGTTAGTTAATATTATTTAGTTGATGCACAATTTTTCTATTAATTTTTTAATGAATATTTGATTTTTTTACTAATTTTCGAAGTGGACACTTCCTAAAAAATAGAATTTTGGCTGTGCTACCCCTACAAATTTTGGAAAATAATTGATTTAAAAAAAAAAAATTGTAGAATGGAGTCTAGTTTCTAAAAATGTAATTTATTTGAAATTTCGATGAGCGGTTAATTTACAATGAAAAAACCACCAAACACTGTTTTTTGCCAAAAAAGAGACATACAAACACAATAAATTATGGATGAAAGGCTTAACATTGTTAGAAAGTGAAAAAAATACATCATTGGATAGCTAAGAGAGAACGTAACATTACCCAGATGTTTGATTTGTTTGATATTGAACCATGTGCAATCTTGATGGTGAACACAAACTCGATTATGTGAAATATAATAGAATTTGCAAAAACACGTCTTCGGTCATTGGGAATGCCCTCCAAGCCTTTTGGTTGGTATTCCAAGGAAAATACCAACCCCAAGGCTTGGGGATTCTCAAAGAAATATAGAACACGTGCACGTTATATCTTAGTTTTGACATGGTTTTTTGCGTTTGCGGGGAGAAAGACATAACATGAGCGTGTTATAACGCGCTCAATTATGTCTTCCTTTATATTGCTACTCTATTGAATGTATTTTGATATATTTTTATGTTTGTATGTACATGTATGCTTGTATGTCATGTATGTATGTATGCATGCTTGTATGTATGTATGTATGCTTATATGTATCAATGCATGTATATTATATGTATGCTTATATGTATATAAGATTGTATCTACACATGTATGTATGTATGCTTGTATGGATGTAGGATTGTCTGTACGTATGCATTATTCTTTTATGTATGTAAGTATGTATGTATTTATGTATGTCTTTAGAGGGAGGGATAATTCTAAGAGAGAGAGAGAGTCTGGAGAGAGGGAGACGGGGTGGAAGTGAGATTTTAAGAGAGAGGGAGTGGGAGAGAAAGGGTTGGAGTGAGAGGGAATTAGCTAGGTAGGGTGGGAGGGATAGAGGGAGGAAAAGAGAGAGAGGGGGTTGGGACAGAGAGAATTTGGAGAGAGGGAGAGAGACAAAGGGGGGGAGAGGGACAAAGAGAAAGAGAGAGTTATGTAGGTAGGGTGGAAAAGGGAGAGACTTGAGAGTGTGAGGGGGGGTGAGAAGGAGAGACTTGAGAGATATGTAGTGAGAGGGAGTGTGAGTGAGAGACCTAAGAGAGGGAGAGGGTGTGGGAGGGAGTGACCAAATAGAGGTAGAGAAAGAGGGGGGTGGAGTGAGAGGGACTTATCTAGGTAGGGTGGGAGGGATAGATAGAGAGTTACCTAGGTATATTTTTAGAGGGAGAGACCTGAGAGAGAGAGGGGGTGAGAGGGAGAGGCACGAGAGAGTGGGAGAGAGAGGGAATGGGAGAGACTAGGAGGGACATAGAGAGACATGGATAGAGGGTTGTAGGGATTGATTGAACAAGAGGTACATAGAAAGAGGGAGATGCTAGATAGAGACAATTAGAGAGGGTATGAGAGAGGGAGTGAGGGAGAGGTGAGATATATAGATAGAGAGAAATTGATAGGGGTTGAGGGTATAGGGTTGAGGGATTAAGGTGGAGGACCTATAGGGTTGATGGTTTCTAGGGTATTAGAGTTTAAGGGTTGAGAGATTAGGGTTGATGGTAGAGGGTATTGGGTTAAGGGTTGAGGGTATAGGGTACAAGGTTTAAGGGTTTAGGGTTAAGGGTTTAGAGTTGAGGGTAGAGGGTTTAGGTTATATGTTTGAGGGTCCAATGTAAAGGGTAGAGGGTATATGGGTTGGGGGTTTAGGGTTTAAGGATTGAGGGATGGGGGATTAAGGGTTGAGGGTTTAATGTATAGGGTAGAGAGTAGAGGGTAGAGGGTTAAAGGGTTTAGGGATTAAGGGTTGAGTGTTGAGGTTTGAGGTTTGAGGGTTTAAGGTGGAGGGTAGAGGATTGAGGGTATAGGATATAGGGTCGAGGGATTAGGGTTGAGGGTTGAGGGTCCAATGTATATGGTAGAGGTTATAGGGGTTGAGGGATTAGGGTTTAAGAGTTGAGGATAGAGGGTAGAGGGTTGAGGGTTGAAAGATTAAGGGTTGAGGGTTTAGGGATTAGGGTAGAGAGTTTTCTTAGATTTAAGGGTGTAAGGGTTGAGGGATTGGGGTTTAGGGTAGAGGGTTGAGGGTTGAGGGTTGAGGGTAGAGAGTAGAGGGTAGAGGGTAGAGGGTTTAAGTGTTTAGGGTTTATGGGTTGAGAGTTTAGGGTTTAAGGGTTGAGGGTTTAGGGTTTAGAGTCGAGTTTTTAAGGGTTTATGGTTTTAGGGTTTAGGGTTGATGGATAGAGAGAACGAGAGAAGAGGAGGGAGGGACATAGATATATGAGGGTTGAGGATCCAATGTATAGGGTAAAGGGTCGAGAATATAAGGTATATAGGGATGACGACCCGTAGGGTTGAGGGATTAGGGTATTGGGTTGAGGGTATAGGTTTGAGGGATTAGTGTTGAGGGTACATATGGTTGACTGATTGGGGTTAAGAGTCCAATGTATAGGGTAGAGGGTATCGAGGCTGATGGTTTAGGTTTTGAGGGTTGACGATTTAGGGATTAAGGGTTGAGGGTTGAGAATTGAGGGTTGGGTGTTTAATGTATAGGCTAGAGGGTAGAGTGTTGAGGGTTTAAGGGTTGAGGGTTGAGGGGGAAAAATTGAGGGTATAATGTTGGGGGGATTATGGTTGAGGATCCAATTTATATGGTAGAGGTTATAGGGGTTGAGGGATTAGGGTAGATATTTTACTATGTGGGCTTAAGGATTGAGTGATTAGGGTTAAGGGTAGAGGGTAGATGATTGAGGGTAAAGGGTAGAGGGTTTAAGGGTTTAGGGTTTAAGGGTTGAGGGTTTAGCGTTTGGGGTTTAGGGTTTAGGGTTGAGTGTTTAAGGGTTTATAGGGAAGATGGTAGAGGGTTGAGGGTTTAATGGTTGAGGGTTTAGGGTTGAGGGTAGAGGATTGAGGGTCTAGGGTTGGGGGATTAGGGTTGAGGGTCCAATGTATAGGGTAGAGGGTATAGGGGTTGAGGAATTAAGGGTGAAGAGGGTTGAGGGATTAGGCTAGATATTTTACTTAGTGGGTTTAAGGGCTTAAGGGTTGGGTGATTAGGGTTGAGGGTAGGGGTAGAGGATTGAGGGTTGAGGGTTTAAGGGTTTGGGGTTTAAGGGTTGAGGGTTTAGGGTTGAGTGTTTACGGGTTTATAGGGTACAGGGTATAGGGTACAGGGTTTAAGGGCTGATGATTTAAGGTTGAGGGTAGAGGATTGAGGGTATAGGGTTAGGGGATTAGGGCCGAGGGTCCAATGTATAAGGTATATGGTATAGGGGTTGAGGGAATAGGGTTTAAGCGTTGAGGGATTAAGTGTCAAGAGGGTTGAGGGATTAGCGTAGAGAGTTTACTAAGTAGGTTTAAGGGTTTAAGGGTTGGAGGATTAGGGTAGACGGTAGAGCATAGAGGATTGAGGGTAGAGGGTAGAGGTAGAGGGTTTAAGGGTTAAGGGTTTAGGGTTGAGTTTTTAAGGTTTTATAGGGTAGAGGGTAGAGGGTTTAAGGGTTCAGGGTTCAAGGTTTAGGGTTGAGTGTTTAACGGTTTATAGGGTAGAGGGTAGAGGGTTTAAGGGTTGAGACTTTAAGGTTGATGTTAGAGAATTCAGGGTATAGGGTTAGGGGATTAGGGCTGAGGGTCCAATGTATAGGGTAGAGGGTATATAGATTGAGGGATTAGGGTTTAAGGTTTGAGGGTTGAGAGTTGAGGGATTAAGAGGGTATAGGGGTTGAGGGAATAGGGTAGAGGGTAGAGGGTAGAGGATAGAGGGTAGAGGGTAGAGGGTAGAGGGTAGAGGGTAGAGGGTAAATGGTAGAGGGTAGACGGTTTAAGAGATTAGGGTTTAAGTGTTGAGGGTTTATGGTTTAGGGTTTATTGTTTAACGGTTTATAGGATAGAGAGTATAGGGTAGAGGGTAGAGGATTTGAGGGTTGACGGTTTAAGGTTGAGGGTAGAAGATTGAGGGTATAGGGTTAGGGGATTAGGGTTGAAGGTCCAATGTATAGGGTAGAGGGTATATGGGTTGAGGGAATAGGGTTTAAGGGTTGAGGTATTAAGAGGGTATAGGGGTTGAGGGATTAGGGTTTAAGGGTTGAGGGTTGAGGGATTAAGAGGGTATAGGGGTTGAGGGATTAGGTTTTAAGGTTTGAGGGTTGAGGGTTGAGGGATTAAAAGGGTATAGCTATTGAGAGATTAGGGTTTAAGCATTGAGGGTATAGGGATTAAGAGGGCATAGGGGTTGAGGTATTATGGTTTAAGGGTTGAGGGTTGAGGGATTAAGAGGGTATAGGGGTTGAGGGATTAAGTTTTAAGGTAGAGGGTAGAGGGTAGAGGGTAGAGGGTTTAGGGTTTAGGGTTTAGGGTTTAGGGTTTAAGGGTTGAGCGATTAGGGTATAGGGTTGAGTGTTTAAGGGTTTATAGGGTAGAGAGTAGAGGGTTTGAGGGTTGAGGGTTTAAGGTTGAGGGTAGAGGATTCAAGGTATAGGGTTAGGGGATTAACGTTGAGGGTCCAATGTATAGCGTAGAGGATATAGGTGTTGATGGAATAGGGTTTAAGGTTTGATGGATTAATAGGGTATAGGGGTTTAGGGATTAGGTTTTAAGGGTTGAGGGTTGAGTATAGAGGGATTAAGAGGGTGTAGGGTTTGAGGAATTAGGGTTTAAGGGTTGAGGGTTGAGGGTTGAATTATTAAGAGGGTATAGGGGTGGAGGATTAGGGTTTTAAGGGTTGAGGTTGAGGATTGAGGGATTAAGAGGGTATAGGGGTTGAGGGATTAGGGTTTAAGGGTTGAGGGTTGAGGGTTGAGGGTTGACGAATTAAGAGGGTATAGCAGTTGAGGGATTAGGGTTTAAGGGTTGAGGGTTGAGGGTTGAGGGTTGAGGTTTGACGGTTGAGGGTTGAGGGTTGATGGATTAAGAGGGTATAGGTGTTGAAGGATTAGGTTTTAAATGTTGAGGGTTAAGGGAATAGGGTTTAAGGGTTGAGAGATTAAGAGGGTATAGGGGTTGAGGGATTAGGGTTTAAGGGTTGAGGGTTAAGGGTTGAGGGATTAAGAGGGTATAGTGTTTGAGGGATTAGATTTTAAGGGTTGAGGATTGAGGGTTGAGGTTTGAGGGATTAAGAGGGTATAGGGGTTGAGGGATTAGAGTTTAAGGGTTGAGGGTTGAGGGATTAAGAGGGTATAGGGTTTGAGTGATTAGGGTTTAAGGGTTGAGGGTTGAAGGATTAAGAGGGTATAAGGGTCGAGGGATTAGGGTAGAGGGTAGAGGGTAGAGGGTAGAGGATTGAGGGTAGAGGGTAGAGGGTAGAGGGTAGAGGATTGAGGGTAGAGGGTAGAGGATTTAAGGTTTTACGGTTTAAGGGTTGAGGGTTTAGGTTTTAGGGTTGAGTGTTTAAGGTTTTATAGGGTAGAGGGTAGAGGGTTTGAGGGTTGAGGATTTAAGGTTGAGGGTAGTGGATCAAGGATATAGGGTTATGGGATTATGTTTGAGGGTCCAATGTATAGGGTAGAGGGTATAAGGGTTGATGGAATAATGTTTAAGGGTTGAGGGATTAAGGGGGTATAGGGTTTGAGAGATTAGGGTTTGAGGTTTGAGGTTTAAGAGTCGAGGGATTAAGAGGGTATATGGGTTGAGGGACTAGGGTTTAAGGGTTGAGGGTTGAGCGATTAAGAGGGTATAGGGGTTGAGGGATTAGGGTTTAAGGGTTGAGGGTTTAGGGATTAGGAGGGTATAGGGGTTGAGGGATTAGGATTTAAGAGTTGATGGTTGAGGTTTGAGGGATTAAGAGGGTATAGGGGTTGGTGGATTTGGGTTGAGGGTAGAGTGTAGAGGGTTTAAGGTTTTAGGGTTTAAGGGATGAGAGTTTAGGGTTTAGGGTTGAGTGTTTAAGGGTTTATAGGGTAGAGGGTAGAGGTAGAGGGTTTGAGTGTTGAGGGTTTAAGGTTGAGGGTAGAGGATTGAGGGTATAGGGTAAGGGGATTAGGGTTGAGGGTCCAATGTATAGGGTAGAGGGTATAGGGGTTGAGGGAATAGGGTTTAAGGGTTGAGGGATTAAGAGGGTATAGGGGTTGAGGGATTAGGGTTTAAGGGTTAAGGATTGAGATTTGAGGGTAGAGGAATTAAGAGGGTATAGGGTTTGAGGGATTAGGGTTTAATGGTTGAGGGTTGAGGTATTAAGAGGGTATATGGGTTGAGGGATTAGGATTTAATGGTTGAGGGTTGATGGTTGATGGATTAAGGGGGTTGAGGGTTGAGGGTTGAGGGTTGAGGGATTAAGAGGGTATAAGGGTTGAGGGATTAGGGTTTAAGGTTTAAGTGTTGATGGTTGAGGGATTAAGAGGGTATAAATGTTGAGGGATTAGGGTTTAAGGGTTGAGGGTTGAGGGTTAAGGGATTAAGAGGGTATAGGTGTTGAGGGATTCTGGTTTAAGGGTTGAGGGTTGAGGGTTGAGGGTTGAGGGATTAAGAGGGTATAGGGGTTGAGGGATTAGGGTTTAAGGGTTGAGGGTTGAGGGTTGAGGGATTAAGAGGGTATAGGGTTTGATGGATTAGGGTTTAAGAGTTGAGGATTGAGGGTTGAGGGATTAAGAGGGTATAGGGATTGAGGGATTAGGGTATAAGGGTGGAGGGTTGAGGGTTGAGGTATTAAGAGGGTATAGGGGTTGGTAGATGATACTGACATTTCACCATTAGGGTTGAGGGTTGATGGATTAAGATGGTATAGGGGTTGAGGGATTAGGATTGGGGGTAGAGGGTAGAGGGTAGAGGATTGCGGGTAGAGGGTTTAAGGGTTTAGGGTTTAAGGGTTGAGGGTTTAGGGTTTAGAGTTGAGTGTTAATGGTTTATAGGGTAGAGGGTAGAGGGTTTGATGGTTGAGGGTTTAAGGTTGAGGGTAGAGGATTGAGGGTATAGGGTTAGGGTATTAGGGTTGAGGGTCCAATATATAGGGTAGAGGATATGGGGGTTGATGGAATAGGTTTTAAGGGTTAAGGGATTAAGAGGGTATAGGGGTTGAGGGATTAGAGTTTAAGGGTTGAGGGTTGAGGGTAGAGGTATTAAGAGGGTATAGGGGTTGAGGTATTAGGGTTTAAGGGTTGAGGGTTGAGGGATTAAGAGGGTATAGGGGTTTAGGTATTAGGGTTTAAGGGTTGAGGGTTGAAGGTTGAGGGATTAAGAGGGTATAGGGGTTGAGGGATTAGGGTTTAAGGGTTGAGGGTTGAGGGTTGAGTGATTAAGATGGTTTAGGTGTTGAGGGATTATGGTTTAAGGTTTGGGGTTGACGGTTGACGGTTGAAGGATTAAGAGGGTATAGGGGTTGAGGGATTAGGGTTTAAGGGTTGAGGGATTAAGAGCGTATAGGGGTTGAGGGATTAGGGTTTAATGGTTGAGGGTTGAGGGTTGAGGGATTAAGAGGGTATAGGGGTTGAGGGATTAGACTTTAAGGCTTGAGGGTTGAGGGTTGAGGGTTTAGGGATTAAGAGGGTATATGTGTTGACAAATTCGGGTTTAAGGGTTGATGGTTGAGGGTTGAGGGTTGATGGTTGAGGGATTAAGAGGGTATAGAGGTTGAGTGATTAATTAAGGTTTAAGAGTTGAGGGATTAAGAAGGTATAGGTGTTGAGGGATTAGGTTTTAAGGGTTGAGGGTTGAGGGTTGAGGGATTAAGAGGGTATATGGGTTGACAGATTAGGGTTTAAGGGTTGAGGGTTGAGGGTTGATGGATTAAGAGGGTATAGGGGTTGAGGGATTAGGGTTAAGGATAGAGGGTTTAAGGGTTTAAGGATTTAAGGGTTGATGGTATAGGGGTTGAGGGATTAGGATTTAAGGTTTAATGATTTAGGGCTGGTGGATTAAGAGGGTATAGGGGTTGAGTGTTGAGGGTTGAGGTATTCAGAGGGCATAGGGGTTGAGGGATTAAGGTTTAAGGTTTGAGGGTTGCGGGTTTAGGGTTAAGGGTTGAGTGTTTAAGGGTTTATAAGGTAGAGGGTAGAGGGTTTAAGGGTTGATACTCTCCCTCCTACCCCGCCCCCTCTCTCTCTTAATCACTCCTATCTATCTCTCCTCTATCCTTAACCCTTTAACCTTTACCCTTAACCCTTAACTCTTAACCCTCTACCATCTATCTCTCTCCCACTCCCTCTCTCTCTCTCTCAAATCTCTCCTTCCTACCCCCTCTCCCTCTCTTAGGTCTCTCTCTCATTTTTTAGTCACTCCCACTCTCTCTTTCTCCCACTCTCCCTCTCTCTCCATATTTCTCCCCATCTCTTGCTCTCTCCCACTCTCCCTATCCCTCCCACTCTCCCTCTCTCCCACTCTCCCACTCTCTCTTTCTCCCACTCTCCCCCTCTCTCCCTCCCTCTCTATCTCCATCTCTCCCACTCTCTCTCTCTCCCTCTCTCCCACTCTCTCTTTCTCCCACTCTCTCTCTCAACACTACACCCTCTACCCTTAACCCTGAGCCCTTAAACCCTTAAACCCTCAACCCCCCCTCCCTCTCTAATATATCTTTGCTCTCCATCCCTCTACCTCTCTCTCTCTCACACACTCACAATCACCTCTATCTCCTCTACTATAAGGGTATAGGGGAGAGATATAGAATTAGGGTAGAGGGTATAAACAAAGAGAGAGAAAATAAATATGTTAAAAGAACCATATTTCACATAACGCAAGTGCATTTTGAAGAAGTAGAGATATGACCATTTTAGCAAGAAATAACATGCTCACATTATAATGCAGGCGCATTTTGTCTTTCACTAAAAAAGATTAAAAAAACTCAATATACCCGTGATCTCAAGGCCCACATTTTGCATATTCTCCTAGTTCTTTGTGTGTGACGACAAAAAGATGCTTTGTGATGATGTTTTGAAGTGTGCATGCATGTTCATCACATTCCACCACCTTTTTCATGATCTTTCCACCACCTTTGCATGAAATAGCATATTTTTCACATTGAAAGGCATATATTACCAATTCAAGTCTGAATTCCATTTAAAAGTGATACAATTGAATTTTGGAGGGGAACAAGCTTTTGAAAAAGTCAAATTATTGAGGAGTTTGAAGAAAGAAAATCAAAGGCTACATAATTGGATTGAACTCCTCCATTTGAAGCTCTGTTGTTTTAGGTATGTGAAGTCTTTACACATTTTCTTTCCTTTATTATGTCTTGCTTTCATTTTTGTTATTTTTCATATTCCATGTTGACCATTGTTTGTTTATCACTATAACCTTAGGTTGTCAATGCACATTTTAAATTACAAAATTATATACACTAGCCAATTACATTTTCAAACCTGATGCGTAGCATCTACTAGGATCCACAAATCATCAAGGGTACTTCTGACCCTAACTTAAATTGGAGAAGATCAACCAACAAACCCAGTCATCTTTTCATCAAAATCCTCCAGTTTCACTTGATTTCATATTTCCACAAAACATTAGAACTTGGCTTCAACTCTTTTTCAGACTCAAAAATAGATTAACCATCATAAAATTCATTGTAACATAGCATAAACCTGATTAGAAACTGATAACCATTCAATTCCTTCATGATTCACTAATTCACTCTTCCATACAACTTACATGGTAAAATAACAACAAATCATGGATTCTTGCTACCAACCTTTATCTAGACATCCAAGACACTATAATCATCATGTTATTGATTGAAATAACTCAAATACACATTCACAAACCATTGGTCCATCATGCTCTTTAATTCTTTTAGTCATAACATCATTTTGCACAAGGAGTCAACTTTGCTCAAAACAAAAAATTCCACAAGTTAGCCTTTCTAACTTCTACCAAGCATTGAGACATATTTTCCAACATATTTTAAATAGTTTCCAAACATAAACAATCAACCTTTTCACTTGTTTATCAGATTCACTCCTAGCAAACTATCCACCATATTCTAAGAAGGTCACCAAACCCTTAAATCAGGTGATCCATCTTCAGTCATTTTGTATCTTTAAAACCTAAAGGCACAATCTGAATCCCATTTTGACATACATTCATGTACCTTAATGTCAATTAAACTTGTTTTGAAACAAACATCAAAAAACTTGACTGAATGTTGGAATAAGCCTCAAATTAGGCCAAATTTACAAATGAAGTATCCTAAAATCACCACCAAAACGCCTAATAACTCCAAATAGTCTTTAGCCAGGTCGTAAAACACTAGATTCGACCAATTTTAGGAATGGAAAGGCTCAAATAAACGTTGTTCATAAAAAACCTTACTTTATGCTCCCAAACAAGCTATCCAAATGAGGGTTTATTAGAAAAGCATACTCCAAACCTTCACATGCTCTGCAACTACTTGAAACACATTTAGAAATTTTTACCCATGCTTTAGGAACAAACTTACAATCTCATGGAATTCTCTTTCCTCAATCACCAACTTGTAACCATCCATTTTCATTGGGAAAATGATGTATTTCTTGAGAGGACGGTAGCCAAATGATGGATTCTTGTTTTCCCCTACATATAACAACATGCACACACCTTACATAGCCTAAAACTAATCTACTCCACTGAACTACAGAGCCTAGATCATGGAGTATTCATAATGAACCTTCTTAAACTCTCAAACCCCCCTAGTGCACCAAAACCACATCTCTTTGAGGCATTTTTTTATTTAAAAATTGACTTACCTTTTTTATTGATGCAATCAGGCGAGGTCCTATAACAAAAATCAACACAAAATCAACCAACAACAACAATTCACAATTCACAATTCATAAAACTCTTCACTTTCACCAATTCAACAGTCATCCTTGTAGCATAGCTAACTCACTCAACCAAGTATATTTTTTAGAGAAGTTCTTCTCAGAACAATACCTGATTCTTCTCAAAGTCCCAACAAGGCACACAACAATATATCAACTAGCCACAATAGGATTCTTTGTTACAACTTCATCAAAATCGGATTTCTACACCAACTAGGCTTCAAATTAGGCCTCTTTTATAAAGGGCCTTATCTTAAATCCTTTTCCAAAACACCAAACTCAATTGGGAAGTAGTCTATATTTTATCAAACCAAGGATTCCACCATTTTTTCTCAGAAAATCACTCACCAAAGTGCCAAATCACAAAACCCTCCTTTTTACCCAAGAAACTAGGGGTTTATTGAAAAAAAGTCATCCAACCCTCACACAATATTATGAATACTTAAAACATGTCTAAAATGGCCTGCAAAAACTCAATTCAATAAGAAACCATGCTACCCCAACATAAAAAACACTTTAGCATATCAAAACCACTCGAAATCTCATGGAAAACTCATAATTTCACTCTAGGGCTTCATGTCCAACACCCTTTTAGACCTCCCCTATACACAAACAACATTCCCTCACCTATTTATTTATGATGCAGACTCATTCCACCAATTACAGTAATCACAGTGAGTGGAATGGGCCAATTTACATAATTGAGACCTTCAAAACCCTTTAATAAGGGCACACAGACTTGCAGCAAGAGATTCAATCCAAACCACCGCTAGAATTGGAGTTACAGTCTCAAATCAAACGCAAAACATTTTTAACACATTCCCCAAAGTGATTCAAGAACATTTATATTCAAAACCTCTCTGTACGGTCTGTACCGGGGCTGCAAAAGTCAAATAAATACAAAAAATCTGAAAAAATAGTGATTTTTCAATCAATCTTCCTTCAAATCTTCAAAATCAATCTTTGCATCGATGTTCTCCAGTATATATATATGATTTTTCCCATAAAACTAACTATCCTAACACATATAATATGCAACATAGTTCAAGAACTCGTGCATGTTCTACTGGTTGTGCAGGATGCATGTCATTATAGGTGTTCAACATATGTGGAACTTTTGTAAGGTTGGGCATGGAAAGGGGGAGCATGATGGTGCATGAGCATGCATGAAAAAAGAATTAGCATGAGAAGAGTTAAAGTATAAAATAGTGAAAAGTTGACAGATGTAAGATCAATCATCGAGTGGTGTAATGCTTTGATGGGTCTAGGTAATGAAGGTACATCTTCAGTTCATAGATTTTTTTGTTTGATGGATGATACTAACATTGCACCATATGACGACCATTGTACACTAACAGGATCGAGTGAGCTACACTCTTTCCTTAGCTCAAATGCAGGTTCATGGAGTATTGATACACAAAAGATGGCATGCTTTTTTTCTTCATGTACAATGCAAGCCTAGAATGATTGTGAGTTAGGGGAGTGGGTTGACAAATGGTTGACAAGTTATCTTAGCCCACTTTACATGTATCGCCCTTCGATGGCATTAGAACTAACATAGATGGAATCATCAGTCAACTTTGACCACGTATTAGATCTAGTTCAACTAGGTAATATATCTACTTGCTTAGTTGTTGAAACTCCATATTGTTATCTTACTTTGTAGTGTATTTGTAACATTGACTAATTTGAAGAGATTTGTTGCACATATCAATGCAGGACATATTTATGCAATTATTGTAGATGAAGACAATGATGAGGGAAAAAACTATTACTTGTGTCATTGTGTTGAGGCCAAAAAAAATTGGAGGCCCTAGTCATAGATGGAGAAAACATCGAATACCCTACAAGCTCAGTTGTGGTTACTGGAACGTGGCTTAGAAGGTACCCACATAAGAGTGTTAAACATTGGTTGTTTCAGGACTTTCACATGCATCGTAAGATTCTTCATTACTCGAACCTCATGGAATCCAATGTTCGTTTGACCAAATATGGGGGTAGACCTTTGAACAAGACCTTGTCGAAGGTTCGTGAGTCTGGCCATGAGGCAATACTTGACACAATAAAGAGTAGAGAAGACTCGGATGGTTCATTGGATTAATTTGTAAGTATGCACATTGGTTCTTATTAATTTATACTTGGATGCACATTAATATTTTTTATGCCAATGCTATCATCTTATTTTACTTTGCCTATTTGTAAGTAACCTTCCAAAATTTAATTGGTGTCCTCTTGTAGAAAATGCAGATTTATGAGCCATCCAAGAGAATCTCAGCCAGAAAAGTAATGCAACATCCGTATTTTGATGATATTGACAAACCTCAATTATGATTATAAGCCATTACAAAAGTGTGTGCGAAGCTTGGTGAGGGAATTTCAAGTTATTCATTTGAAGTTAACCTTATCATGAACACCTATGATGTAATCATTATAAGAGCATATTGAATTTCAAGTTAATCTATTCATGAGAGATGTTGTGTGCAATAGGTATCTTGGAACTCCCAATGAAGATGTATGACCAGGAGTGCATAAGTTAAGATATTGGCATGCCTATGTGTAAGTGCCTTCCATCTATTTTTATTTCATTCAATCCAATTTGGATGCTCTTTCTTTTTCTTCTTTTACTTTGTGTATTTGTAAGTAAACTACTAAAAGTTGATTGGTCTCTCCTTGCAGAAAATGTTGATTTATGAGTCATCGAAGAGAATCACAGCCAAAAAAGCAATACAACATCCTTATTTTGATGATCTTGACAAATCTTAATTCTAATTTTAAGCCATTATAAAAGAGCGTGTAAAGCTTAGTGAGGGAATATCAAGTTACTCATTTGAAGTTAACCTCATAATGAGCACGTATGATGTAGAAATTATAAGACAATATCAAATATATGAGTGATATTGTAAAATATATGTGATAACAGTGTACCTAAGGCATTGTAATGGGATTCACTTGTGGTGAGATTTACTCAAATATTGAAATTTGGTGCAGGGGCACCAAGGTTATTGAGAAAATTTGGTTCATGGAAGTCTTAAGTTAGTTTTGTGTTTTGAGTTTTTGTGCTTTGGTGATGCAGGGAAGATAAGAGATGACGTTTTATGTTGCTGCCCTATGTGTTTTGTGTCAAAATTAGCATGAAAACTGAGGTTTTACACTAGGGTTTGATACAATATGACCATGGGAGGATTGGTGATTGACTTTTAAGCTTGTGCAGACCCATTCAAGGGTGATTGAAGTGGCGACAGGGCTAGAGAGGGTTTGGAAAGAGGTTTTTCAATAAACCCCTATTGAATTGACTAGAAACAAGGGTTTCCTGAATTGGCATTTGGGAAAGTGAGTCTCTAAAAAACAAGGATGGATTTGGAGGTTTTGAGGGCTTGTGATTTCTACCCCATAGGGTTCATGGGTTGATTATAAGATCTGAGAGGTGTCTCTTTGTAAAAATGGCCTAATTCATGGCCTAAGTCAGTGTAGGAGGTGTAGTTTCAATGAGTTGTTCCAAAATACTTGCATAAGGTGCTGAATTATCTCATGGTAGACTTTGATGGGTCTCTAAAACTATGAAGATTTGGTCATTTGAGTGAGATTGGTGTGAGTTGGGTTCAATTTCAAAGGTCTACAGACCTACTTGCAAGGCAGAGTGCTTGTGTGGTGAATAACCTTTGTAAAGGTTTGAGGTTCAAAAAGCTGTTGAATTCACTTGGTGGAATGACTTAAACAATACTATGCTATGTGTGTTTAGGATTTGAGAGCAAAAGGGAGTCTTTATGTGGTTTTGGGTATGTAGCCCTAGGTCATTTCATTATCATTTTGAGTGAAATTGGTGGCTATAGTCATGAATCTGATAAGGGAATGTTAGAGGATGCCATTTTATGAAATTTTGAGCATATGTGGGTGGAACACAAGGTTTTGGAACAAGTGGTAGAGTTTGGAGAGGTATGGAAGTAGGTTTTTCAATAAAACCCTAACAAATAGCCTAGAAATGAGGGTTTGTGGTTTAGGGTATTTTTCGTCTGTATAGTGGTGAACCAATTGAGGATTTTGGGGTTTGGGAATATAATAATTTATTCCCCATTGAAATATTGGGCTTGTGATAAGTTTCTAGGATACTTCCTTTGGAAAATAGGACTAATTTTCCCTTGGTAGTAGTAGAAAAGCCTCAATTTGAGGTATTTGATGTAACCAAACCAAAAATAAAATGGAGTTAAGTCTACTACCCACCAAATTCCATCCAAAAGATAGCAAAATCACCCTATATGAAACCATACAATTCAAGGAAACATCAAATTTCTGGTTAAAATACAAAAAATTGCAAGGAAACAATGAATTTTATTGATCTTCTTCTAAGTAAAACATCTCAAACCAAAAGTTGTGGATTTATGCTAGGCATGGTACATTTATGCTAGGTATGGTCCTCTTTCACACCGAAACATGTGAAATCACTTTGAGCTACATTCAACCGGCTCCAAAGTGGAAAAGGGAAGCAATCTTTAATCGGGTATTACTCAGAAACCATGGAACTTACTAAATCTATGAATAATCCTATGAGATCATGTTGGACCCCTCTACAATAACCTCTCTCAGTATTTTCTATCTCAAAGGCATTTTCTTGTGGTGGTGAATTTTCACTTGGGGCAAAAGTTGTCAAATGAAAGTAGTTGAAAGTTGCAAAGTGATGCAACTTTTGTTTTGCAGCCTGTGTGACCAAATGGAATGTTCCAATGCATCTAAATAGGTATGTTGATGCTAGGCATGTTTCTCTTTCACACCCAAACACACGGAATAGCTCTGAGCTACATTCAACCAGATCGATCCCTTAAGGGTCAAAAGTGCAAAATGGCTACAAACTTCAGCATGCTATTACTCAGATACCTTGACACTTAGAAAATTCATGTCTAATCCTATGGGATCATGTTGGACCCCTCTACAATAACCTCTCTCAATTTTGGCTATCTGAGAGGACTTTTCCCATGGTGGAAAATTTTCACTTGAGAAAAAAGTTGTCAAATGCAAGTAGTTGAAAGTAGCAAAGTGGTGCAACTTTCATTCTACAACTCATGTGACCAAATGGACTATTCCAACGCATCTGAATAGTTATTCTTACACTAGGCATGGTCCTCTTTTTCACTCAAACATGTGAAATCGCTTTGAGCTACTATCAACCGAATCGATCCCTTAAGGGTCCAAAGTGCAAAATGGCTGTAAAATTTAACATGTTATTACTCGAATACCATGATGTTTAGAAACTTCTCATCTGAGCCTACAAGATCACATTGGGCCCCTATACAATAACCTCTCTCAGTTTTTTCTATTTCGGAGGCATTTTCTCGTGGTGGCGAATTTCACTTGGGGAAAAAGTTGTCAAATGCAAATAGTTGAAAGTTGCAAAGTGGTGCAACTTTTTTTATGTAGCTCATGTGACCAAATGGACTATTCCAACGCGTCCGAATAGGTATTTTTATGCTAGGAATGATCCTCTTTTTCATTCAAACACATGGACTCGCTTAGAGCTACTTTCAACCGAATCGATACCTTAAGGGTCCAAAGTGCAAAATGGCTACAAACTTCAACATGCTATTACTCGGATACTATGACACTTACAAAATTCTCATATGATCCTATGGGATTGCATTGGGTCCCTCTATAATAAAATCTCTCGATTTTGGCTATCTCAGTGGCATTTTCGCATGGTGGCAAATTTTCACTTGGGGAAAAAGTTGTCAAATGCAAATAGTTGAAAGTTGCAAAGTTGTGTTGTAGACATGGAAAATGTACAAGTTTATTTTGGCACACCTGATTTCGATTATTAACAATGTTTCCTCTTAAACCACACTCTCAGCATTTCATCATAATAATATCCCTTAATCTAATGAATCGTCATTTATCTGATTAAGTCTATCACCTCCTTTGATTAAATTAATCAATTTAATTTAATTAACCTTACATTTTTGTTTAATTAAATAAATCATTTTATTTGATTAAATTCTCTAAAGTCTTCTTATTAAATTAAATAAATTAAAACCTTATTTGATTTAATCTAACATGTTCCTTCTTGATTAAATAAATCAAATCATTTATCATTTCCTCTCAATTTTGGATTTAAATCAATTCATAAATCTAAGTCTAAATTGTCACATCACTTAATTCTTCATTAATTTAATCAAATCCATGATTAACTTAATCCTTCTCACTAAAATTCTCTAGGGAATGCAAGTTGCACAATAAATCAAATACTTTGATTTATTAATTCTTCTATTTTCCCTCACAAAACATCAAAAGGGAATATTCCCTCATTTGAATTCAAAAGGCCAAGTGGACTTGGTCCTTCCAACAAGGCATTCAATGCCTCTTACATGTCCTTGACCTTGATCCAAGTGACATTTACTTCACTTCTCTTCCCCTTCAACAAGTCAACTCACCATTTCAAATTCAAATTTATGCATTTATCATGCACATTGGCCAAAATGTTCTCATTCCTCATCCAATCACATGTGGACAAGTGGCAGAATGCCATTGGATTATCTTTTGCCCCACATTGCTTATTTCCACTATCTCTTCCAAGATTGGAATCTATAAATTGGAGACCCTTCTCCTCAATCTTCATCCACAATTCATATGCAAAGTTACTCTCTTGACATTGAGAGCTAATTTTGCCCATTGCACTCAACCATCAATCAT
This sequence comes from Sequoiadendron giganteum, assembly GCA_007115665.2. Taxonomy (NCBI): domain Eukaryota; kingdom Viridiplantae; phylum Streptophyta; class Pinopsida; order Cupressales; family Cupressaceae; genus Sequoiadendron; species Sequoiadendron giganteum. The sequence continues at coordinate 429,692,134 of CM021107.1, read as the reverse complement.
CTTTCAATACTTGCAACAAGGTTATGCTCAAATCTCTTTGGAGATTTGACCATTCCTCATTTACACACCATTGCTACTTAAGGGATTGGGAAAGGGCCAATTGCAACATTTCATTGGCACCAATTCCCCCATAAGATCATCATTCTATTGGCTAAATTAGGATTTCCCTTTTATGTTATTTAATTTTATGTTCTTCATTTCCTAATATTAGTTTAAATAGGTGGATTTCATGGGGAATCCTTCACTCTTTGCATGCATTTTGATCTAACACTAACAATTTTTATCATCTTTGTGCACTTGCAAGTTTAGGGGTTCACATTTTGGCACTAGAAGGAGGGCTATCTCACTTTTATCACATTTTGTTTTTAAATTTCATGATTTTTTTCATGTTTTTTGCTCACATACAGGAAACTACACCGTGGCTTAGGCACGCAATCCTGTATTGCACCGCGAACTCATATGCAGAGCTGTATTGCACTGCACCCCCAAAAACCCGCGGCACCATATAGCACCGCAATCGCTTCCCGCCTTTGAAATTTCAAATTTTTCCAACTTTCGCCACTTCCAAACTCCACCGCATGCCAAACTCCACCGCACCCACGATTTCTATTTTTGCAGAGTACCGCATATAGTCGACCACGTGGCACTGTATGGCACCGCCTGTTTTTCTAAATAGCACTGCACCTACTAAACTCCGCCATGGGAACACTCTATTTTTTTAATTTAAATACATTTTTAACTTTTTAGCATTAACTTGTTTTGTTGTATTATTGCTCTCTAGTTTTTCTGTCATTTTGCAAGTTGGAGAGGAGGAAAAGCAAAGAAAGAAGTCCATCATGATACCATGTTCACAAAACCAAAGTGTTCCTAAACACTAAAAGTGTTCTTTAAACACTCCTTAAGAAAATTTGTTAAATATCTTTGGCCTTAGGAAAACTAATTTTACTTTGGGTTTAAAAAGAACAAGCAAACTTTTCTTTATGACAACATGTTTATTTTGTACAAAGTTTTTTTTAACACTCTATAAAGGATTTGATAAGTTCTTTGATTTTAGGACACTAGTTTACTTTGGGTTCTAAAATTAAAAAAATCAAATTTCCTTTCAAAATTTGCCAAGGGGCTAAAAAGAACTTTAGGCAAACACACTAGATTTTGTTGAAAAGGTAAAAACAACGCAAACTCACATTTCCATTTGGTGCTTAAAAAGAAGTCATAAATGCTTTGAGGTTTAAAATGAACAAATGTTTTCCATGTTTTCCAATCTTTTTTATAAATTAATATTATCTAAAATGTGTATGCGCTTCTCTCGCGCTTCATTGCAATCTTGAGAATCAAAAACATTTTGGTAATATTAGGTTGTTAAAAAGATTGCCTCCACATTTCAATTTGGGCACTTAAAAAATGAATAGAACATGCAAGTGTGAATAAAACTTATTGCGAGTGTTCTCCTTTTGTTTTCAAACAAAATTCGATCGAACTACGAATAATGTTTGTTCGCTATTGTTTATTTTAGAGAGCCTGCCTTGTGGGAAAAAGTAATCACCCAAGGGAATGACCCAATCAGTAACACGCTAAAGCCAAGCGACTTCCAACTGGTATATAAGTTTGGATTCTTGAGGAAAGTTCAAGAATCACGAGTATTATTCCAACGAGATGGAAAGAAATGGACTCTCATCGATGTTGGATAATCTCCCACGAACAGAATGCCCGAATTAGAACCCCTTGTTTAGAAAAAGGTCAAAACCTTGTCTATCTTGTTGGTGCAAAAGGTCATGTCCTTTGAAGCTGCCCCACGTTATACATGTGGTTTTGTTGTGGAAATGGAAAGTATGTCATGGGAGATTCATGGGTACTAATGCTTGGCTGACCCGAGTAACTGAGTGCCATGGAGGGGAGCCAGTGTGGTCAAGCATTTAGCCATTTGCACAAGATATGCGCAGTTGGATTTATCCAAGTGGGAACCCAACAAGATACTGCCTCATCAACCTAGGAGTGTAAAATTGCTTGGAAGAAATACATTGGTTGATCTTGAAAACATTTGAAAAATGAACATTCACAAATACCTTTAAATTTCAAACCCCTTGTGAGAAGCAAATACCTTTGATGAATTTGGACACTCTTTCTTTCCCTAGGAATCATATTCCTAGAGGTTTCTAAGTGTACAAATTCTACCGTCATTTATTTTCAAACAAGGTAAACATAAGGAACTTTTGCCCTATTTTCCTTGATTTCCACACAATGGACCTTGTGGGATGAGAAAGAAAGTGGGACACTAGACATATAGTTTGAAACCTAAGCAAGCAAGTGTCTTGGATGAAAAGAATTTTATTAAACCAAGATAAAGAGACAAAGTGAACTTCATATGTGTTGTTTCCAATGATTTCCCACAAGATTAAAATCCCAAAGCCAAAGTTCAAAAAGGTTAGTCTAAAAATCCATGAGAAACGTCTTGAGATGCTCCTTGAAGGGAGAGACTTGTATACAACTTTTACAAAAAAGCCTCAAGGAATAATCCCGCATAGTATGCATTTTATTATCAACAAAATCTTGAACATTTTGAAAGGTTTTCTTTCCTCCCATAGGAAGTCTAGCATGTTCTTCAATACCAAGGTTTTGTAGAGAGAGTCGTGTGTAGGATAAGATTCAAGATCAAAGTTTTCATTCTCATTTCATCATCAAACCTTTTGTGAACTCTAGAAACAATCATCACGCTAAACTTAGAAGGCTAAAATCAACATCACCCTATCTTGGCTTGACACACCTAGCCAACATAGTCTCAAACGTCGGGCAAATTTTCTTTAGGATAACGCAACTTCCTAAAGTCTATTAGTTCACAATTACATTGGCTTGACACATTTAGCCAATTCATCCATTTGTGAAAGTTCCCCTAGGATAACACAACTTCCTAAGGAATACAACTTCACAACAATCATGTTTGACTTAACACATCTAGTCAAATTATTGCAAATAAAATCAATTCAAAAAGCCCTTACAAGTTTAGAATATACCTTCAAAAAGTTCCTCAATAAGGTTTTCACTCACTCATCCCATCCATTTAACCCATCACCATTACCACCATCTTTGATCTTTTAGCTTCCCTAGTTCTTCTCTTTTGGGCCTAAAAGGTTAGGATCGAACAAATCCCTATTTTTTATGGTCCAAAAAAGATCTCAATACAAGAAGGACATGGAGAATATCAAAGAAATATCAACTTCTATGGATATGAGTCATTTAAACACCGAAGTGAACCTAGTGGGATCAAGAAATCCCCCAAGCAACTCTCCCTTATCATCACAAAATCCTCAAGAGGAGAGTCATTAAGAGGACATCACGAATGAAGACATGGGGATGACACAATCCAAAATCATGGAGATGGTTCAAAATCCAGAGAACCACAAAATTGTCAGTGCTATGTTCAAATACCTAAATACGATAGCAAGAGGAGGGGTCCTACCCCCTCCTGACCTTGACGCAAGCACTATACAGATGTGCCTATTCCAAATGCATCCCCAATATCAAATGTCAATCAAGAAGTACTTTACACCACATCGACCATCACATCATCCTCGTCAAACGTGAACAAGGGGAGTGCCATGTTCCAAGAATTACAAAGACATCACCTTGTGGCTAACAAAGAAGCAATCATCACCACCACGTCGGTCACATCAGTTCCGAAAAACACATCCCACCCATACGTCCCACTCACCTTCCATAACCACGTGGGCTCATCTTCGTTTTGTGCAACACCAGCTTGCCAAACAAACGTACAAGCTTCTCTACCGCTTGAAGAAGGAAGCTTGTTTGAGATAACTGATGTGGTAAATCCTTTTTTTCAAGTTAACTTTCCACCTCTTCCCCCATTTTCATTTACCACCACATCACCTCTTGGATTGGGTTTTCCTCCTCTCAACATCAATGGTTTCTCGGAACCTAGAAATCTAAGCATCACTCCCAATTCCCTCTTCTTGCCCACATCATCACAACAACAAGTGGAAACCATACAAGCTGCCACTGCAATTGGTCCTCAAATATCCCAAAACATGCCATCTCAAGGACCAATCATCTCAACCACCCCTCCAACAACCCAAATCCCAACCACCACCGTAACCCCTTCATCAGTCACAACGGTTGGTATGATTCCTGTTCCACCACCAATCCCACCAAAAGCTAATACGAAAAACTCATTCATCACACTAATTGAAACCCTTCAAAAGGCCAACCAATAGAGAGTACTCCAAGCCCAAGCCCAAGTGCAAGCCCAAGCCCAAGCGCAAGCCCAAGCGCAAGCCCAAACACAAGCCCAAGCCCAAGCGCAAGGCCAAGCACAGCTGCAAGCTCAAGCGCGAGCTCTAGCACAAGTTCAAGCCCAAGCGCAAGCGCAAGCCCAACAACAAGCACAAGCACAGTACCAAGTGCATTTGCAAGCGATTCATCTACAAGCCTACCAACAAGCCCTGCAAGACTTTCAAGCGCAACAAAAAGCTAAACAACAAGCTTTGTTGGCACAAAAGCAGCTCGACCAACAACAAGCATTGTTGGTGCAATAACAGCTGGACCAACAGCAAGCTTTACTAGCTCAACAACAGATTGACCAACAATAGGCTTCATGGGAATAGCAGCAGATGGACCAACAACAAGCGTTGTTGACACAAATGCAAGCATACCATCAGGATTTGAATGCACAAACGAGCTTACAGCAAATGCCCACCAGTACTCTCCCCACCCATCAAACACCTCCAACACCTCACCACTCATTCATCTCACCTCCCAATCCAAACAAGGATGTCGCAACACAAATCAAACTGCTCTCATAGCAAGTTTTGGACTTACAAGCAGGATAAACCACAAGGACACAAGGCAATTTGTTCCCTTATCCATTCGATAGAAGTCTCACCATGGTACCGTTCTCAAAGGGATTTGAGATCCCCAAATTTGACAAATATAATGGAACGGGCAACCCTAAGAACCACATTAGGGAATTTTAGGTGCACTGCATGGAGGTCGCATATGATGACACGTATCTAATGCGACTCTTCCCTCGTAGCCTAACTGGTCCAGCTATGGAATGGTTTTCTCACCTACCCACGGGCATTAAAACATTCGAGGAAATAGTGGAGGCTTTCCTTAAAAACTACGCTTTCAACATGGGTGTGGATGTTAGTTTGGAAGAACTACCTGCACTCAAACAAGGAAAAGGAGAGCTATTCACATCCTTCTTGCAAAGATGGCAATCCAAGGCCAATCAGAGCAAGTGGACCATGCCATAGGAACAACAAGTTTGCACCATCATAGCCAATCTAGATCAAAACTTGGTGTTCTACCTAAAAATGCAATGCATCACATCTTACGATCAACTGATTCCAAAGGCGCTCAACATCGAAAGAGCCCTTACCGCGCGAGGAGGTGCACCAACATTCACTCAACCACAGGATAACCACCCATCTAACAACTACAATGATAAACCTTGAACATGGTTGAGGAATAAAAATATCATGAACGATGGTATAGTCGATGCTAAAGTGGTCACCAGTGCTCCTAAGCAGAATACCCAAAACCATCATCAACCGCAAAATCATAATCACAAAAATGTGCAAACTAATGCGATAGTAGCACAGCCACAACCATCTTCCACCAATCAAATCAATAATGTGGCTAATCAAGGAGGGCCACCTCCCCGCAACAAGTTTCCCCCCAAGAGGAAATTCATAGCTCTTGGTGAATCGATTGAGTCCATAATGAAGAAGCTGGTCAAAGAGAATCTAATCAAAATCTCTAACTTCGAGTAGTACACGAAACTTATGACCAAGCCGTCGTGGTATAATGAGAACCTCCTTTGTGACTTTCACAAAGTTAAAGGACACACCACCATCAACTGCATGAGACTCAAAAACATCAACCAAGATCTCATTGAGGATAAGGTCATCAACATCGAGCAGCCGGCCAGCAACCAAGACCTGAAAATATACACAAATCCGATGCCGAATCATAACCAAGGGAACAATCAAGGAAATAACAAAGGGAATAATAAGGGCAAGCAAAATTATGCTAGTGCTAATCTATTATACGAGGAGATAGTTGGATGCATTGACGAAATGATCACCGTCATAAATATCAAGGGAGCCAACAATGACTGTGGAGTCACCACACGAGACAGAAAGGTTACCATTGCTGGGGCACCTACTAAGACCCCCATTTCCAATACAAAGGCTATTCCCTATGATTACAATTTCATTGACCAGCTGAAAAGAACACCCTCCCAAATCTCCATCATCGAACTACTGAAAATCTCTGCCACCCATGGGAAAATCCTTGATGAAGCACTAGTTGCATCTACCGTTGCCGCCACCCTTGACACAGAGCAATTTTAGGCTATGGTGGGTAACATCGTTACCCCAAATCTCATTACATTTTTAGATCAAGATTGCCCTCCACAGCCATCTCATAACCGCACACTCCACCTCCAAGTCCTAATCCACAAAAAGAAAGTCAAACGGGTCCTGGTAGATGGAGGTGCAGGCCTTAATATTTGTTCTCTAAAACTCATAAAGAAATTGGGATTCGTCGAGGATTCCATCAATAAGAACAAAAGCATCACCATAAGGGCGTATAAAAACCAAGAAAGAGTGTCTCAAGGCACTATCAAGATCCCCATCCAAGTGGGGCCGACAACTATGGAAACCACCTGTCAGGTCCTCGACCTCGACCTACCATACAACATCCTCTTGGGATGCTCGAGGATACATGGAATGAAGGCAGTGGCCTCGACTTACCATCAATGCATTAAGTTCTCACATCAGAATGAGGAGGTCACTATATATGGGGATCCTGAACCCTTTGCCTACTGCAAAAACTTGGAAGCCAAGTTTTATAAGATCACCCAAGTACCAAAAAACGATGAAGGACCATCTACTGTATACATAGATCCACCCAATCTCGCCTCCACTTCTGTGACAGAGACACCCACCATCCCCGACATATCCGAGATTAAGAACATGATCAAGGACAATGGATGTGGTGATTACATAATGAAAAGAAATACTTTTGCTATAGGAGAGTTACCACAATCTCCTAGGTCGCATGGACAACCCCAGCCAGTTCAAACACCTGTCTGAACTGTGAGAGCAGAACCCTTTGGATTCCACCATTGGGGAGACCTCAGTCAAGAGAATGTGGATGAAGAGGACATCACCAACACACTATACCATGATGAAAGACCCACTCCCAACCTACCCATGGACGAAGCTAGCAAAGGGTTACAAATGATGTTTGGTATGGGCTATAACAGGAATGAGAGCCTAGGAAGAAATAGTGATGGACGGTTGGAGCCCATCATTGTAGAAAGAAGAATGCATAACCTTGGCCTAGGGTATACTCCTCCAAGTATAACCATACATCACAGAGGTACTCCTAGAAGAGCAGACAGGTCCTCTCCCCAGGTAACGACAACCACTCCTAGACCACCTGTTTGCCTAGGTATCCCACTCGATAATTACACCTTTGACGTCACTGATGTTCCTAGTAGTGACGATGATGATACTATAGTAGGTCTTCCTAGACTTTTCAAAGATTCCACCTTGTTAATGATAAGTGCCTCCATAGCTGAGTCAAACCAACCAACCCACCGAATCACCTTAGTACACCCCCAACTCATCGATCACGACCAACGGGGACCACCGATTCTGGACTCGTTCGAAAACGATGAGGCGCTCTTGGAATTTATGGGACTAAGGGATACAATCCCATGTGGGGATCACAAAGCAAGATTCAGCATCACATTGGACACCCAAGCATACTATGGGGAGATGATTGAGTCCTTCAGTCACAAAAGGAAAAGATCAAGAATAAGCTCGGAGTTATTGAGTGAAAACCACACTATGGCACTCTCTAACCATAAAATAGTAAAAATAAAGGATGCATCTAATGGTGAAAACCTCTCTGAGGTGCCGGAGGATGAAGGATTCAATCTCCCCCCTACTTCCTGACATCAAGAGAAATCAACAATATTGGCAGAACAGTGCAACTCGATCAACTTAGGAACAGAATCAGAACCACAAATCACCTTCTATGCAGAGTCCCTCCTGATAGAAGAACAAGAACTATTGGCAGCATTCCTAAAAGAAAGAAAAGTAAATTTTGCATGGACTTATGCTGACATGCCAGGTCTAGATCCTGAAGTAGTGGTTCATCATTTGGCTATTTACCCTAGAGCAAAGCCAGTTAGACAAAAGCTAAGGAAGATGCACCCACAAATAGCCTTGCTCGTCAAAATTGAGCTACAAAAACTTTTGGATGTTGGCTTCATACACCCAATCGAATATCCAGAATGGGTATCAAATCTTGTACCTATCTCAAAACTGAAAGGGGGCATCCGCATCTGCATAGATTTCAAAGACCTAAACAAAGCATGTCCTAAGGATGATTTTCCACTACCCAACATTGACATGATAGTGGACATGACGGCTGGACATGAGATGCTATCCCTAATGGATGTTTTCTTGGGGTACAATTAGATAACGATAGCAAAGGAGGACCAACATAAAATAGCCTTCACATGTCCTTGGGGCACTTACTGCTGGAATGTGATGTCGTTTGGGTTGAAAAATGCAGGAGCTACATATCAAAGAGCTATGACACTGATCTTCCATGACATGATCCATAAAACAGTCAAAAATTATGTGGATGACATATTGGCCAAATCAAAGAAGAGACAGGATCACATAGCAACTCTAAGTGCTATCTTTGATAGACTCGAACAATACAAGGTCAGACTCAATGTGAAGAAGTGCGTCTTTGGGGTACAATCGAGAAAGTTGTTGGGATACATAGTTTTGATGAGAGGGATAGAGGTGGACCTCGCAAAGGTAAAAGCAATCATTGAAATGGAAGCGCGAAGAACATTGAAGCAACTCAGAGGGTTACAAGGTAGACTCTAGTCCATTTGGAGATTCATAGCACAGCTAGCAGATAAACAGATCACTTATTCACACCTGCTTCACAAAGGAGTCACATTCAGGTGGGACAACAAATGCAAGCAAGCATTCAGTAAAATAAAAGAATATCTACTTACACCACCTGTGTTGATGCCACTAGTTGTCGGGAAACCATTAATCCTATACATCTCAGCAACAACAACCGCCCTTGGTGCCCTTTTATCCCAACATGATGAAAAGGGAACCGAGCGGGCCATCTACTACATCAGTAGAATGATGGTGGGGCACAAGCTCAATTACACATCAATAGAAAAGGCTTGCCTAGCACTAGTATTTGCAGCTCAGAAATTTAGACATTACATGTTGGCTCATCAAATCAAGCTGATTGCTAAGATAGACCCTCTAAAATATCTATTGTCCAAAGCAATGCTTACAGGCAGAATGGCTAAGTGGGTAATGATACTGTCCGAACACGATATTGAGTATGTAGAGTGAAAGGAAATCAAGGGACAAGTCATTGCGGATCAGCTAGCAGAAGCTCCCATCTATGCAGAGAACCCGCTCGTATCAGAATTTCTAGATGAGTCTATCTTCAATATCAACATAGTGGATCATTGGAAGCTATACTTTGACGGTTCCCACACACAACATGGATTAGGAGCTGGTGTGTTCTTTATCACCCCACAAGGAGATTGCATACCAAGATCTTACAAGTTGGCATTCCCATGCACTAACAACATCACCGAGTACGAGGCTCTAACCATAGGTCTCAAGATTGTGGCACAGTGGTGAATCATGGCATTAAAAGTCTATGGGGACTTGCAACTTATCATCAACCAAGTCAACGGTGAATACCAAACGAAGGATGATAAGCTCGCACCATACAAAAAGGTGGTAGAAAGCCTCAAAAAATAATTCATCGACATCACCTTTGAGCAGATACCAAGGACAAACAACAGAGCAACTGATGCAATGGAAACCATCAAGTCCTTACTGGATATTCCTCGCAACGTCTCGAAACATGAATTCTCAGTAGAGCAACTCTTCATACCCACCTTCAAGGTACCAGAGTCAGAATATGCGTGTGAACTCATTGGTCCCGGTGATCTTTGGTACCATGACATATACACCTACCTAAGGTTAGGAATCCTCCCTACTGACATCACCCCAAACATAAAGAGAACCTTTTTCAAAAGGTCTTCACGATTCGTCATCCTAGGAGAGACCCTCTTCTGTAGAAGTATTGATGGAACTTTGCTACGTTGTTTAAAGCATGAGGAGGCCTTAACTGCTCTAACTAAGGTACACAATGGCACATGCAGTTCACACTCAAGTGGTATGACCTTGGCTAAGAAGTTGCTGAGAACCGGGTACTACTGGCCGACAACGGAGAGAGAGGCACATGAATTTTTCAGAAAGTGCCTACAGTGCCAACAACATGGAGACCTCATTCATGCACTAGCTCAAGAACTGCATCCCATTGTTACACCTTGGCCCTTTTCACAGTGGGGGCTCGATCTCATTGGTAAAATCTCACCCACCTCATCCAATGGCCACAAGTTCATCATTACCGCCACTGAATATTTCACAAAATGGGTCGAAGCAATTCCCATGACCTACATCACGGGAAAAAAAAATATCCAAGTTCATCCTGAACTACCTCATTTGCCGATATGGTGTTCCCCAATCCATTATCTCTAACAATGGGACGCCCTTCAAGAATCAGGATGTCCGTGATTTGTGTGAAAATTTCAAAATCCAGTACCACTTTTCCACTCCATACTATCCACAAGGCAATGGCCAAGCAGAAGCTACAAATAAAACCATCCTAAAAATCCTCAAGAAAACAGTCAATGACTTTGGTCATGACTAGCATCTACAGCTAAATCCCGCCTTATGGGCATACCGCACAAGCATCTGCACGCCAACAGGCGCCACCCCATTCTCCCTGGTCTACGGATCAGAAGCCATCCTTCCCATTGAGATCGAGCTCCCGTCACTGAGAATATCTTTGTAAAACCTCATCACGGATGAGGAATACAGGGTTACAAGACTGAATGAGCTAGAATTGCTAGATGAACGGTGCATGGATGCCTTGAATCATCTACAAGTCTACCAAAATTGCCTGAAACGGAGCTACAACAAGAAGATCAGGCAACACACTTTCCAAGTTGGTGACCTTATGCTGAAAGAGAACCAAAAGAATGTGTCAAACCCGAATACAAAAGGAAAATTTGAGCCCAACTGACTAGGACCCTTCATCATCACCGCAAGTTACAAATCGGGGGCATATCAGTTGTCAACACTAGAAGGTGAAGCCTTGTAGGAGCCCATGAATATTTCACATCTCAAAAAGTTTTATGCCTAAATCTTGTAAGGTATAGAAGCAAAAAATACAAAAACAATGAGAAAAAGTCCTAAAAAAATGGTTACCTTGATGAAAACCTGGCAAATAGGTTTCTTGGTGACAACAAAAAAATCAAAAAATGCAAAAATCCAAAAAAAAACAGAAGAAGGATTGAAAATAGCAAAGAGAAAAAGTCTCTCCTCTAGTGAAAACCACTTTGGTGGCGCTTTGGGCAAGTACCTTGGTGAAAACCTGGCAAACAGGCACCAAGTGTAAATAAAGCACCCCTCATCTATCAGGACCCACATGACTCTTTCATTTCATCACATCTCAATAAATCATCCATCCACCCATCCACTCGCATCCATACCATGCCTGAGTTGGTGTTTGTATCATATTCCACCATGGAACTACTTGGCATCCCTAAGGTCAGTTTGTCCTACCTTTATTGAAGAAGTCTATCACACCATGCTGGGGGCATGTTCCTATATCAGCATTGGATCCGATTCGTGTATATTCTTGGGATCTTCTCCAAAATCATCAAAAAATTCAAAAATTAATCAAAAATCAGAAACATCCAAATCTTTCAAAATTCTAAAAACATCTTGAAATATCAGAAAATCTTCAAAAAATTCATCATTGAGTCTAGTCATTCTTTCACCTTGTTGAACTACGTCATCTCTAAGCTTGAACGTAAGCAAGGTTGATCTTTGATCATCCCCCAAGATAGTTAGGGTCAGTCCTTAGGCATCCGTCGCATTGGTAATCCATTTGCCCATCTAGTCTGCATCTTAAGTCAGTCCTTTGGATAATAAGATGGCAATCCATTTGTCCATTTTATCATTAAGTCAAGTCTGTTGTCAGTCGAACTATGTGGTCTCTGCGTGTATAATGTAGGCAAAGCTAATCTATGGATTAGCTCCCAAGACCCCTAGGATAGGTCTTTAAGTTAGTTTGTTTGTTGCAAATCTTGAAAATCCAAAAACATTGAAAAATGTGAAAATTCCAAAAACAGCCTCAAAACATTTGAAAAACCCAAAATGGTGCATCCACTTCATCTCGCTTTCACCCATGTTCGTCTCGCTCATAATAAAGTCAATCATCGCCTTCACCTTTTGGTCAGTTAGTCAGAAGCAAGTTTAGCAGGTTCTAAAGTAAACACCTAATTGTCAGAGTCTCAAGCCTAAGTCAGTAAGCAAGCAAGTTGGTCAACTCAGGGTATCAATAACTTATCACCCAAATCAGTCCTACCAAAAACCTGATCACAACATGTCCTAGGATGAAGCTTTCCTGCAATGGGCATAAGCATCAGGTACCCCTCACAGTAGTTATTCTTGGCTAGTGGTATGAAGGACATTAACTTGTTTGTTTAGTTTATCTTGGTTTTTTTGACTTATCTTATTTTGCACTCATTCCAAGGACCTCTCAATGATGCCTAAACAAAATAGGTTTAGAGAGAAAAGAATGGGGGCAACGATCATTATCTTTTTATTTGCTGTGCTTGTGGGATACGCTTGTAAAATAACTTGCGCTTGTGGGATACACTTGTAAAATAACTTAGTCATGTATATTTTGTTTGGTTTGTAGGGAGGATATTTTGGATATCTTGTTGACCACATAGGAAAGCTTGCTTTTATGTGTTTTGGTCCAAGATGTTTAGAATATCTGAACTACATCCTGAATGAAGTATGTATGTTAAGTGTGAACAAGAATACTCCTATCTGATTGTCGAGCCAAAGTCCATCACACTAGGCACCACGTCATTCTGGTTCTTTATACCTTGATGCATCGTACCTATGTGTATTATCAAACATAATGCAATTGACCCTTTGAAGATCCCAATTCCTAGCAATGCAAATCACCATCATAACTAACTCATTAATTATGCGTTCTTCTTCTATCTTCCTTCCACACTAACATGGTATCATAACAATAATCAAAGCATCGCCCATGCATACACCCTGCATACACATGATCATCAACATTAAAACACATGGCATTATATCATTATCTTAAGTTATGAGGAATAACATAAATTTATTATTCTAAATATCTTAAGACAGCATTACATCATACATAATCATTTGCATCCATAATCATTTGCATCCATTACCATTTGTATCCATTACCATCATTAATATGCATTACATAAAACATTAAAAATATACACACAAGAAATGCATCCATTACATACGTTGCATAACATAGAGCATAAGAATAGAAACATCTCATAACATCTCATAAGCATCATACATTTGCATACCATACATGTGCACCATACATATCATAAAAAGGGGTGAATCATCTCATATATATCATCAAATACTATTATGATACAAAATTGGATCAGGTGTACATCAAGTACATAATACAATAAGGCCAAAATACTGTAGCCCGTTTATCAAAAATGAAGCAAACTATCTTGTGATCAAAAGGGAGGTGGGCCCTGCTGGCTAATGCCCTCCCCATCCTGCCTCTCACCATGTGCCTCTACTAGTCGCCTCCCTGTCTGCTCGGAAAAGTCTAGTACTTTGTGGTCTGATGGGACTACCTGTCAGTAATGGTGCCGATAGTACTCGACCTCTCTGATAGCATCCCTATAATCATGGATATTGATCGATCGGCCCCGGGACGAGGACGCCGCACTCTCTAACTGTCTCCACCAGCCTATCTCCTGATCCCTCTCAGATCGTGCTTAATCTCTCTCTGCTGTCAATGTAGCAACCCACTATTGGGACTCATCCCACTTAGCTATCAGAACCTATATCAACATAGCGCAGGCATCTGGCTGGCTTGCTGGCTGCCCTATTGGTTGTCCTGTTGGCTACCCTGTTGGCTGCTACTGAGGATCTACCCGCGGCTGACCATCTTGAGCCCCTACTCGGATAGGTAACTATTGTGCCCCATCCCTGGGAGGTGTCTGATGAGGAGGTGGCCCACCTCATCCTCTGCCCTCTACCCCACCCTTGCGTCTGCGTCGAGGGACAACTGCACCTGGAACTGTCAATCTGGGCGAAGGTTTGAACCATGCCCTATAAGCTGCAATAACCCCCACATCTGCCGACCCCTGATCATATGGCCATGGTCGAGCCACTAATTGCCTAAATGAGGACACCGCCTCAACTGCCAAGATGGGCTGGCCCCATGCTATCTCCCTAGTAGTATGTGCAAAAATGGCCACATACTGGTCATCAGGCCTATCCTGTACCTCCCTGAAATGACGAACAACCCTGTCCGAAAGATATCTCTCAATCATGGTGTGCTCTCGGCCCTGCATCAATCTGTCCTGTCAGGCAAAGAAGAGTTTTTGATCATCATCTCGCCACGGACCAACACCCATCCACGATCTCCAGATGAACTCTCTCATATCATTAAGAGCTTGTTGCCAATGCAGAATACCACCTACGCTAGTGAAAGAAAAGTGCATCAATGCCCCGTTGTACCGCCAAACAAGGGGATCATCTATCTCTAGAAGAACTGGTGTGATATTTGGGCGAAGCACTGAGATCCTCTCCCATGCCCAGATGTGTAGTAAAATACCTCCAACCCCGATAGACTTGTTGTCCAAGTACGCAAACTCATGAAGATCCCTACAGAGGGACACCAACAATACCGGTCCCCAAGCAAAGCACTCCCTCTGGTGAACCATATGATCCCATACTAGTCCCCATCCTGGACTGAAGTATCGGCCCCGCCGATTAGGTACTACAAGGCCTGAGATAATAGCAGCAATGATCAACCTATACGTATGCACGCAGTCACGATATAACTCTAGGTCGATCTAACCATCGCAAAAATCAATCACATCCATTTGCATAACCCCATAACAGGCCTCTCTACTAGCATCTGGATCATAGATGACACGGGTCCCATGAATAGGCAATCGAAGGATGCGCCATACATCCTAGAGAGTGATAGTGGCCTCGCCCGTAGGAAGGTGGAAGGAGGAAGTCTCACTATGCCATCGCTCTGCCAGAGCCGTAAGCATGCCTAGGTGAGCCCGAATAGGAGGGACATATGCAACATACCAAAGACCAATGGCACCAAGATGCTCTTGGACCAACTTAAGCATGGCCCCTAGTCTACTAAGCATCGGCCATTAGTGCTCCCGCCAGTAAATTACACCAAGCTCCTCCTGCATAGGGAGGGTCGTCGTGTCAGAAAAATAAAGTTTCATTGCATCTCAAAGTTAAAATTTGCCCAAAACTGGAAAATGTGGCGTTGTTTGTAGGTGCGGCGCAGTTTGGAAAGTTCCAAAATGCACCGCCGTGATGGATTTTTCCATTTTGACAGTCGCAAAGTGGCCCATGTGACGCACTTTTCATATGCGGTCCTCCTTAGCAAAAAACCTAAATTCCTAACTATGCTACGCGGTGGAGTAGGGACATGTGGCGGACTTTTGGCTAACCAAACGCTAAATTGCAAAGTGGCCTAGGCGGCGCACTTCGCATATGCAGTGCCATAGGGGACCGCGTGGTTGCGATAATGCATTTTTTGTGGTGCCACAGTGTGTGCACGACTTGGACCCTAATTAATGCACATAAAACGATAAATTTGAAAGTTGGATAGGGGTACATACCACGGGTCCTGCGCCGACTGGCCACTGGTGCGTCCGAACCCTCTTCGACACGTGCCTAGGAAGCTATCGTTGCGCCATTTCAATCAAGACTCAGAGCTCAAATGTGAAATTTTGTAAAGGTTAAGAGTGCAAATGAATTGAAAGTGACCTCAAGGTCTATTTAAGCCTAAAAATTAGGGTTTTTTTTTTACCTAATTTGACCTCCCAGCTAGAGTTTTTGTCCCTCAAACCCATTTTCGTCCAATCAAGAGTCATCTTGCATCCCTTCTGGCATTTTGAAGCATTTTTTTGGCATTCTGGGGCATTTCTAGCCTGTCGGGCACCTTGTCATCTTTTTCGCGAGATCATCCAAAAATTCAAAATTTTCATCTGATCTGTCAAGGGGGCAATATCCAGCAATATCCTTCTACTGGGGCAGCAGTGGGGCATCCAAAAAATTCAAAAAAAAAATCCTAGACCTTTGATCACAGCAGTTAATTCTTTGAATCAATGCAACAAGTACATTGCTTCAAAGAGGGGCAAAATGTAAACATGGAAAATATACAAGTTTGTTTTGGCACACCTGATTCCGATTATTAACAACGTTTCCTCTTAAACCACACTCTCAGTATTTCATCATAATTCTATCCCTTAATCTAATGAATCGTCATTTATCTGATTAAGTCTATCACCTCCTTTGATTAAATTAATCAATTTAATTTAATTAACCTTACATTTCTGTTTAATTATATAAATCATTTTATTTGATTAAATTCTCTAAAGTCTTCTTATTAAATTAAATAAATTAAAACCTTATTTGATTTAATCTAACATGTTCCTTCTTGATTAAATAAATCAATCATTTATCATTTCCTCTCAATTTTGGACTTAAATCAATTCATAAATCTAAGTCTAAATTGTCACATCACTTAATTCTTCATTAATTTAATCAAATCCATGATTAACTTAATCCCTCTCACTAAAATTCTCTAGAGAATGCAAGTTGCACAATAAATCAAATACTTTGATTTATTAATTCTTCTATTTTCCCTCACAAAGCATCAAAAGGGAATATTCCCTCATTTGAATTCAAAAGGCCAAGTGGACTTGGTCCTTCCAACAAGGCATTCAATGCCTCTTACATGTCCTTGACCTTGAGCCAAGTGACATTTACTTCACTTCTCTTCCCCCTTCAACAAGTCAACTCACCATTTCAAATTCAAATTTATGCATTTATCATGCACATTGGCCAAAATGTGCTCATTCCTCATCCAATCACATGTGGACAAGTGGCAGAATGCCATTGGATTATCTTTTGTCCCACATTTCTTATTTCCACTATCTCTTCCAAGATTGGAATCTATGAATTGGAGACCCTTCTCCTCAATTTTCATCCACAATTCATATGTAAAGTTACTCTCTTGACATTGAGAGCTAATTTTGCCCATTGCACTCAACCATCAATCATCTTTCAATACTTGCAACAAGGTTATGCTCAAATCTCTTTGGAGATTTGACCATTCCTCATTTACACACCATTGCTACTTAAGGGATTGGGAAAGGGCCAATTGCAACATTTCATTGGCACCAATTCCCCCATAAGATCATCATTCTATTGGCTAAATTAGGATTTCCCTTTTATGTTATTTAAGTTTTTGTTCTTCATTTCCTAATATTAGTTTAAATAGGTGGATTTCATGGGGAATCCTTCACTCTTTGCATGTATTTTGATCTAACACTAACAATGTTTGTCATCTTTGTGCACTTGCAGGTTTAGGGGTTCACATTTTGGCACTAGAAGGAGGGCTATCTCACTTTTATCACCTTTTTTTTTTAAATTCCACGATTTTTTTCATGTTTTTTGCTCACATATAGGAAACTGCACCGCGGATTAGGCACGTGGTCCTGTATTGCACCATGGACTGATATGCGGTGTTGTATTGCATCGCACCCCTAGAAACCTGTGGCACCATATAGCACCACAATCGCTTCCCGCCTTTGAAATTTCAAATTTTGCCAACTTTCACCGCTTCCAAACTCCACCATGTGCCAAACTCCACCGCACCCGCGGTCTCTATTTCTGTAGAGCACCACATACAGTCGACCGCGCGGCACTGTATGGCACTGCCTGTTTTTCTAAACTACACCGCACCTACTAAACAGCACCACACCTGCTAAACTCCACCACAGGAACAGTCTTTTTTTTAATTTGAATAAATTTTTAACTTTTTAGCATTAACTTGGTTTTTTGTATTATTGCTCTGGTGCAACTTTCATTTTGCAACTCGTGTGACCAAACAAACTACTCCAACACATCTTGATAGGTACATTTACACTAGGCATAGTCCTCTTTCGCACCCAAACATACAGAATTGCTCTCAACTACATTTAACCAGCTTGATCCCTTATGATGGCATGCAAGACAATCAAAAAGAGAAACATACACATGATAGTTGAGAAGTCTGAGTTTTCCACACAAAAATTGTATGATCATTAGAAGTCACAAAATTCTCAAAATCTCTTCATCTCATCAAAACTACACTCTTCCTTGTAGCACTGCAAATTGACTCAATTGGATATATCTCCTCAATGAGATCCTAACCTGAACCATTTCAAAACCCCATCAAGGCACACAATAACATATTTATAAACCACTTTAAGTTTCTTTGAAACAATTTCAACAAATCAAGATTTTTGCACTTTCTAGACCTCTAAATAGGTTTGTTTTACAAAGAGACCACTCGCAAATCATTTCCTAAACTAGTAAACTCAATTGGGAAGAAATTCACATGTGTCATAACCAAAGAATCCACAATTATTTGTCAGAATTTCATTCACCAAACCACCTAAACCCCAAACCCTCCTTTTAAGCCAAAAACCTAGGGTTTATTGAGAAACACACATCCAAACCACACCCAACTCATAAAACACTTCAATCAGGTCTAAAAACCTCTTCTCATGCTTAATTCATCAAGAAATAATGTTGCCCCAAACTTTTGTTAACTTTTCTATAACAAAACCTCACCATTCCACTTGGAAAACTCATATTTCCATGTTAAGGCTTCATGCCCAACACAACTCTTGACCTCCCCTGCACTTCTCCAAAATTCACACACCTAATACCTAATTATTCAAACCCGGTCCTTGAATTACAATGATCACAATGTGAGGAATGGGTCAACTTACCATTTTTTAAGACTTACAAACCCTTAAAGCATGGTATTCCAGCTAGTCACAAAGAAATTAATCAAACTCTTACCCAAAATAGTATTAAAGGCTCAAATCAAAAGAAAAGAATAGATAACTCACACCAATTAAGTAAATCAAGAAAAAATTGGATCAATCTCCCTTTTTATGGGTTGTATAAGACTGATAAAAGATGGAATTACATAATATCTATGGAAAAAGCAATGTTATCTCTATTTGCTTTCCTTCCAACTTCAAAAAAAAAATCTACATTGATGCCTTTTCACCTTATTTATAATTTTTCCTCTAATTCTAACTATCCTAACCCCTATAACTGACTTTTAAAATCCTATGACTGTAAATGTATTCCCCAAAATCTGCTTTTTGCAACTTTTTAAGCAATTTTTACATCTTGTGCTCAACTTGACAATTTTGCATTATTTTTGCAATATTTGTAAACTAGACCTTATAATCACCTAACAACCATCTAAAATGACTCATTACAATATAAAATGGTCTTATTGACCTTATTTAATGACAAAAATGACTCACGCCTAGATTCTACTCCTAATCAACCTAGATTGACAACTTTTGTTCCAAGGTGCTCCTGCACCAAATATGTTGAAATAGGCCATTCCACCTATTGTTCAGGTTGTGTCTCAGTGTAATGGGCTTGATGTAAGTAGGATATAGATTAGGAATAATAAATTAGCATTGGTAAATGCATTGAAAGAGATTACTAACACTGCCCTTGTTGAAAATTCAGAATTTAGGCCTTAAAAGCAAGACTAGAAGAGGTGAAAAGAATGAATTGCTTAAGAATAAGTTAGAATAGGTTGGAAATAGGGCAAGTTTGTGGATTTTGATGTGTTCAAAAGGTCTGCAAGGATAGGGGAGGTCAAAATTATGTTATGGCATGATGCCCTAGTTGGGAAAAGAGGGGTTTTGAATGAAAAAGAGAGGTTTGAGGGAGTAAAAGTGGGTAAAGTTAGGGGGCAACATAATTTGGTGGTCAATTAAGTTTTTTCATGAAAAATGAAGAGTGTTGGAAGAGGTTTTGAGGTTGTATGAGGTCTGGATATGGGTTTTTCAATTTAACCTAGTGAAATTTGTGAAAAGTGAGGATTTAGAGGATAGTGGGGTTAGAAGGCCAATCACACCCTAAAAATTATGGATTTTATGGATTTATAGATTGGTAAATGTTTCCCAATGATTTTTTTCAATTGGAAGAGTGATTGAAAGGGTTTTTCTTTGTTAAATAGACCTATTTGGGGGTCTAGGACATCGTTGAGTCCATTTCTTATTTGTATTATAAATTTTAACTTGCTTTCTCCCAAGTCCATTTCCTATACAAGAAATAATATTGCAAAAAGTTGACATAAATATTTTGACGTGTTTATATGGTGATAGATCAAGAACATAACAATTCATTTTGCACTATGAGGATTATGTTATGAAGATGTTTAAAGACTATTCAAGATAAATGTTTGTATGATAATATATCCAAATGTTAACTACTTCATCTACTCTGAATATTATGTTTTGCAAGTGTTATGAATATTATGCATCCTTTTCTTAATTGAGTTGTTCCAATCAAGGGATTAAATATATTGGAATATTTTATGAATCATTTCATGGAATACCAATTGAAAACATGTTTTTTTCTTTTAGATAAAGTTGTTTAGCATCAATCAATTAATATTCAAGACAAACCATGAAGGACAACAATGATCAATGTTAGGGCTAACCAATTAATAAGTATGTACACGTCAATAAGTCAAGAATTTACATGTGAATAAGGGGAGAACAAGTACTCAAAAACACGTAAGCCTTGAAGTATACACATGAATACATAGAATACACAAATAAATATAAAGTATATGCATGAATACAAGGTATACGCATGAATACAAGGTATACGCATGAAAACACGTAAGTCACAAAGTATACATTGGAACACACGTAAGTCATAAAGTATACATGTAAGTTGTAAAGTATACACTTGAATACACGTAACTCATATCTATTGAACCATGAATTTATAATGCAAATATGGACACTCGATAAAAAATATTTTTATTAACCAAATAACCATGTAGGCATACATCAATATATGTCGATATAAGTATAAATTATAGGTACAAAATATTCATATAGGCTTACGATAATGCCATATAGGCATACAATGTCAAATATATCCAATATAAAATATGTACAAAATTGCCATGTAGGCATGTACAACAAAGGGCTCTGGAATCAAAAGTCATTTCTCTCCATGCTCTTCTCGAAATAAACTCTTTCCCTTTGCTTGTCGATCAGATGGTGATATATCTATCACTCATTTATTCTATGGTCGAGGAGTGCTCCTAGTGCTTCTCCTAGGGTTTAGTTCTTGGTCATGTCTTCTCTGTTACATTAAGAATTAAAGACATTAATATATAAAAATTACATTATAAAAAATGATATATTTAACAAAATAATCACTTACCACCATCTGATGATCACTCTCCACGAGGGAAATATTCACATGCCCATGCTAAGGCGTGTCGAAGCCCTGTATAAACCATCCAAATAGAAATTAAACTACGAATCAATAATGGTTTGATTTTTCACTAACTAAAATCTATAACAATGAATGTAAATTTAAATTTAGTAATTTGCCTCATACCTCCCCTGTCAAAGCCATCAAGAATTATATAGTAGATGAAACACCGATCTCCATTTCCCTCGTCACATTCAGAGGTGTTTCTGCTGACAACATCTGAAAATAAAACAACAATATATTCAATCACAGAAAATACAATAGCGATCCACATCATGACTTATAATGTATGAGATAATGAACAAAATTTTGAGTACTTATTAAACTATATATTTCTTACTATCATTGGTGTAGGAGCACCTTGTCCTCAAAATACATCCAAAAGGAAAATTTGTAAAAACTTGAACTTTCAAATGTAAATGTATTTGATGTATTTAAAAGTCTCAAATAGCTTCTAGGAGGTAAAAATATCAAGAGTGCAAAAATGTCAGAGATACATTAAAACATGGGAAAAAGAAAGATTTGGAAAATGCTAAAAGTTGCCAAAATTGTAAATGCAACAAAAAATAAAATAACAGAAGATCAATAGTCATGAGGGAAAAATAAAGGATGTGATTGGTGAAAGAAGTTAAAAATGCAGGGAAACTTCTTTAAAAGGCTTGTAAATGTCGAGAAAAAATCAATCAATTGTATTCTTGAAGAGATATTGCTAAATAAAGCTCCTTGTTTTTAAATTTCAGAGTTTTCCTTCATTGTTTCTCCAGTTGCACAGTCTGTATAGTAGTTTTGGGTATTTTATTTCATTCTTTCAATTATTATAGATAATTATTTTTAACTTACATCCATTTTGAGGAGAAGCTATTGAATATATTCCTTGTTTGAGCAAATCTCTTGAACACAGTTTGTTATCCTGAATATTGAGGTTTTGAGAGTCTATTGAGTAAATGACCTCTACTCCACTGAGCTAGGCCTTGTAGATTATTGGAATAGATGTATATAGTTTTTTTTAAGTTTTCTTTATGTTGATTTGTGCAGGGATAAAAGAGAATGCAAGATATTTGAGTTTGATTGCTGCTCTAAGAGAAAATACAGAGCTTTCCTTCAAGAATTTGATGGCTACAAGTGAACATTTGATGAAAGTATATTCTAAGAGGCTAAGAGATTAATTTTAAAGCATAAGAAGACCTATTCAAAGGATTTTGAAGTAGTTTCCAAGTCACGGGAGGTATGGAATATGGTAATCCAATAAACCCTCATTTGTAGGGCTTACTTTGAGCACAAAATTAGGGTTTTGTGGGGTAGCATTTAAATGAGCCTTTCAATCCTTCAAAATGATGAAATCCTAAGTTTTATGACATGGACTAAAACTATTTCAATTCAATTGGTGATTAGGTGATGATTTAAGGATACCTCCTTTGTTATTTTGGCCTAATTAGAGGCTCATTTCAGTGTTCAATCTAGCTTTGTAATGTTTGTTCCAAAAATAAGTATGTTTTAAGGGACTGAAATGGGTCTCAAAATCTATGATGAGTTTATGTTGACACAAAAAAACCAAAAGATTAATTACCCGATATAAGGGTTTGATGACCTACAAGGTTTAAGGTGTTTTGGTTGCTAAAATGGTGAATCTGATGAAAACAGTGATTTAAATGTTACAGTTGGATTTAAATCTGCTTTATTGATTTTGTAAATGGTTTCTTAGTGTTTGGAAAGGGTTTGAAGGAAAATATGTTATCTTTAGGAGATTAAGCAAGGTTGATTCCTATGTGCAAGAATGGAGTCTGGACTACAATGTTATGAAATCTATTAAGTTTTGTGAATGTAAACTGGTTCATTTTCAATCTAAATATGAGGATTAAAGTAATTTAAAGGTCTGGTAACATGTAAAAGAAATATTGAGAGAGTAGTGATCTTTATTCCTTGAGATTCAAGTTTCCAAGAATGGAAATTTGATGAGTAGTATGAGTTTTAGATTGTTTCAAAGTTTAAATTTATTTGGTATAGTCAATTGATTGCTGGTTTGATGAGTTGGCTTGTTGATAGCCTTGTTGGCTCAATGAAATTGATAGTTTTTGTTGAATGGAAAATGAATTTTTGATGGAGTTGTGAAAGTGATCTTCTCAATTGTTGTTGGGTCAGAAGTACCCAGATGAATTGATGGTGTTTGATTGATTCTCTTGCATCAATCATGCTTACTATTTGCCCTATACTTGTCTTGTTTGAAAGAACATGTTTTTAGGCTTTTACCCATAGCAACAAGTCGGTGGACTATTTGATAAAATTCTTTTGTAGACATGTACAATAACTGTGGTGGCATAGAGAAGGCAGTGAACTATTTGAAAAATGCCTCAAAGAAATGGGGTCTCATGGTGATAAAATGCTATTACAAACAAATGTACGTCATGGCATTCCATCACCATAAGACCGCATTTCTTTCAGGAATTTTTTCAAACAGTTCATTGTCTTCTCTATGGTATTATTTCTTAATATTATGCTTTGATAGAAAATTTTCCAACCATCCATAGTTTGTTGGAAAGCACCTATTGTAAGCTTTTAGCCATAGCAACAAGGAAGTGAGTAGTTTGATAAAATTATTTGGTACACATGTATGGAAAATGTGGTATCATAGAAAAGGTGGTGAACTGTTTGAAGAAATACCTTGAAGAAATGGCATTCCATCACCATAAGATCGCATTTTTTCAAACTACTAACTGCCTTGTCTATGCTATTGCTTACTATTATGCTTTGATAGATTTTTTCCAAGAATCTATAGTTTGTTGGAAAGCACCTTTTTTAAGATTTTATCCATAGCAGTGAGGATATGAACTGTTTGATAAAATGCTTTGGTAGACATGTATGGAAAATGTGGTAGCATAGAAAAGGCGGTGAAGTAATGCTTTGAGTTTGAATGATGTGCACTACAACATAATCAACGATATGAATATAAACTACAGAAATCTATTCAATACAATTCATTAGTTAAACTCTTTATTCTATTACTTGCATGTAGGTTTGAGTAAATCCACTAGCACTGGGAGGTGTTCCCTCGAAACCTCCAATATTAGCCTATTCAACATCCAAAATCACACATTAAAATACCATTCATAAAACAATGCTATTATCATGTAATAAATTTATAATTGTTTACTAGTTACATACCTCACCAATATGTGTAGTGCATAAATAAGTAGGTGTGGTGCCAATGTATCTAGTATCAACACTATGACCCTGAAATTTTATTAAAATCATAAAACTAAATTAGTTAATCTTGCATTTGAAAATCAAAATTTAATAAATTAAATTCAATGAACATGTTAACTTTTACCCGAGAATCAATGCCATAGGTTGAATGAAAAATGTCAGTTGCCCTTTCCATCTCCATAGCTGCAGACAGATCCTATGTAGCAACCTCTGAAGTGGCGGTGGGGTCATATGAACAAGTCACCCAGCAAGATTGACACACATGGAATCAAAGCCCACCACTCAAAGACTCCCTTGGATGGTGATGTAGAAGAGGGTTGGCATGTTGGATGACACTCTGGGTCAAAGATTTGATGGCCTACAAACTCTCTACGTCGGCACTCTCCTTCATGACTGAAGGTATGATAATGTGCTTATGAGGCAGCCTAGCGAGAGGTTGTCTCCCTTGCCATTGGCGATCTTGTTGTGCACTAGGTCTATCTTGAGCCGACTCCCCACCTCTCCCCTGGAAGTCCCTCATATCAAAATAATTTGGGATTTATTTCAAGATGAACTCAGCATATAGTTTCCTAAGGAAATATTGTGGGACTTCATAATTGTTGCATGGTGGGTTATCAAAACTCATGTACCACCTATCCCAAAAATATTTCCTAATCTCTTGGTGGTGGCACCAATGAATAAGAAACCTCTTCGCATTGAGGGAGAAATTTGTATTTGATTGTGGGTCAGTGAATAATGCGCACAAATCACCTTTTGTAGTTTTTAAATATTTTAACTCTTTATACATGATAATTTATCTTGGTAAAAAGCCCTAGCCGCCTACCTCCTATCTTGCAAACTAGTTAATTGTTTGCTGATTGAATCTACATGTTTTAAAATTTCTTTCAATGAAGTTCCTAGGGTCATTCTTTCCACGATTGAACTGTTTGGATCGTTCAACCTCTTGATTAAATCCTCAATTTGTTTTTTATTGTTCTTTATTTCACTCACTAAGTTTTGTTGAGTTCCAGGAGGGTATCGAGGGATTGGTGGAGGAGATTGAGGTTCTGGTTGATTAACTTATGGATTTTGTTGTTGTTGTTGTGCTTGTGCTTGTCCAGGATTTTGTTCCTCTTTTTGTTGTTATGCTTCTTGAGGATTTTGAGGAGGGTTTGTAGGTTGATTAACATCTCCTACAAATTCAAAAAATAAATATTAAAAACAACCTAAAACTAACAAATTCAAAACAAAAAACAAACAATCCTTACCTCTCACACCTCCTCGTCGACGTGGCGGCGCCCTCACAATGAAATAACAATCGTTGATGAAGAATTTTGCAAAATACCTCCTCCCAGAACGCGAGCACATAAAATGGGGATTTTGGCCGCGTGAAAGAGAAAAAAACACAGTCGAATGCAAGAATGAATTCGATTTGCCTTTTTTTTTTTTTTTTGATCAATCATGATGCGAGCAATGTGCTCGCATTATAACACACTCACATTATGGGTTTTCAAAAAAAATTAAAAAATTTGTCCACAAATTGGCTACCCATCTTCATGCACCCGCCCTTATGTTATAGTATATATTAACTTGTAAATCCTAAAATAAAGAGTCTATTAGAAGAATTTGATCCCTCACTTAAATTCCATAGGTTGATTTATGTGTTGAGAGTCTAACTAAAAACTCAAATCATGAAAATTATCCAATTGATGCTATACATATTATAAATATTATAAAATACAAATGGGTATGCAATTGGTTATGATGTTTCCTAGCTTGGTATGTAAGTAAGTGGGTTGCAAAGTTGTTGTAAGCCTAATGTTCATCATCTGGTTTAGTTTGAGGGCATACCATAAGTAAGAGTAATAATTTCTTAGCTAGTTGTTGTAATGTCAAAAAATGCATAACCTTACAATTTTACATTATATTTTGGATCCATTTTGGTGTCCATCTCTCTTAGTGTGAATTAAGGTGCATTTCACCCTTGCCTCGGTCTTTTTCTTCTCGTGGTTCCAAGGCCTTCAATCATGTAGTTCATTTTATGAAAAATAATGTTAAAAATGTCTTAGCCTTGTGATTTTATGGTGTTTAGCCTTTTCTAGAGATAAACATATTTATACACTAGAATTTTATGTAAACATCCACATAATGCACTAATGTTTCACTATATAGTTAATTGTCAATGGTCATTTTTAGCATTTCAACCTACTAGATACCTAGGTTAGAGGCAATCACTTGGGATGCATCTAAATGATCCTCCAATTCTAATATTCCCTCTATTTATCATTTATCATTTTTTTATTCTCATGAAATCTCTCAAGTTTTCAAGCTCCTACCAACAATCTATAGCCTTTTATAACACTTTCTTTTACCATTGGTTCCTCCAATGTGAAAACACTAGCATACAAAAATAATCTCTTCGAAGGTTTTATGAAATTTTAAACCATTCTTGTCTCTTTTGGTTTCATCAAGCTTCTAGAGGTGACATTATTTTATTTATCTTACTATTTCCTTCCATTTACTTCTATTAATAATGTAAAATACTTTTGTCTCTTACATTATCAACTTGGAATCTCCATCTCCTTGTTGATGTCACTCTCATTCATACTAGTTTTGTGTTCTCACTACTATTGTCATTCCTAGAGACACTTAGGATAAGGAAACACATTGTTTTATCATTTTCCATTTATTGGTTACCTATGGAGGTCAAAAGACTAAAATAGTTGCTTGGGCATTTGTGACAAGATCTTAAGTAGCCTAATAATTTATCTTCTCAACCATAGTTTTTTTTCATTTGAATATTTTCATCAGTTGGTGGTTTACACCATTTTTCTCTTTCAATTTTTGTTTTAATTAAAAAATACAATTAATTCATTCTTTTAATTTTTTGTATCATCTAGTATTCTCTATTTCGGTATTTTCATTGTATTCATTTCTTGTTGTGCAAGTAGGTTCAAGATATAATGAAAACTTTGGATTTTATAACTTTTATGGATGAAAATATAATATTGGGATGATAGCATAGAAGAAGAAGTATAGAATATTTTGTGGATGTTTATGCATCATGATAACATCCTAGGCAATCTGCTTCATCTTCCAATTTCAATTTCTTCATTTTCCACTATTTGTAAATTTGAATTTAGTTTTTTTATTATGTAATATATTTTTCTATAGATTATCATTATTTTCCCAACCCAATTAATATAATATGAAAAGTTAAAAGTAGTAACACTTTTTCCCTATCATAGGTGTGCATGAGGATTATTCATTTTGTGCACCCCATATCAATGATTTTCTTAAGCCTTATTCTCTACAGGGAAGTGAATTATATTATTATCAAGATTGATCAAGTGGATACATATATTTTTCCATGAATATATTGAGTAAATTTTCAAAACACGGTATAGGTTTATCTAATGAGATAATACTCATAATATCCCTTATTCAAAGGAATGTGAATTAAGGCCCAACCTTATGTGTAAATATTGCAAATCTTTGGTCCTTAGTGTGTTTTATTGTTACTAGTTAGCCAAAACTTTAGTAATGAATTGTGCAACCTTGTTTTTATACATTGTATCATTGATCACTTTGGTGTGTGGCTTATTATTTATTTCTCTCTCACTCTTTAAACATCATGTAGAAAATGTGATTTTCATTTCCAAGAAATTTGTATAATCATTTTTGAATTATCTATCTAGAAAACTATTATCTCTTGTATGTTATTACATGTGGTATATTCTATTGATGTTGCTGAATTCAAGTGATTATGTCTTTGACCCTCAAAATCTCTAAACTTGGCTTGAATATTCGATTTGGTTTATTTTAGGTTTTCAAATTTGAATTAGTAATCATCTAGCATGGTTAGGGATTTGATGTGATATTTGGTGATTGAAATTATTTACAAGAGATATCATATAACAAGTGAATTTATTTGAATATAAGGAATTATGTTGTACTTAAAACTATAGTCCAATGAATTTACTAATGTTTCTTAAATCTCTTGATGTGGATACTATCTATGAGTGGGACTAGGATCTTTCAAGGATTTTCAAGTAGCTCGATAGGTTGATAGTCGATCATATGCAAATATGGATGAAGGTAACTCTAATTGACTAAGGTGAACCTCATATGAGTAGAAGTGGTGAGCTATATGTGTTAATCTCTTGTTGAATTCTATTATTTGATAATAAAAATTTGTTCAAAGCTAAATTATGTAGAATAACTGATTTCATTCATTTTGAAGATGGGTTCAAATTTTTATAGTAAAATGAGTAGGACATTAATTATTGCAAATTGAATTATAAAATCATAGTGAAATTGGTAAATGATGTTATTATTTATGATAATCTAATGGTGCATATATATACATGATATTTTTGTGACTAATGTGCAAGAAATTTGTGCTAATGGGGTAAAAGGAGAATAATCAAAACTCTTATTGAGAAACTTCATTTATTGAAGTTCTAAGTTGTGATCAAGTGTCCTAGGTAGTAAATATTGTGGGTTTAAGATGACAACTTAAATAAGATATTTAAATCCTTTTATATTATTATTTTTTTTGCTTGATTAATTAGGCATAAGGGAGCCATACCCCATAAAACTTATTAGAAATTAAATTGAGATTGTTTTTGCCCTAAACACAGGGATGCATAATGAACACTACTTTTGTTCCATTCACCTAAAATGGTAAATGCACGAAATACTATTATCACTATTACATTTTACCAATAGTCACAACATTCCTAAGAGAGAGATTTCAAACGTTCTAGGATTTTTCATCTTCCTTAGAAGATCTTAGCCTCATTGGATGTGTAGGTTTTACAAGGGAGGTCTTCTTCCTCTTAAATCTTGTCCATTTTTGTTCAACTAGAGAGTGTAGCTCTTTGTTTTTCTCAACGTTTCCTTTTGTGTTTTCATCTCTTTGACCAACCATCATTGGGGAATTTGTGGATGCAGGAGATGCCACTGCTATGTCTATAAACCTAGAATTGGGTTTTACTTGTGAAATTGTTGAAACCTCTATAGTGTCTCTATTACTAGAATCCCCGTATGAAGATTCCATAATTATAAATGTGTCTTGCAACTTAAGAGAATAGGGAGTAATCAATTTTGTGTTGTTTAGTGGAGGAGGCTGACAAGGATTTGATTCCATCTGAGCATTTGGTGGAATGACATAGTGATGGTGTTCAACCCTTTCCACCAGGTGGGCTTATCTCGCAAGGCATGATTTCCACCATTTTGAGTTTTTTTTTGGGCATTGAGGGGTAGATTTTTCTTTAAAAAGCACTTCTTGCACCTGAAGGAAATTTTTTCATAATCAATTTGTTGCCTCCATCGTCTATTACCCACTTTCAAAGATATCTTGGCAGGGAGACCTTTGGTAAGATCCATTTCAACACATAAGAATGCACAAGTGGAGCTTGTGCAGCTAGTTGATTCCTCTGAAGCACAATAAAACTTACTTAGACCGTCTTCAATAGTTTGCAATTTTTTTGATTCCCAAAATTGCAAAGAAAAACAAGGTAAATGAACCCAAAAATATGCATATGTGAAGGTCTTTATACATAGATCAAATGATGGAAACCAAGATTTCATGCATAGAAAATCTCCCTAGAAATCCCATGGACCATTTCTTAGCACCTTTTCTTTGTCTTCAAAGGAATCAAACTCAAGGATAAATAAACCCTTGGCACAAGGGTAAATACAAAGCTTTGCCTCCAGGTCATCTTTCCAAATTGTTGTGATCGAAGCAGGCAGGTCACAGAGTTTTGGTCACGTTTTCATGAATCTGCAGATAAGGGTGTGGTTATACAAGAATTCCTCCCTATCGTGGATGGATCCATCAATGCATATTTCCGGTATATGTGTTGACCATGGAATTTTATATTATATTAAGATCAATTAAAAATGAATATTTTGTATTTATTTATTTTTAACTCGTGTGCTTAGAGAGATATCAATCACTTTCACTTCACAAGGAAAAGCTTTATAAAGCTTAGAAAGACTGCGTACAACTAGAGAGCATAAAAAAATACAAAACTTTTCTAAATTACCTCATCTATATGCACCTTCTCTTCACATTCATTTTTGTTTTATCTTATGATATGTCAAAGATGGCTTTGTTTCTTCCAAAAGCACAAAGAAACTATTCATATAAGCTTTGCAACATCATAATTCTAGAACCAGACTATGCGCATGCACGCCAAGTGGTCAAAATGAATCTGCACCTTCCAGATGAACGCCATGAGTGAACAGAGAGCCTGAATAGGCTGCTGGTATGGAGTAAGCTAAACACCTTAGAACGGAGGCAGCCGCAATCCAGCTGTGGATAAACATGGATGCATGCAAGCCGCAATCCAGCTGTGGATGAACGTGGATACATGCAAGTCAATATTTCAACATACATAAGCTTTGGTTTTAAAAATGAATTGATAATTTATATAACTTTAATCATCATCATCCTGATTTATGTTGTTCAGCAACAATCAACGTGTGGAAGAATCAGTCACGACACAAGAATGCTTCGATGTATATCAACTTCAGCCTCCTTGTGTTGTAGTCATTATTAGTATCGTTTAGTCTATCATCTTTTTCTTCTTTTTAATTATTATCATATGATTTTATATTAAAGATATGAAATTTCTAGTCTGTCTGTAGATTTCTGATTTAAATCGTGTGAGCATATTTTCTTTATTGACATTTTTTATCACATACATTATTCATCATTCTTTTTTCTGATTTAAATCATGTGACTATTTTTCTTTCATGAATATTTTAGATCATATTATATATTCTAATGAGCATTTTCCTTTTATTGATGTTTCAAATCACACTACATGAAGCATCGATGAAAGGAAAATGCTCATTAGGATTATGTAGTATGATCTGAAATGTTGATGAAAAGAAAATCCTCACACAGTATGTAGTGTGATCTGAAACATCGATGAAAGAAAAATGCTCACACAGTTTAAGCCAGAAATCTGCAAGCTATGTTTTATGCAGTCAAAAACAATTAATGTATTGAGAAAAAATCATGACATAATTGTGTAAAAAAGTTTAACACCTGACATTTTTTATTACATTATGTTATTCATCCTTAAGAGAAAGAAAAATACTAAAATTGAAGAAGAAACTACTAAATAAATTATAAGAGGAAGAATAGAATCACTTAAAAGGAAAGACTAGAGAAGAGAAGATAAAACACAATTATGAGTACAAGGAAAAGATAAATAGCAAGAGAAATAAAATAATATTTAATTATAAAAGGAGAGAAATGTTTAATTATTATATTAAGAAAGAAAAATAACAGAACAAAAATTATAATATAAGAGACAAAGAAAATGCATGTGATGTCAAATTAGGATATTTAACCATTAGAAAAGACAAGGGATCAATCGTGGAGGACCAACTAAACACATCGAACAAAAGGATTAGGAAAGTCCCAAAAGAGAAAAACCAAGAAAGGATACAAGACACATTGTAAAAGTTTATGGCATGATGCCAATGATGGGAATGAAAAGGAAGGCCATGGAACAAAAAGAGAGGCATCCACAGAGAGAATGGACGATATCCCTAGGGAAAGAGGAATATAAAATGTTGATGTTAAAAATATTTACAATTTATCCAAAAGAATTCTAGTCTCACTGTCATGGACTATAAAAATCGTGTGTCTAATATAGAAAATGTCATTTTTGTGTACCATCCAACTTGTTCTTATTAACTATTTAAATTTTTTAATTCACTTAATCTTGAATATTAAATCATAATTTATTTCTTAGAAAAAACATAAATTGGTAAAGCAATGTAGTAAGGAAACTTAAGTTCCTCAAAAGTGTTTATTCTAAGACAATAATAAGCTTAACCAAACTTTTAAATTTGCGCAATCCAAATAATATTCATGCAAAGTATAATGAACCATAGATTCAATATATTTTAGTTATGTTAGATAGATCAAGATATTTGATATAATTAAATGTGGAATATTAAAAATAATAATAAGATTTAGCTACTAATTCCAATGAAGTATTTTTAGGTTTTTCTATTAAGTTTATGGTATTTTAAAATATCTTGATACACATCATGCTTTAAGCATGTACATAAACTCTACAATAATCACTAGGTTATTCAAGTATGTTAGGATGAGTAAATGCAAATGATTAATCTTAAATGTCCTTGCATTGAGAGATTCTTGAGTGCTTTTACATTGGAAGATTAGATGATTAGAATTAAATCCACTAAATATATTTTTATACATAGATATACCATTGAAGTGTGAATTCTAGGAGCAAAGTGTATAATAGCAATGCTTGATTTTGATTTCTAAATTAAAAGATTCAATATCATGGTTTTGAGGATGACCTTACACTCATAAACACTACTTAGGATAGACTTGGAAAATTTAGATTAGTACGTTAGATGGATTGGATTCAATAAGGATTATTTTAATGATCAAATATCAAATAGATAAGCCAATTGGACAGGCCTTATATGTACATAAGCATTGAGATCATCAATAAGCATTTGGATGGGTGCAAGCAAGGCTACGTATGTCATCCCAATTATGCACAAAAATATGCCATGTGTGGCTCTATAAATACATTAATTTACATTGCCCCAAATTAGACATAAAACTAAATGGGAATTGCACCAAGGATAGATTTTTCACCATTATAATAAGTTATAAATTTTAGATAATTTATAATATCTAACCTTTTTATATTTTCTTAGCCCTAGAGGTTTAAACCTAATTTGTGTAGGAAAATGTGTGATGTAACTATGTATAATGATTGTAATGTAAAAGTAATATTTAATTGTAGTACATCTAGGAAATATAGGGATGTGTGTGTCACATTGGTTACACATTCTTGGAGATACCTTGTATGTTGTATGTAATACTGCAATAAATATTTAATATAGGTTGCACTTTGGGAAAGTATTTAATTTTGGAAAAAATTAGTTCATAAAAACAAAAATGGGGGTCATACTTTTGTAATATCATGGTTTTAGAGGCACATAGTTTAATTGTAATACCACTTGGTGGATTTGTGCAAAAAGAATTTATAAGAAAAAATACTTGAGTAACTATTGAGGTTGGCTATTGTAACCTTTATCTTGTTGGCTAATATTGGATTGAGCATAGATATTGTAGGTTTCATATATGAGCAGAGGAAGCATGGATTGGGATGTGTGGCTACACGATTCTAATTTTACTTTTCACATGGAGGAATGCAACTAAGGTGCTTGATGCTTCAAAATCCTTGCATGGAGACTTTATAAGTGTATTGTAATCTTGTTCTTGTCTATAGTACATTGTGTGAGAGGGTTTTACCAAGGTACACATGATCTTCTTGATGGTATGTTTATTCTTTTGCATTGTGGATTTCAAACACTTATTTTATATATTTTTCTATCATTAGGGTTATGTCAAAATGAATATTATTGCTAAAAATATCCTTTCATTTTATATTTAATCCTGCTGACAAGGTTGTAAGATGTAAAATATTCTTGATTGTTAACCCTTGATATGAACTTATAATCTTGTACGTAGTTGAATCCATGGTCTTGCAAGAAAAATAAAATATTTTTTATAAGGTTTTAGATGTATTGCAGATCAAGGTTGTTTTAAATTTAGGTATTATGTGAAGACTTAGTAAGTGATTTTTTTATTTAGGCTCTTTCTGTAAGGGTTTTGTGGGTGATATGTTGTAGAGACCTAAAAAAGGACCTCACTACTGAGTCTAGAAGGCCCAAAAACCTATGGATCCATATATAAAATATTTTATTTTACCATTTTCATGCCCTTGAAGGAATCTTAGTTAAAGAAAATTTGTACATTTATATGATTCATATGGCCATATGGTGGGGTATAGTCATTATCAATTTATATAATAGAATATTTTTGGCATCTCATAGGGTATGAATTAATATTTGTTACACCAGTGACATGAGGTATAGTGTGGTAGTTGAAATAATACTAAAAATATATTTGGACCATGTCAAATATTTGATTACATTGCTACCCAAAAATTACTCATTCCCAACCCATAGGGTGATAAACCACTTAAGACTACATGGTGGATATGCCATATATTCAATTCATTATCATACTGACAAGAGAAAACCTTGTCATTATGTAGGGGGTATCACACCCCTATCCTCCCAGTCTCAACTTGTCTACCGCTACCCTAAGTAGTGCAACTATGGGGCCATCAACCTACCACTACCTATCCATTGATTAGTTTTTTGAATGCATCTAAAGAGGAATCATTTTTTAGGAGAACTAAATTTTATGTAGGGAGTCAAATTTTCATGTTCTTATACTTGGTGGAAATCTATTTCCAAAATTGTGTTGTGGTATTAGTGGCTTTTTCACATTTTATTATTTCGGATAGAAAATTCTAGATGGAAGCTATTTTTTCTCTCATTGTTTTAACAAGTCATATCTTATGCACAATATGCCCAATTTGGACTAGGAAAAAAAGAGAATTTTCTAGGAACTTCATGTTGGGGATACGGAGTTGGATCTGTCATCATAGATCAGCATCTAAGACAGCAGTGCCTTAGTGATTTTCATTTTTATCACTTCAAAGGCACAAACAACTATGCCATAAAGCGGAAGTAGGCATAGTTGATCCCCCATTGATTCTCTAAGAGAAGTAAATGCAAAACTTATAACATATTCAACACAAGCATAGATTCAAGATACAGAATCGGAAAACGATGAAAGACAAAACAATGAACACACAGATGTACATGGGGAAAACCCTTTCGGATAAAAAAACCCCACCCTCCAAAACACTCAGCTCACATGTATTATTCAGTAACTAAAACGGTTATAATACAAAACCAGAGCTATGCTCTTCAAGAGTTTACATCTTGTTCATCTGGAGAATACAGGCAACAACAAGATAGAATCTTCACATGATTACAATGTCCTAAATGACATATCATGTATATTCCCTTTAGCTCCTCACAAATGACTGTCACAACTTACCTCACGGCCAGCCCAGCCCCTTCGCCTATCAGGTTCACATCTTAATAGATCTAAGAGTCTAAGTGCTCACTGGTTGAACCGCTCAAACACTCTCAGCCTTTCTCTGTTATCACTCATCTTCCTTATCGAACTGCACACAAGATTACATAAAATCTTACACCGTGTGCTTACCTATTCAGCCATTCAATGGTCATCAGGATAATCAATATCCCACCTGCAACCTTTAACCATCTCTGATAACATGCACCGACCTTGCAAATACATCGAGCCACACACAACATTAAATTGGCTTCAGACGCGTCCGTCAACCTTACTATAATAATGCAGCCCAATTGCAATCAGAAAATAAAGCTTCGGCCAATCAAATCATAAAGAACTTTCCACGTGTCGCCATCTCATTCATCTATCGCTACACTGACAGATGGTCAAACTAGTCCAACTTGGTCAACCGAGTTTCCAAGCTCACCCGAGCTCCTACCGCGTTACTGTCGAGCCCACATGACCTAGCCACGGTACAACAATGAGCTCGCTCGAGCTCACCTTGCCTTCTACCTCACTACCGCTACCCTATTGGACTCACCTCACGGTAGGGCGGTAAGCCATCCAGGCTCACACCTTGACTCCACCGCACTATCGCGCCCCTATCCAAGTCACCTCGCGGTATGGTGATAAGCTCGCCTGAGCTCACCCTTAGCCATCCTGCGCTACCGCCGAGCTCGTTTGGCCACCCCATGGTAAGGTGATAACAGACCGCATTGACCACCATCTCCACCGCACTACTGCTGACCTACCAAAGACTTCCTATGGTGTGGCGGTAACAACCCGGCCAACTATTGGAGGTCTCACCGTGGCCACCATGGTGAGAGGACCCACCGCCTGCGGTATGGTGGTAACCATCAAGCCCACCGCTGGCGGTCTCACTGCGAACACCGCGGTGAGAGGAAACACCGCCTACGATATGGCGGTAACCTCCGAGCCCACCACTGGGGGTCTCACCATGACCACCATGGTGAGAGGACCCACTACCCACGGTATGGCAGTAACTGTCGAGCCCACCATTAGCAATCTCACCGCAGACACCGCAGTGAGAGGAACCACCGCCTGCGGTATGGCGGTAACCGTCAAGCCCACCACTGGCGGTCTCACCACGGACACCATGGTGAGAGAGACCACTGCCAGTGGTAAGGTGGTAACCATCGAGCCAGGCCGTTGGTGGCCTTACCACGCCACCACGGTGAGAGAACTCACCACGCGCAGTAAGGTGGTAACCACTAGCGCAGGCTGTAGGCGGCCTTACTGTGCCACCACGGTGAGTGAACTTACCGCGCACGATAAGGCGGTAACTACCAAATAGACACCGCCAAGACCAAGCCATACCATCGCAGTAAAGGCCAAAACATGAAGGAAAACGCCAAGTCTAAAGGGAACAAGCCATAACGTTGAGGCATAATTTCCCAACAATCTCTCACTTGTCGAAGACTTTTAGGCTTCCTCCAAACATCCGAACAAGGGCCAAAACCATGCTTCCATGCTCCAACCAAGACCCCTACAACAACATCAAAAAATTTCCACTATCTCAGGCTACAGCTCCAAACACCCAACACAGGAAAAGGAACAAGCCAAGGCATATATGCACCAGTCTCCAGAACACAAACATCTAAACCTCCAGGCGGAAAAGGCACCAAAACAACATCAGCAAAACACAATGCACACACTAGAATGAGAAACATTCTCCAAAACAAGAAACCATCAGCTAGAACAACAACCACAAAACTGACTGCCCCCATCCAACTGATTAAAACCCACGTGACTGAAAAACCAGCACCCGTAGCTCGTGCTATTCCATCCAATCACCCATACCTCTCGGTATGTAACATTAGTGAACTCATGCCATCACATAGCCAACCCATCAATAGAAAAATAAGTACCATGTGTCAACCAGTCAAACGACCAAACACATCTAGGTACTTCCACTGCAAAGGTATTGTCCAAATGAATGCAACCAAAGCACCATCTCAAGTGATCCAGGCATACCAAGTCCACCAATCCCTACACAAAGAAATGAGGAACCATGTAGTTCTGAGGAACAGCCACACTAATCTGCACCACCTACAACAACCTGCTGCAAGAAACTTTTCCCTCAACTGTCTTCCACAGTTCTTCCACAAACCTCCATATCTGACTGAAGAAGGAAACACCATGGCTCCACAAACATCTAAAGTCAAATGAACATTCAACAAGAACAAGACCAGATTAAAGAGAAACTGCAAATCAAAACATGTAGCATCCTCCTACATACACTTCTAAATCCTAGTTGTGTCAAGAATGATCTTCTTCACATCCCAAGGGGAAAAACCATAACAACACCCAACAATTCCATGGATGTAAGCATCTCAAAGAAGATCAGACTAACCCATATAACCATTTCCTACTAGTCCTCAAAATTACAAGGAGATACACAATGTTGTCCACCTTTCATTATGAATCCTCCAGAATCTCAAAATAACTCAAGATTCATATCATGAAAGCAAGCATAACACACATCTAAAAGATATAATGGGTGAATGCCTTTCAAATAAACTTTACTATTGAGTAGACCAAGAAGAAAAGAAAAGATGCTCCTCCAAGATATAAAAGTCACCGTGACTTACCCAAGAGCAATCTCCTTCATGGTCTCTGTTGAACTCACGTTCAACCAAGGTGCAGGATACTCAAACTTTCAGCTGTAACAACAACATTCTCAAAAGAATTCTAGCCTCACCTTATTCTCCATGCATCCATGAGCACCAGCAACTTGTCATCTCATGCTAACTCCAAACTGCATCACTGCAATAAACATGAAGTCCTCCAGCATATGACCAATGTACTCAAAACAAAGAGAAAACCCAAACCACTGTCAAAGCTCCAAACCTAGGAATAGGAACTTATCATGACACCATGATCTTACACATCTCCATTAGGAGATACCAAGCTTCAAGTGAAAAGCTATGGTCTCAAGAGAAAAGCAACATGCCAAAACTCTAATGCACGAGCAAGAGTATACCATGACATAAAGAAAACAAACTCTAAACCAACATCACCTGTCAAGCACTACTAGCACCTCCACCAAAGACTACCAAAGTCATCCATGGCTCCAAGATGTTGCACATCTTCAAATAGTGACCATGCAGATGTGAAAGAACTCTTTTGCAGCAATAGGATCTAGGATTCCTCAAGAAGCATCTGCAATACCAAAGAAGATCATTCACCACCAAGTGATGAATCCACAATCATTGCTAAAGCTCCCACTGAACTATGACACCAAGCTCTCAAGCATCATGACCAACCACACCATCGCTGTCAAAATCTTACACTGGCTAGTGTAACCAGCTATCCATGACATCATGATTCTCATGCTTCAGGTCCCCATCACTAACTATTTAGGTACTCAAACGCCATCCCTCCTCTCATCTAAAAATAGCCACGCCAATGCACAAGTGACCACAGACAAGGTCAGCTAACATATCTACACCACATAGTTGCAACCTCATGGATATTAATAGTCCACTTTCGAGTTGTCTCATAGAAAACATGTAGGTAAGGACAGCCCACAACATTGCACAACTCGTGGATGCAACCAAATGAAAACAACAAAACTATTATCGCACTGGAAAACTGCAAAATTGAGATAATCAAAGAGAACAACCAAAACAAACAGGCATGACTCAAACATCAGATTAGCAACAAATCGTATTTTCCAGTCACGTCCAAAACTTAAGCACCATAGTCTAGGAAACCAACAAACATACCACAAGAATGTTGAAAGAGAAACTCATACCAACACTCCCATGCAGAGAAGACTTACATCTCCTCAAACCATGTTGAACTACAGCTATCTCATCCAGTCACACCCCAGAAGCGAGGGTCTAGAAAATAGTTGAACACCAGCTCCACAAACCACAAGTTTTACTTGACCATGTGAAACCATAGTGTTTCCAAAACACACATGCACCTCCATATTCATTGCTCATCTGGATGACTCAGGAGTCTGCACACAACCATCACGGTTAACCAAAACAATGAAAAGAAACATGAATATGCATGATAGAATTTTTAGGAAAATATACATAAAACCTCTAGAGCCAAAGACATGAATCTGAACCATGCGAGTGCAAGACACAAGTAAGAATGGAATAGTAGGTCCATTTCAGACCAGTTCCAAAACCCACAGTCATGCACAAGCATACGAGAGAGCCAAGCTATTCGAAAGTTGCAGACCACCAGGATCAACTTCATAGCCTCCCTGCAATCAGAGCAACAGAGAAACCATCTTCAGTGCTAAGTCAGAACACCCAAGACAAGCACAATACTCCATGGCTGAATAGAAGCACAAGCAACTCCATACCACCAAGGAACCTCTCACACAGACACCCAGTATGAAACCACGCTTCGTTGCAAAACAACCACAAGCACATCTCACACCCTTTGCATCAGGAACATTTGCTGTGAGCTAGGAGCCTCAGACCACATTGCCACAATATGATCAACTCCAGGAAAACTCCAATGTCCTTCAAAACTGTGTGTTGAATCAAAGAAGCAACAAATTTCCACTCATTGAAGGATCAATCACCAATCGATTTCTCTAGATTTCCTCAAGCTTGTCAGGCTAAAAAATCACCACAAGAGAAATACCCAGAACTACAATAACCAGGAGAAGGCTTTGACACCACTTGTTGTTATCATCAAGTCTCGACCTCCTTCAACCAGCTCTAATACCACTTGTTGGGGATACAGAGTCGGTTCTGTCATCATAGATCAGCATCTAAGATAGCAGTCCCTTAGTGATTTTCATTTTTATCACTTCAAAGGCACAAACAACTATGCTATAAAGCGGAAGTAGGCACAGTTGATCCCCCATTGATCCTCTAAGAGAAGTAAATGGAAAACTTATAATAGATTCAACACAAGCATAGATTCAAGATATAAAATTAGACAACCATGAAAGACAAAACAATGAACACATAGATGTACGTGGGGAAAACCCTTTCGGGTAAAAAAACCCCACCCTCCAAAACACTCAAGTCACATGTATTATTCAGTAACTAAAATGGTTACAATACAAAACCAGAGCTATGCTCTTCAGGAGTTTACATCTTGTTCATCTGGAGAATACAGGCAATAACAAAATAAAATCTTCACATGATTACAATGTCCTAAATGACATATCATGTAGATTCCCTTCAGCTCCTCACAAATGACTATCACAACCAGCCTCATGGCTAGCCCAGCCCCTTGGCCTATCAGGTTCACATCTTAACACATCTGAGAGTCTAAGTGTTCATCGGTTGAATTGCTCGAACACTTTTGACCTCTCTCTATTATCGCTCATCTTCCATATTGAACTGCATACAAGATTACATATAATCTTACACCGTGTGCTTACCTGTTCAGCCATTCAACGGTCATCAAGATAATCAATATCCCACCTGCAAGCTTTAACCATCTCTAATAACATGCATCAACCTTGTAAATACATCAAGCCACACACAGCATTAAATTGGCTTCAAACACATCCATCAACCTTACTATAATAATGCAGCCCAATCGCAATCAAAAAATAAAGCTTCGGCCAACCAGATCATAAAGAACTTTCCACGTGTCACAATCTCATTCATCTATCACTACATTGATAGATGGTCAAACCGGTCCAACTCGGTCAACCGAGTTTCCAACTCACCAGAGCTCCTACCGCGTTACTATCGAGCCCACACGACCTAGCCGCGGTACAGCGGTGAGCTCGCCCGAGCTCACCCTGCCTTCCACCTCGCTACCGCTGCCCTATTGGACTAACCTCACGGTAGGGCGGTAAGCCATCCAAGCTCATACCCTGACTCCATCGCACAACCGTGCCCCTGTCCAAGTTGCCTCACAATATGGTGGTGAGCTCACCCGAGCTCACCCTTAGCCATCCCATGCTACCACTGATCTCGTTTGACCACCCCGCGGTAAGGCGGTAACAGCCTGCGTTGACCGCCATCTCCACCGTGCTACCGCTGACCTACCAAAGACTTCCTGCGATGTGGCGGTAACCACCAGGCCAACCGCTGGCAGTCTCACCACAGCCATCGCGGTGAGAGGACCCATTGCCCGCGGTATGGCGATAACTGTCAAGCCCACCACTGGCGGTCTCACCGTGGAGAGAGGAACCACCGCCTATGGTATGGCAGTAACTGCCAAGCCCACCACTGGCAGTCTCACGGCGGTGAGAGGACCCACCGCCCGCAGTATGGTGATAACCGCCGAGCCCACCACTAGTGGTCTCACCGCGGTGGGAGGAACCACTACCAGTAGTAAGGCGGTAATCGTCGAACCAAGTCACTGGCGGCCTTATCGTGCCACCGCGGTGAGAGAACTCACCGCACGTGGTAAGGTGGTAACCACCAGTGCAAGTTGCAAGTGGCCTTACCACACCACCGCAGTGAGTGAACTCACCACGCGCAGTAAGGTGGTAACTGCTAGATAGACACCACCAAGACCAAGCCAAACCATCATGGTAAAGGCCAAAACATGAAGGAAAACACCAAGTCTAAAGGGAACAAGCCAGAATGTTGAGACATATTTTCCCAACACTTCATAATGGATTAAAGTTCAATATGTTGACATGTGACTTTTCACTTATATCTATGTAGAGTTCATTTTAATTCCTTTGACTATGGTACTTTATGATTCTGTGGCAAATTGAATTTATAGGTGATTTGGTATTTGAGTCATGAAAAATTACATATTTATCTTTGGTTGTTTATGTTTGACATGGTTATCATTATGATTTTCAATTTACATATTACATTGCCAAATCTATGAGCTATGCAATTTTGTAGGTTATGTTGTTTCATTTGTATTTGAATAAGTTAGGTGTTTTACTTGTGTGTCATCTCTGTAAATGAAGGCACCCATCTACTATTAGTTAAAAATTATACCATCCCATCACACTTAATATAAAATAGAAAAAAATGGTAATAGTCATAATAATGTTGAAAGAACAAGGAGTTTTTCATTGATGCATTTGTTGGCAACATGAGCATATGGGATAAATATAAGTTACAAAGTACATGCAATTTAGTGTTGTCATTGATGTCAATAGTGTATTCCGGTATGAATACCATTGTGTAGATCAATTTGTATAACTTTAACATGTTTGAGGATGCTTATGAAGTATAATTTTGCAAGAAGGTTTGATCCGATGAAGCTAGTTGATATGGAAATTAATTATGTCAATACATGTAATTTA
The DNA here is from genome assembly GCA_007115665.2 of Sequoiadendron giganteum. Lineage (NCBI taxonomy): Eukaryota > Viridiplantae > Streptophyta > Pinopsida > Cupressales > Cupressaceae > Sequoiadendron > Sequoiadendron giganteum. The sequence goes on along the minus strand of CM021107.1, from coordinate 429,649,131 downwards.
GTGAATAAGACATCTAATTTTTGGGTCCGCATTGGTCCTCTATATAAGATCTTTCTCTGCACTTCTAATATAATTTTTTTGGATAATAAAGGGACTTGATTCCTAAATTTCATATTATTATTATTATGGCTCCTAATGTTGAAGTTATGAGTGACAATATATCAATCTGGCAGTAATAGGTGTTTTCCAATTCAGTGCATATATTTTGGTGAATCCATACTTCTCCACGGATTGAAATCTAGCTTTGTGGGTTTGTGGAAATGATGACAGGTGTCAGTAGTGTCTATATTCTAAATGGCATAGAACTTGGAGGTCCACATGTCTAAATGTGAGTGTATAGTTGGAAAATTGTGTTATTAGGTCACTATTGGTGTCGACCTAATGAGTTTTGTATAAATTGTGGAGTTTGAATATGTATTTATCTGTTATGTGGGTGCTATTTTGGGTCCATGCCAACCTATTTCAATTTTTTATGATTTTTGAATCTTGGTGTGAAGTGTGCATGAATGAATATTGAGTCGATAAGTTATATACATCTAATTAGGGCGACCTAATTGATGTTGTAGGTATTTGTGGATGAAGAGAATATGTAAGATCCTTTTTCGGTGTTTTGAATGTAGCAAGATGTGTTAAGATTTTGTGGATGTGATTTGTGTGAGAGTAAAGTGAATGCAAAGCAGACAAGAGTGTTAATTTAGATCAGTATGAAGTGTATAAAGTCTATATTATGAGCTTCAAAGGAATTTTAATTCATGCATATGTTAGATTCAATTGTGACAGTTCAAAGTTTCAGTTGTGTGAAACTATCTCTTCTATCTTTTCTTCTTTCAGTGGGCAGTGAGTCCACTTGGACAATGAGTTCACCTGCAGTGAGCACTTATGTAATATACTATAACTAGTTATAATATATTGTGAGCTAACCCTCACTGTGGTTTTCCTATTTTGGGTTTTCCACATAAAAATCTAGTGTTCATGTGTTATGTGATGTTTTTGGTTGTTTTCATTCTTTCATTCATTACTACAAGTTAAATATGCTATGAGGATTGAATGTTTAGATGTTTAGGTGGTTTAAAAGTATACTAATTCACCCCCCCTCTCAGTATTTTAGGTGTTCAACAATTGGTATCAAAGCTTGGTTCCTTGGAAGGATCTTAACTTCTTGGGGAAGATCTTGGAGGTTGAACACATGGTTGTTAGAAGACTACCTACTCCTCTAGAAGAGATTCCTACAATTTGAATTACAGAAGAAGATTGTATATTTGACATAAATGGATAACTCAAAAATGCTCTGGAAGATCTGGAAAGAACTGAAGGTGAAAATAGAGATTTGAAAGAAAATGTCAAAGAAGTAGATGAATTCATCATAAAATTGAGAGAGGAAATCAGGAAATTTAGAGAAAGACATAAAAAGGTCAGTGAATAGTTGAAGCAAGCAAATGAAACAATCACTAGTCTAAAGGTACAAGTTGAAGAAAGAAAAAGAATTGAATAATGTCTAAATACAATGGTGAAAATAAAAACTAAGGAATGTACAAAGCTTGAACAAGAAGTTGTGAACCTGAGACTAGATCTTGAAAAAGAAAAGAATCATGAAGAAAAATTCAAGAAGAGAGCTCAGTCATGCTTGATGAAATGATTGCAAATTAGAAAGGATCTAAAGATAAAGGTGGATTAGGGTTTGAGATAGTAGAAATCTCAAAGATAGATCAAACTCCAAATCAGGATGAAAAGAATAAAAATGGCAAGCAAGTCTAAAATCAAAGGAATGAAGCTAAAAGACCACCCACCAGATAACCAAATGCACAAAGGTACCCATCTTTTAATGGTTTATGTTATTCTTGAAATAGATTTGGACATAAGGCTATGGAATGTAGAAGCAAAATGAATTAGAATGATCCATCTTTTTCTGGTCATTGTTCTACATGCAAGAGATTTGGTCATAGAGCTAGTGAATGCAAAAATCAAAAGATGAATGGCTATAAAAATGGTAGCATGGTCCAATCTTTCAGTGGCTATTGTTTTACATGCAATGAATTTGGGAATAAAGCTAATCAATGTAGATCTAGAATGAATGGAAGTAATATTGGTCAAAAGAATGTCATATGTTACAATTGCAATAGGCATGGACACATTTCTAAGTTTTGCAGAAGTAGAAACATGAAGAAGGATAATCTGGTAAAGAAGAATGATCTAGTACAAAAGATTGATTCAATAGAGACAAAGAAAGAGATGAATAAAATTTGGAAAAAGAAGGATGAGACAAAGGTTAAGAATGAGTCTATACCAACATCTAGTGCAGATGTTTCATCTAGAAACTAAACTGAGAGCTTTGGCTCAGGGGGAGCTTTAATGGAAAATATTTCTTCCCCCACTAGAGAAATGGTGTGGATGTTTCAACACATGGATATGAGGTGTGAATCAATTTGCTTGATCTATTGGAGAACATCTCGATAAAAAATATCATGATGCAGAAGTTTGCAGAGCATTTGAAGTTGATCATGCAAATAGTTAGGGTTTTTACCATCTTTTTAGTTTGAGCATTCAATGTGAAATTAGGTTAAATGGAAAAGGTTTATAAGTGATCTCATTTATGAAAAAATCATTTACAAACAATTATTCAAGAGAAGAAGAGCAGATGAAGAGAAAATCAATGTGTTTGAAGTGATTGAGATCTGGTGCAAGAAAAACCCTAACCGGAAAGTGAATTAAAAGGTATGTATGGTCTCTACTTGCCCTATTTTTTCAGAAATCACTTTTAAAATATTTGAAATGGCTACTCCAAGGGTTATTGAGGTCACAAAATGACCCTAACCAAAGTTCAAGAAGCAACTTGACAAATATATAGAATTCAACCCAAATGGTGCCTTTTTGAGGGCTCCCTATATTGTTTTGCACACTAAAGACATAAGAATCTATATTCACAAGAAATTGGAAGAGTATGACCACTCAAAGCTTGGTGATGTGTGGGAAAATGAGCTCACCAGTGATGACTTTGCATTGAAACCTAAATATTAGAATTTGGTAACAAAGAAGCTCGATGTGTGGCAAGGGTTTCTCAACTTTTTCCATGATGATGCTTGGGTAAGGATTACATTAAGACATATTCATGATAAATTTGTATGGACATATATTCCTGGCTTGATTACAAAGGAGACAATTAGGGTTGTGACTAGTTTATGCTCAATCAGACCAATTTTGGTACTTAGTTCTATAAAGAATGAAGTTGTTATGGAGTGAACTAATGCAACATATGACAAGAGAGCCTTGACCATCAAGGACATAATAAACCCTGCTATTAAATATGCATCAATGATGATTAATCACAAACTATACTTTTCTAACAGACAAAACTCTGTTTCGGCCATCCCCATCAACACCATGTATGAAATGGTTGAGAAAGGAGAAGAGTATGACTTATGTGGGATATTGAGACAACAACAATGGAAAAATTGCAAAATACAAAAGAGTGGAAATATATCAATTCAAATATAAAACATTGATCATATGTTTGTTGTTCTACTTTTTGAGAGAACTACCTAAAACAAAGAGTGTTGTGTGGCTACAAGGTAGACTTGTACCACACTAGATTAGAGACTTTTTGAGAGGACTTGGACATGCTAAGGCAAAGGATGGGGCTCTTGTGGAATTTTTTGTAGTTTTCTAGAAGAGAATGCATGAAAGGGAGAGGATTCCATGAAACATGGTGGAGAGATACAAAAATGATATTACTTTTCTAGTTACCAAGGATGAATGCTTTATATAGGTTGTAGATCCCAGAACAATATGGATCCCTGCTATGGGATATGAAATCACTAAGTAAGATATTGCAGGGTATGTGGACTACATGCTAAGAAAACCAAAAGACAACTCCAAAGAAAGGTATGGAACATATGAGGAAAAGTCCATGTAAGTCCACATGGACCAGAAGTAGAAGAACATAACTAAATAAACTATTGATAAGATAACTGCACAATTTGCAGAAGCTATGGGGCTCACTAAGGAGCAAGTTGAGGAAGAAAAGGATAAGTTTGGCACTAAGATGTTCATCAAATGTTGGGAGAGCTACCACTCCTTTGATTTCCCAGAAATCCTCCAAGACTAAGCCTGTAACAAGAGAGAAGAGAAAATAACATGTTGGTGCTTTGGTGAAGGAAAAGATCTCTTCGATCAAATAATAAAAGAGGCTTGAAAAGGAAAAGGCTGCTCTGAAAGTATAAAAAATTGGCCTAGTAAAAAGGAGAGTGAAGACCAAGGCAATAAGGGAGCAGTATTTGGGTGTGAATATTGCAGATGAAGAAGAAGAAGGACCACAATTGATCTAGAAGAGGAAATCAGAAGCTTCACAAGGTGAAGTTAGTGCAAAGAAAGTGAAGTTTGATATTGTTGATACGAATAGTGAGGCTGAGGTAGAAAAGGAAAAGAGAGGATTCGGAATGGAAATTAGAGAAAAGAAGGTTGAGTCTAAAAAAGAGAAAAAAATACTGGTAGAGAAGAAAAAGAAAAAGAAGAAACCTTTGGTAAGGACACATACTACTATGAAGTTAGATGCCCTATTTAATGGTATTGTGTAGAATGAAATGCTAGAAGAGACTATTGCACTATACACTGATGTTGATGAGATGGACAAGGCAACCATTATAGAAGCTATTATAAAATGCATTGTTGTTTTTGAAGTAGATATGAGAAACATTAAAAAAAATCATGTAGAACTATGAAATGTATTAATTGAGAGAAGACAAGAGGCTATTGAAAAGGAGGCAAAATTAAGATCCTATGCTTTAGAAAACATTAGTGCTCTTCTTTCAGAAGAGAATAAAGCCACTTTGGCTACACTATACAGTAAGGAGTTCATAACTAAGTAAAGGGTAACCACCCTCATGAGCAGAGATCATAATGATCTCGAGAGGCTCCAAAAAGAGTTTGAAGAGAAGGCTACATATTTAGCTCAGAGGCTGGGAATGACTTTGAAAAGTAAAGAAGAAATACAAGTTGAGATGCATGCTCTAGATATAAATGTTTAAGAAGATGTATAGCATGATTCTCAACATGAGCATGGATTTGAAGAAGGAAATGTAGAGGATAATGTTCTTCCAGATGTGGAAAAAATTGTAGAGGAAAATGTAGTAGTACAAGAAAAATTTCAAGGAAAAGACACTATTGGAGAAGACATTGCAAAGGAGGATACTTCTACAGAACATCAAACACCTCCTCTAGTATCTGAGAGAAATATTGAGAATGTTCAAGGACAAATGGAAACAATCACTCCTCCGGATAACACAGATCAGACTACTAGTGAAGATGTGCCTGACAAGAATGTTGAAATGAAGAATGATGATGTAGAGGAGAAGAAGGAAGTAGAGACACCAGTTGATACTGGTGATAAAGAAATGGACTTGAAGAATAAGGTTGAAGAGGAGAATGTGAAGGCTATTGTTGAATCCTCTGGTTCCTCTGGAGATACTTTAAAGAATTCGTTGAGCATGTAGCTTGTGTTCCAGCCTATAGTGTCTACCTAGTTGTTACAAATACCTATGCAATAAGGGATTGTGGACATGGACAAGACCTTGCCTCTTCACAAGATTCAATTGGGAGATACTTTCCACACATCTTCCCAAAAAGAGATAATAGAGACACATCAAAAGAGTGGAGAAATAATTGACGAGTCTATGAAGGTTTTGCATGAGGCCATACCTAGTGTTGTAATTGACAACTCCCTATTTGGTATAGAAATTTTGAAGTTTTTGATTGATTCTTTTAAAGAATATGCTACTGGTTTAAAGGGAAAGTTAGAGAAAGAGATAAATGATAGAAAATTATTGTTCATGTAATGGAGAAGTGTGCCAATGCACAAAGTAAATTTCAAGGAAATCTTAAGGGTGTGCAAGCTTGTGTGGTGGAATCCAAAGCTTTATTTTAGTTTTGTATGAAGTGGCTCAGATCCACAAAGAGCATAAGAGATGAGATGGACTCAATTGAGTCCTAGATTGAAAATTTTTCTAGTGTCTATAATCTGGCACATGACTTGGATGGAAGCACAAGGGAAACAATTGAGAGTTTACATAAGAAGTTCTTCCAACTGCAAGAGTGGAAAGAAAAGATCATTATGTAGTTCGATAATCTTAGGGATTTGGTGAACTCAAAGTTCATAAATGTTTCTAGTGCCTTGATGAGTGTTGATAAAACTTTAAAGCTCAATCTGATACCTAGCATTCTAGACGAAGGTGAAGAACTCTTGATGGAGTTGGAAACATAGAGATGAATGCTAGGAATTTCCAAGAGGATTTGAGAAGAAGGGAAACAAGAATGGAAATCTCACCTTGAGAAGCTACAAGGGTCAATCTCTTCTTCCCATTGATAGTATTTTTCTTTGATTTTATGAATTTAGTTTATTACTCAGATTTTTGTGTACATATGCGGATGGTACAAGGTATGTTTAAGTATAAGTTTTTGATCTATTTGTGATAGATAGTACCCTTAGGGGGAGTAAGTTAAGCTCACAATTTCTATATATGCATACATCAGTTAGGGGGGGAATACAAAATCATGTATAGAGAGAGAAGTTATCCAAATATTAGAGTATATGTATGCACCCTTTGCCCTTGATGTCAAAGGGGGGGAATATTTTTGGGATATAGTTGAGGCATGTTGCCATCAATAACAAAGGGGTAGATTTTTGAAAGAATAAGGAGTTTTTCATTGATGCATTTGTTGGCAACATGAGCATGTGGGATAAGTATAAGTTGCACAGTATGTAGTTCATTGTTGTCATTGATGTCAACATTGTATTCTGGTATGAAGACCATTTTGTAGATTAGTTTGTATAACTTGAGCATGTTTGAGGATGTTTATGAAGTACAATTTTACAAGAAAGTTTGATCTGGTGAAGGGAGTTGATATGGAAATTGACTAAGTGTCAATACAGGTAATTTTGTGAACAAGACATCCAATTTTTGGGTCCACATTGGTTTGTTGTATAAGATATTGCTCTATGCTTCTAATATAATTTTTTGGATGACAGAGGGACCTATTCCAGAATTTCATATTATTATGGATCCTAGTGTTGAAGTTAGGAGTGACAATATATCGTTATGGTAGTAACACATGTGTTTTCTAGTTCAGTGCATATATTTTGGTGAATTCTCACTTCTTTGTAGATTGGAATCTATCTTTGCAGTTTTGTGGAAATGATGACAAGTGTTAAAGTAGTGTGTATATTACAAATGGTATAGAATTTGGAAGTCCATGTGTCTGAATGTGGGTGTATTGTTGGAAAATTTTGTTATTAGGTCACTATTGGTGTCGACCTAATGAGTTTTGTATAAATTACGGAGTTTGAATATGTATTGATCCATTATGTGGGTGTTATTTTGGGTCCATACCGACCTATTTCAAATTGTAATGAGTTTTGAATCTTGGCGTGAAGTGTGCATGAATGAATATTGAGCCGACAAGTTATATACATCTAATTAGGATGACCTAATTGATGTTGTAGGTGTTTGTGGATGAAGTGGATATATATGTAAGATCATTTTTTAGTATTTTGAATGTAGCAAGATGTATTAAGAGTTTGTGGATGTGATCTATGTGAGAATAAAGTGAATGTAGAGAAGAGAAGAGTGTTAATTTTGACCATTATGAAGTGTGTAAAGTTTTTATTCTGAGCTTCAAAGGAACTGTAATTGATGCATATGTTAGATGCAATTGTAACAGTTCAAATTTTTGGCTATGTGTGACTATCTCTTCTATCTTTTCTTCTTTCAGTGGGAAATTATTCCACTTGGATAGTGAGTCCACTTGCAGTGAGCACTTTTATAATATACTATAATTGGTTATATTATATTGTGAGCTAATCATTATTGTGGTTTTTACCATTTTGGGTTTTCCACATAAAAATCTAGTGTTCATGAGTTATGTGATGTTGTTGGTTGTTTTCATGCTTTCATTCATTATTTCAAGTTAAATATGCTATGAGGATTGAATATTTAGATGCTTAAGTGGTTTAAGAGAATATTGATTCACCCCCCTCTCAGTATTTTGGGTGTTCAAAAAATAGAGTCAAATGAGTTATTGTGTTGAATGTTTTCTCTACCCTATTATTGCAAATGTCTACAAACCTCAAGAAGGTCATTCATAATAAAACTTCATTTTCTTTAATATTGCATTCATGTGCGAAGTGAGATAATATATTGTAAATCTTAAGGGGCTAACAAGAATTCATCCTAATTGAGCCACATGTCTATCACATCTACTTATAGACCTATATGTTTCCCTTGGTTTGAGGTAAACCTAATCATATTGGAAAATAGGTATAAATGGGTAGAAGTATCATGTATATGAGTTTGGTTTGTCTCAAGATCTAATCTATTATTGCCCAACCTCCTCTTAGCACATACGTCAAGGGTACCCGCTTTGGTGTAGATTTTCTAAAAGAAGAAGAAGGAAACATACATCCTTATCCACTAGTCCTTTCAAGTCATATTCAATTTATAATTATTGCTTTCACCTCTAATGATGCACCACTTTTACTTAGGTGTTAGGGAAATTCTTAAGGAATTATATATCTACATATTTGAGCACCCATAGGTTACCTATACTTATATGTTGTATAGATAACACACATCCGGTCCATCTATACCCAAATTAGATATTTTAATGTGGATATAAATCTATTTGGACTAGTTTGGTCACTTAGTTCATTATTTTGGTTGTCATTATAAAGCAAAGAGATGTGTTGTTTCTTGAGATAGTTGTGTTATGGGACCTATAGTTGTTGACTATGGTACAAGATGTGTGATACTTGGTTGGGTGGTGATCATGGTGTCATGGAGGTTCCTTTTACACCTAGAAATTTAGCATAACATGGTTGTTAATGTAGATAATTTAGGTTTTAATCATGGTTTAATTATGCTTCATTATATGCTTGGAGTGTTCACATGACAATTTTTTTATGTGGATGTGTTGTTGGTGGTGTTGGATTGATTCATAGATTTCATTTGGTGGTATATCTTCCTAGTTTGGATATCATGGATCTATTTTATCCTCTTGAGCTATTGGTATTGTAGTTGAGTTTTTTGATTGGTACATGAGCCATGAGTGATCTTCAATTAGGTGATGTTTAAATCACAATTCCATATGTAGCTCAGTATCATGGTTCAATGAGAGATTTAATAATGTCATGGATTCATCGCTTTTTGATGGATATTTTTCTGTAATAGTTTTTGTAGTTTTTGGTGTCAATGAGTAGATATTTGATCTTATTTCTTATATGCAACAAGATTACATTGACATATTAAGTTCTACTGATTAGAGATGTCTTCATTTGATTTGAAGATTTGGACATATTTTACCATGGAGGGCCCTCTTAGAGTCTTTGGTTGAGATTTCAATTATGATTTTTCAATTTGATAAATAAAATTATTTTATATGATGGATGTTATTGTACCGTGGTGAACTCCTAATCATGTGTTAGAGTTTTAACATGATGCATGTTCTCTTGGGATAAAATGTGTTCATTAGAGACATGATGTGATTTTATTTTGATGAGATTTAGAGCACATCACTGTGGAGAATCCCCCTATATTTCATACTAATCTTGTAGAATGATTTTTGGTGATTATTTGTGGTAGTCTTCTAGTATTGAGTGTAGTAATCATTTTATCTTAGAGCTTCTGGGTAATTTGGTGTTGTAATTGGAGTTTTTTTGGCACAAGATGGTCAATTGGGTGCTCATGAATATTGGATAGACTTGGGTGAGGATACACATCCCTTGTTGTAGGATATAATATGTTGATATGGTTACTCTTTGATGATATTTCACCAAGAAGATTTAGGATCCTACACCTAGATTTGGATGAGTTCAACATGGACCTAAATTAAGGATACTATTATTAGAGAGATTCATTGTGTCTTGGTGTATCCTAGAGGAAAAATATCACTTCCCTCTCTTGGTTATCTCAATGATGACTTAGTTGATATGTATTTATGTGTTACAACATAAATGTCACTTTTTAAAAATGTTGTTTACTATTAAAAATAAGTTATAAATGTTACATAGAAAAAATCATAATTTATTTCTAAATTAAAAAAATAGAATCTACACACAAATCCTCACAAATTACTATTTCGCATCATCTTCAAATTATTAATGGTTTTGTTGCTATATGTTTTATAAAGTGAAAATTTGGTGAAAATTGTTGATTTCAATGTCCTACTTTGGCCAAAAAGTGGGACATAATATTGTGGGTTGATCCTTTACTTACCAATGAACTAGTACAAGGCATTCATTGATATCCTCGAGTTATTTTTTAAGAATATATATCATATGCACTAGGAACAATAGTTTCTTTCTCACCAAAAATTAGGAAAATATATAATTGGTACTCTTTGGATAAATATTATGTAACAATATTATAAAATAAGACAATAAATATGAATAAGATAATATAATGAACATAATTAATATTTTTCTTCTTGCACCATATTTATTAGTGGAGAACGTAGAATCCACTATAATAATTGACTTGTGTGAATTTTCACCATAATTTATAGCATGTATGGTGTTTGTATGCCATGATGAATAGAACATTATCCACAATATTTGTCTTTAAATAGTAATATAAATTTAATTTCTCCTCTACATATATATAAGTTGACACTAAGTACATCATCTTCATTTTACTGGGGATAAATAGAATATGATCTTTTGCATGCACTCAAAAGATCTTTTATCAACACACTTACATCTGTCTTATTCATCATTTAGTTAGACCATGGTCTAAGTAATTCCTATCACATAATATGTCAATTTCCACACCCATTAACAACAAGGTCTCAATATATAACTTACATTCATTTCAAAATCTTAGTGTAAAAGCACTCCTTTTATCCCCAAAAGGATCATCCATTCCACTAAAAAACACCATTAGCATTAAAATGGCTCCACTAATTGGATATAACAATTACAACATGTGCTCTACCATATAAGATTCTAACCAAAAAGTGAGTTTGACAACTCCTTTCCTTTTGAAACCTATAAATAATCTGCATATTTTCATTTATGTTATTCTCGAGGCCAAAAGAACATAATTTCTTGAAGAAATTAGTAAGTATTAATTAATATAAAATAAATTAACTCAAAATGTGATGTGTTTGAATTTATTATGTTAAATAGGCTAACTTTGAATACATATTGTATTAGAGTAAAAATGTGATTATCTAATTAATTAATTATTAGGTCATTTTTTACACTTGCATACTTAATATTACTTAAGTCATCTGCTCCTTTGTCTCAAGACTAGGATTAGGACACATGTGATCTAATTTAATCCTCATCTAGTGTTTTATTTTGGGTTTTCTTATCCTTTATCAAAGATGATTTATTGTATATTGTATTATTATTATTATTTGATCAATATAATTTTTAATGTTTACATAAAAATATAGTTATTTTATCTCTTTTTAATAATTTTTTTAATTACAAATGATCTCTAGGAGATGTGAGGTACAAATATCAACTTCAACATGGAATCAAAGCTTCAAATGTGTAATTATTTGTCCCTTCTTTAAGAGATTCAATGTTGAGCATTCAAGAAGTGCATCTTGGAGTAAAATGAACCTTACTATTGCATTCATAACACTTCGAAACCATATGAATTCCTATCAAATTGTTCAAATCAAAGGTTAAATTTTTTTGAGACATTTTTATAGGTAACCATTTTTTTGCTAAAAACTGTACAACTATATAGATCTGTATAGCCATATGGTTCCATACTATTTTCTACCATTTCCTATGTAGAAATTTGGCCAAAACAAAATAAATAGTGGCAAGTTTTTAAAAATGTTGGCCAAATTGGCAATGTACATATATGTAGGGCTAGCATCACCATGAGTGCAAAAAACTAGTGACATTCAAATGTTTTTCTATGAATATGAATTCGATAAGAAAGGAATTCTTTGTCTGCTATGAGGTTTTTTTCTAAGGGTTTACAAGAAATTTCAAAAAAAACTATTTACCAATTGGGGCAATGAATTAATCAAACTAACCATCTCAAACTAGCTTCCACTCTAGGATACTATAGATTTAAACGACAAAATAAGAAAAGAGGACAAGTAAATTAGAATCCTCCTCCTTGGAGGAGATTGAAACTAAATTTTTATGGAGCTTCTTGTAGGAATATCGAGCTTTTTGGACATACATGTATGATAAAACATTGGGAAAGAATGTTTGTGTATAAGGAATCCAAAATAAGTAGTGTCCAAGACAAATAATAAGGTTGAAGCTCAAAGTTTACTCTTTAGGCTACATGTCTATAAAAAATGGGCTAAAAGCAATATTAATTGAAGGGCATTCCTTGAATATAATCAATGTAATCAAGAATAGGGTTTCTACAAGCTTTAAAATCAAGAAATTGAGAAGGCAGTAAGGAAAAAACTTGATAGAGGATAGAGGCCACAATCACAATATTACAACATTCATGCAAATTGATAAAACACAAAATTAATAAATAAATATTTCAGAGGAAACTTCACCACCATTACTATGCTCTTCACCTATTCTTTATATATTATTAAATTATTACATATACTTCATATATAAAGAGGTCTTGATGAGAATGTACTTCTAGTACAAATTACTTATTACTAGTATAGATCTCTTAAATAAATCCATCTAATAAAATGTCAAGAGATGGAAATTTGGAGCTAATTTATTTATTTAAAAGTTATTTTATTTTAAATTAAATTATTTAAAAAATATTAAATATTAATATTTTTGACATGTAAATGAGTGTTTAGATTTCTGGTTTGTAACTGTGTGTGATTTTTAACATCAACGTTTTGGATCAGATTCCATAATCTTCATCATCAGGATGATGAAAAAAGAGAAAACAGTGGATCATGGAGTTTGATCCAAAACGTGGATGTTAAGAATCACACACAGTTACAAACCAAAAATCTAAGGACTCATTATCATGGACTGTGAAAACTACATGCTTTTAATGTAAATGATTGTCAAATTTAAGATAAAAGATAAGAGTTTTTGTTAACACGCTGACACATTACACTCCACTCCTTACAATCACTATAAAATGTCTTAAATCATGTATGAATACTTTTACCGAATCACAACTAACTACTCACTACATGAAAACAAACTAAACATAAATTACTAACTGCTGCTTTTATTAAATGAATTAAATGACTTGAGGGTGGTAGAAATTATCCATTTTTCCAACAACTGCTTCAAGGAAGAGAACGAGTTTGAAGACTCTAAAGAATCCCTTCTGTAAACATTTCGACAGTGGCTACAATTGGATGATTCAGGCAGCAATTGGATTTTCAGCTGGAGAACACCACTGTTTAGAGTGGTTGTAATTTCACTGTAAAATTTTATTAGCAAAACCCCTAGTCTGCACTTACTGAATTTAGAAAAACAAAAAGTTTGTTCATTATACGTATTAGTGTCTCTTCAATTTAAACTGTAGAATGCTGCCAAAACCAGCAAAAAGTGGCCTCAGACGATGATATAAGTACAAACATCATGATTTACTCTTCTGGTATTAAACCATTAAAATTTGATATTTTACAGTAGAGATGATCAATGTACAAACATCATGATTCAGTTCATAATAATTTTTACGTAAGTGGATAAAATTGTGATAAATTATTTAAGTATTTGATATTTTGAATCATATTGTATGATCTATCATCAGAATTTTATTATCAATATTTGATGATGGATCATGCAGTATGATCCGAAACGGTAAATTCTTTAAATAGCTCAACATAATCTGCATTAAAAATAATGTACAATAAAAATTAGAATCAATTTTAAAAATTAAACTTTCACAGTACATCAAATTTATTGTGTATATTTTATTTATATTGATCGCATGAAACTTTTTAAATCACATTTTATAATCTACCATCATTACAAAAAAATAATTAAAGAAAGAGAAGAGTGTTACGTGAAAATTGCTTTGGGGGATGCCATTAATAGTGAATGTTATGTAACAGGTGCAAAATGCACAAGAAGAAAACAAAACTTTTATTTCACATATGATTTCTTCATTGTGGTACGTTTATCTCTTTTATCTTGTGAGAAATATTTTTCTTGTCGGCCATAGCTTTGACAAAAAAGAACCAGAGCTTCCATGTCAAAAGAAACTATTATATTTTATTATAATTGTTTAAAGTTGAGTAGATTCTTTCTTTTACCGTTATTTTTGGCATATGACATATTTTTATTGTGCAAATTTGGTATAATGTATTGATGTCCTTTTGAAGTTAAATCTCTCACCTATAAGATGTTCAAATGCATCTATTTTAAATGAATAGTCTCTTTCAAAAGTTAAAGAGGGATATTAATATATTAAAGAAAAAAGGTTAAAGGGCAGTAGATAATTTTTTAATTTACATTAGCAGTATAAAGTTTAATAGTATAATATATTCACAAGAAAAAAATATATAAAAGTATATGTTCATTTAAATAAATAAAAAATTATTTAAGTTGTGTAAATTTTTATTTTAAAAATATCTTATAAGAATATATATTTATATAATGCAGACAATTTTCATGGTATACATGTGAATTAGGTAAGTCATATATATATATATATATATATATAAGAAATCATAACAATGGACTCCTCTTGCCTAGAGTTCAATGACATGCAATGATGTTAATGAAATATTCTTGGTCACAAGCTATTAATTGACAAGGCCAAGCAAGAAATCATTGCTCAACTAGATACCGCCCATTCATTTGGTAAATCTTTCAAAGAGGTTAGTAAATCTTGGTACTCTAGATCTCCACTCTCTATGAGTCTTTATCCTTGACAGAGTTGGAAATTCAAGTTTCTTCTCAACTCAAAGGCACTCACACAATCCTCCCTAGGAAGTAGAGGAAGGAGAATATGCTCCTAGAAATTTAAAGTTAGTTTAGGTAGCACAACTTTTCTTCTTTGCAATAGTTGGACTCCAAGGAAATTTCCTTAGACCCTCTTTCTTCATGAATTACATCTCATGGATGTGATAGGTCTAATGGACCCAAACAATAAATTCATGGTGTGGATTTTCAATAGAGATTTCCTCTTTTGGAAATTCTTTGTTCTGAGGACATTATCAAGGTTGTTGAGTTTCAACTTTCATTTGTGTGTTATGTCATCTCACTAGATAATGTGTTTGTTTTAATAGTAATCATGAATAAGGTTGATGTAGTGTAGTAATTTGTATTGATACCAAGTGGTATTCCCACTATATTACCCACAACTATGACTTGTCTAATAGAGTTTTGTGGGTCATTTTCAACATAGGCAATGAATCCTTCAACTTTGTCAATATTTATCTCTACAATGATCTAGCTAAAAAGATCTTACCTTGGTGATATTTGTAGATGGACTACTATTAACCCAATGGTCCTTTAGTGGTAATTTTAATATGGATGAGATTACATCCAATAAACAAGGACACTTATCCACAATATGGATAACTAGAAAAAGAGAGACATGCTTCTACATGCATAATAAATTGGGCCCTTATGATCCTGGTCTTAGCTACCATAATGCATCTAAAATTTGGTATATATGTTCCAATTTTATATAATGGTTATGAAATTATTATTAAGAAACATGGTAGTGTTATGATTTCCACAAAACAATTATATTACTCGTTTTCCATTTATTACTCACTTTTGATGGAACTCTTGTCAGACTATGTTGATTTTTATCACTCATTGATTTTCTTTGAAATTGAATGGGGTAAATGAAACATTGAATATTGAGAAGACTATATTCTATTCAAACACATCATTTCTCCATCATAATTTTGTATTTCCCACATCTGATGTGTTTGGAACTTGGTACCATGTTTGAAAGGGGATATCAGATGGATTCAAAGGTGGCTTAATGTCATCACCTATACTACCTATTTATTGAAAAAAAATAGTCACCAATTAGTAAGGATATTACACAAGTTCTATGTGGTTATGACCTTAGAGCTTAGTTAATTAACATTTTGGTTTAAAGTGGCACCATTTCACAAACCCTTATAAATTTATGCAACTTAGTAGTGCTACCTTATTTGTGTAGTTAATACCAATTTGTCATCTAAGGATCTCATATCAAATCTAGACATCATTGATTACAAGTCAACAACTTTTTCTTGAAAATTTATTAAGCTTTTTGGCTAAGATAGGTAATTTGCTTCTTTCCACTTCTATACATCTTGCATTTATTTATTCAACACTATACCTAGGTCTTTCAATATTAATCTTCCTTGCACTTAAAACTTTCCTAGATGTTGTCCCTTGTAGGATTCATACATATAAAGTTGTACGTTATGACAAACTCTTATACTTAGAGTAGCTTTCATCGTCTATATTTTGATGGTCAATGATCAATCTCTTAGTTACAACATTGGACATTCTTATGAATTCTATAAAATTATTTGGGATAACTTTTTCTATGATTTATTCTAGGTTTGTTTATAAAGTCCTATCTTTGAGAAAGGAAATATCAAATTCATTCATAAAGCTAGGGAATTGGAGTAGATCTATAAGTGAATACCCACAACTCTTTAAATGTCTCCTACAAGATCATTTTAAAGGATTTTTCTACAAAAATTAGACATCTCATGTCACCTGTGATTCGACCTAATCAAATTGGGTTTATTCAAAGTAGATATATTCTTGATAATTTCATTATAGTCTTAGAAGGAATGGAATCTTTATGTAAATAAAATTAACAAATTGTCTTCATTAAAATTAACTTTGAAAAGGTTTATGATAGAATCAGATGATATTTGATATTATCTATGCTCATTTCTCATCTTTGGATCCATTTTTATTAAGTTATTCCAAATCCTTTTTACAAATGTTTTTACTTTTTGTACCATTATTGATGTTCAAATCAAGTACTTCAACCTTTTTTAATCTAGAATAAAAAAATTTCCTCTTGTGCCATCACTCTATGTGTTAGTTTTTGAAGGGTTTGGGTACCTTTTGGTTAATATATATTGATAACAATTGGTCAAAGGAATCTCCCTTCCTATAACTACTTCTAAGCAATTGGATCAAATGGGAACTTTATGTCCATTATTCCTTCATCACTCTCCTTGAAGATGAAGACAATATTAAATAAGATTTCAAATGTCATGACACCCTTTTATTTAGCTTCAAGTTCTAATATTCAACACAATAAAACACAACACTATAGTCAATCCTTTTCCCAATCACCTAATTGAATTCATTCCTTTGGTTACATGGAATTGTGACTGCCTATGAAATGAGAAATGAGAATGATAATTTTGTAAGGAAATAGGTTGCATTCAAAGTGTCTGAGAAGCAAGATGATATAGATTCAGAAGATGGATTAGATCTAGAAGAAGCAAAAAAATTCAGAAAGTTACAAAGAGGTTTCAAAAAGTATAAAGGTAAGTTTCCTTTCAAAAAAATTAATTGTGGTGAAGTATGTCATTTCATGGCTAAGTGTCCATATAAAGAATCGAGAAATGATGAGAAGAAGTCATTTCAAAAAAGGGAAAAATATTTAGAAAAATTAGAGAAGTTTCTTTATCAATGAGGAAGGTTACTCATCTGATGATGATGACCAAGCCACTTCTAGGAATGAAGGAGAAAATACTATGTCTATGGCTATGGAAACCTATGAATCAGATCTAAAAATAAATTTTGGAACTGAAGATGATGTGGAGGTAGACCTTGTGGAAGAATTGCTCTGAATTGACAAAGAAATTAAAAGCTTGGGGAAAAGAATTACAAAAAAAGTGAAAGCTAAAGATAAATTATCTCAAAATATTGAGAAGATAGAAAACATGGTCATTGATCTAAAGATTCAAGTGGAAGAGGCAAAGAGGATTGAAGAAGTCTTGATTGAAAGATAGCTATCAAGAGACAAGGATTGTGAAAATCTTGAAGCATAGATTGTATCACTAAGGAAACATCTTGAAAAAGTAAATCATTAGTTGAAGTTAAAGTTTGGGAAGAGTACTGAGATCTTGAATCGGATAATATAAAGCCAAAGATTGCCATGTATCAAAACTAGCCTTGGTTTTAATGATGTACAAAAGAATAAGGTGATCGAACAACCTATGAAGTCTATTGGTGAGATTCTGGAAGAGAATGACTTCAAAAGTTTAAAGTATGAGCAATTCGTAGTAATCAATAAAATCAAGGTGTTGATTGACGGTTTCATCCAAGTGTATAGACATAACAGAAAAATTGTAAGACAAGGTTCAAGAGGACAAGGATGTACAATACCAAGTTCTATCTTTCTTTTTCTGGTTATTTTTTTAATTGCAATCACTTTGGTCATAAGGTTGTGCATTATAGTAAAGTTTCAGCAAGAAATTATTTTTTAGTAGAAATGCATTTGCACCTTTGTATCATTTTAATACTATTTGTCACAAATGCAACAATTTTGAACATATTGCTAGAAAATTTTGAAGTAATTTTGTGAGTCCTCCTATACCAAATACGAAAGGAGATAATTCATAATATCATAATAATAAAACAAATAAGGTTTGGAAGAAGAAACCAAAGGAGAAAAGATCAAAAAAATCAATGGTGGCTCAAACTAAGAATTTGTGGATCATTGATAGCAAGTGTTCAAGCCACGTGACTAGGGTCAAGAGTAAGTTCATGCACTTCAAAAAATTTGATGGAGCATCTGTAATCCTTGGTAACAAATTTGTTGCTAAGGTTACTAGTAAGGTTATTTTGAGTCTTGATGGTGGAAAGACAAAAAATCTCATGATGTTTTATATGTAGAAGGATTGAAGAACAATATTCTAATTGTAAGTCAAATATGTGATAAAGATTACAAGCTCCCATTTAGTGCTAAAGGTTGTGAAATAAAAAAAACTAATATCGGTGAGTTAGTTCTTGAACAATGTAGGACTGACAGTGATGCATATCATCTCAATGAGGTGAATGGGAAAAATTACTTTGCTATACAAAGAGAAGAGAGTTGGCTCTAGCATAGAATATTGGGACACATCAATTTTGATGATCTTGTAAGGATCATTTGAAAAGGAATGGTGAGAGACATGCCAAAGATCAAGAAGCCTCAATCTACTAGTTGAAAATCATGTCATGAGGGAAAACAGATAAGGGCTAAATTTCCTACCAAGAAATATTTTATAATAAATCCATTGAATTTGATTCATACTCATCTATGTGGACCAATGAGGACAAAGATCATATATGGTGACAAGTATTTTATGACTCTTATTGATTACAATTCTAGAATGACTTGGATTACTTTTCTAAAATAAAAATTAGAAGTGTTTGAGAATTTTAAAGAATTTAAGTGTATGGATGAAAATATTACAAGGTGTGCACCCTTGGTCTCCTTGTGTTTTGAAGTGCAATACTTGGGTTCATGGCATGGCTTAACCACTTCATGTGGATTCATTAACTCTGGTGGTTGTATCAGTCATTAACAAGTTGATCTTTTGGTGAAACGACAATCATCTTTACAACAATTGGTATCAAAGAATGTGTCATAGGTTTGAGCCCCTCTCTTGTGCTAGGGGTATTGTTGCAAGGTGTGCACCCTTTGTCTCCTTCTGTTGTGCAACGCAGTTCTTGGGTTTTTGAAATGGCTTAATAACCTTATGTGGATTCATTAACTCTAGCGATTGTATCAAGCATTAATAGGTCGATCTTTTGGTGCAACGACAATCATCTTTACAACAGAAAATGAAACCAAAAGGACAATTAAGTTTATGAGATTAGACAAATATGGAGAATTCACTTCTAACAAGTATGATGAATTATATGAGTTGCATAAGATCCAGACAACTTTCTACTCCTAGAACTTCGTAGCAGAATGGAGTAGCTGAGAGGAAGAACCAGATTGTATAGGAGATGGCCAAATCAATGTTAAGTCAAGTAAAGTTGTCATATATGTATTGGAGAGAAGCATTTCATACCACTGTGTGTATTTTGAACAGAACTCAAATCAAACCAAAGACTACTAAAAACACCATATGAACTGTGGAATGGAAGACCGACTTCACTTAGACATCTCAGAATATTTGGATGTAAATTCTACATCAAAAGGGATGAAGAACATATGGGTAAGTTTGATTCTAGATCTGATGAAATTATTTTCTTGGTTATTCTATGATAAACAAGGCATACAAATATTATAATAAAAGTTTAAAAATAATTCTGGAAAGGGTCAATGTAAGTATTGATGAAATAATTCAATCTGTTAATACTCTAGAGGAAGAAGATAATGAAGGTATCATCCGTAATAGTGATGAAGACTCAAAAATTGATTTTGAGAATACATTTAGAAAGACACTGGCTAAGTATATATAGAAGAATCATTTTGAATATCAAATTATAAGAGATAAGGATAGTGGGGTTTAGTCCCAAGAAAGAGTTGAGAAATAAAATGAATAGG
Organism: Sequoiadendron giganteum; assembly: GCA_007115665.2. NCBI lineage: Eukaryota > Viridiplantae > Streptophyta > Pinopsida > Cupressales > Cupressaceae > Sequoiadendron > Sequoiadendron giganteum. The sequence continues at coordinate 429,628,705 of CM021107.1, read as the reverse complement.
TACACTTCTCTTTATTATCAAAAATTGAACCAAGCTCTTATGTGAAAGCTAGCAAAGAGAAAGACTGGTTAGATGCTATGAAAGAAGAAATGAATCAAATTAAGAATGAAACTTGGAAATTACTTTTGAGGCCCAAAGATGAAATATCATTGGTACCTAATGGGTCTTTAAAAATAAGTTGAATGGAGATGGAAAAGTGATCTGAAAAATGGCTAGACTTGATGCAAACATTATGCTCAAGTTGAAGGAATTGATTTTGAAGAGACATTTTCTCTGGTAGAAAAGTTAGAAGCAATCAAACTTTTTTTTCCTTATCAGCATTCAATAATTTTAAGGTATAATAGATTGATGTGAAGTCTACATTTCTAAATGGAAAATTAGAAGAAGAAGAAGTCTACATGGAACAATCGAAAGGGTTTCATTGTTCAGATAATCTATATTTTGTGTGTAGACTAAAGAAAGAACTTTATGGACTTAAACAGGACTCTAGAGCATGGTATTCTAGATTGGATAGATATTTGCAATAATAAATTTTCAGGAGGGGTAGTGCAAATAATAACTTATATATAAAAATCAAAGGTGATCAATTACTAATTGTTGTTGTTTATGTTGATGGCATTATCTTTGGTGGTAGTAGTGATTCTATGTGCAAAGAGTTACGGGATGCAATGTAGAGTGAGTTTGAAATGTCAATTCTTGGTGAATTGTATTTTTTCTTGGTAAATCTCCTTTTGGACTAGTCTTTAGGATAGACAATTATTTGCCATTACCTATAGAATTATCTGCTATAAATTTCCAGAGTGTCATCAAGGATCAATAGTTCCAAAGTTCCTTGGATAAAATAATTATGCATATAATAATAGAGGGATGATATGGTTGATATGATCAGTTTGCATCAAGCTAGAGTAAGGAAAAAAATTTATAGAAAAGCACAACCAAGAAAATTTATAGTATAAAATTTGGTCCTACTCTACGACAAAAGAAGAGAACCAAAGGGAGAACACAAAAAAATTGAGTCTATGTAAAGAACCTTTCAAATTTCATAGGTATATGGAAAAAACACTTTCTTATTGGCCTACTTAGATAATATGACTTTACCCATTCCCTAAAATGGGTGGGATTTAAAGCTTTATCAAATATGAAAAGAGACCATGCTTCATCTATTGCAAATATTAGCTTGTAAGTTTTTTTATTTTTGATGAATAGACAAATATCTATATTCATTTAAAAAAATAAGATACATATTCACAAAAAAAGGATGGGTGGTAAGAAGGCAGACCCTGAGAGTCATATGGGCCAAGCCCAGAAAAAATCAAAAAAATAAAGTTACATGGGCCTAGCCCAGAAGTTCATAATAACAACAAGAAAATAAAAGGCCATCAAGTGGCCAGAGTAGTGCTAGCATAGCCAAGAGGATCTCTATCGTCAGTCTTCTTTCCCCATACATCAACAGGGTCGGGAGTGATGTTAGGAGGATGACCCCAGCCATCATCATTTTCATTTTCTTTATCTTTATCTTCCTCGTGCTATGGCGAGATTGCAAGTGCCAAACACGAGAAAGTTTTATCAGAGCTCGGTCAGCCCAAGCCACTAGCAGGCCAACCAGAGCCACCACCACTACTCCCCACAACACCTCCAGTGGGCCACCCCTGATTGGCCTGAGGGGGAGGAGTACGAGAGAGCTAAGGAGGGTGGGAGCCACATCGGGAAGGAGGCTGAGAGCGAAGGCGAGCAGAGCCACTCCTCTACCAGCCCCAAGAGGGCGATCGGTCATTAAAAGAGGAGGGAAAGCCAGGCACCCAAGCAATAGTACACGGGGCCTTGCCCTAGTGGTCCACGAGCACCTAGAGGTGAGCAACCTCAAGCATAATTTTTTTCGTTTGAACTTGTATCTGCAGAAGCACATTAGATCAAATAATAGCTTTAGAATATAACGAAACATTTTTATCCATTTGAGTATGAGTGAAAATGTAGGTGTTCCTATCTTTCCAGCTATTGAAGAGGATTTCCACCCTAGAAGTGTGCCAAAGTTGGGTATACTTGGATGGAAGTCTGGGCGAGTCACCTAGCAAAACCATATGTCAGGAGAAGGGCTCCGATCAGAAAGGTGGAAATAAATCATGGATCCAAATCCAAATTTGTTGAGCTCTAGTGTAGAACCAAAAGAGATGCTTAAAAGACTCAGCTTGCCCACAAAAAGGGCACCAAAGGTCCTAAACCCCTAAATGCATAAGTTGAGCCCCCACAAGCAAGCCTTGGAAAAGAATACACTAGAAAAAGTGGGTGAGCTTCAGCTCAACACTTGTAGACCAAATGGCAGAGAATCTTTTATGCTATACATGATTGGAGGATTGAAGAAGCCATCTCTAGTTAAGACTGTCAATCATAGGAAAATGCGACAAAAGCCACATATAGCATTCGCCAGACCATCAAAAGTATCATGGTCATGGTTTTGAAGTCTGTAAAGCACCCAGAAGTCCTCCCAAGGCATAATGCACATTGTGTGTCTATGAAACAATTGTTGCAAGGTTTGAATACCTTTCTTATGGAATATTAGAACCTTAAGCCGGGGAGACTTGGCCAAAGGTTGACCATTATTGGCAAAGAGAGGCAACCACCACACATTATATTGATTGAGAGAGATCCCATCACGAAAGCCAGAGCTAGCCCAGCGGAGCCAAGGTTTAACAACCTCCTAGGCTTTCCATATACTCTTGGCCACAAACGTGCCCATGATTTGAACTGGTTCCTTCATGACTAGAAGGGTTTGAAAACAAATCCCCTTTTAGGTAGGTCTATTGGTAGGAAAGCCTAACTGAATACAATGTCTGAGGAGAATTTTCCAGGCTTCATCTCCAGATAGGGCTCTAATAACCCACTTAACACACAAGGCAGTCCCTTGTCTTTGGGTGGAAAGTAGACCAAGCCCTCAAGATTCTCTAGGAAGGTAGCAGAATTCCCAAGCCACCTGGTGAAACCCTCTATGGGACTCCACAGAAGGCCACAAAAAGTCTCAAAGCAGCTTCTCAAGTCTGGCATAAGTAGCTTTCGAGGGATCCCAACAAGAGTAATTGTACACATGAGTAGTTTCCAGAACCTTCGAACAAACTTGAAATTTTCTAGCCAAAGGCAAAGGCTTGGTCATCTAGTAGGCCAACTTCTTCTCAATTCTGGAAAGAATGGCTTGCCATAACTCAGCCAGAGAAGCCTAAAAGGTGAAGGGAATGCCTAGAAATCAAAAAATTTCCCCTAGCCCAATCCACTTCCACCCATAATGTTGTAACCAGTTGGGAGTGGGCAAGAAAGATTGCTTGTAACAAAGAGTCTTGTGCCATTGAATGGTGAAACCATAGGCCTCATAGAAGATATCAAGGCACTCGAGAGCTGCCATAATATTGTCTTCTTCCTCCAAGAGAGTGAGGAAAGAGTCATCAGCTAAATGGCCATTAACAAGCTGAGCTTGGGAGTTGGGCAAGGTAATGCCTTGAACCCTCTGTTGGGAAACAACATTGGCCAGAAGATAGCCAAATCCTTCAACAACAAGCACATAGAGTGAAGGGGCAAGAGGACATCCTTGCCGTATAGAACGGAAAATCCCAAAAGAGGAGGATTGGTGGCCATTGATGGTGATGCAAGCAAAAGTGTCTGAGAAAAGAATTTGGATGACCTGAATAAAATTAGGGCCAAATCCCAAAGCTTTCAACATGGCAAGAATAAACGGTCATTCTATGCTATCATCGGCTTTAACAAAATCAATTTTGAGAAAGAGGGTTTTCTAGTCGGAGCACCTAGCCCACTCCATTCCCTCCCAAACAACAATGATATTATCAAGAATAAATTTGGATTTGATAAATCAAGTTTTTTCTAAGCGCACAATTTGAGGCGGGAGATGGTGAATTTTCAGAGCCAAGTCCTTAGCAATGATTTTGTAGGATACATTAAGGTGTGTGATAGGCCACCAATTGCAAATATCTTTAGGATCTCCAGGCTTAGGTATGAATTTGATATTTCCCTTGTTTATAATATTTCCCAAATTTTTTGAATGAAAAGCTTCAAGATAGACTTTATGAAGGTCATGGTCAATACAGTCCCAAAGGGACTTGTAGAATTCACACGGGAAGTCATCAACCCCCAAGGCCTTGTCATCTGCCATACAAAAAGTGGCTTCCTTCAAGTCATCAACCATGAGCAATGGCTCACAAAAAGCTTTTTGAGCAAAGGAAATCCTAGTCGGCACCACTGTAATGCACCTCTACAAGGCTTGCTAGTGCTCCAGCGTGTACTCTTGGGCAGTGAAAACTTTCTCATAGTGCTTAACAAAGGCCTAAAGAATATCGGGTAGATGAGAAAGGACCTAGAGCCCATATTTTATTTTTTTAATGCTAAGAGAGGAGTGCCTAGCATGCAAGGCTAGAAAAAATTCCTTGGAGGCTCGGTCACCAACTTTTAACCAGTGCAACATGGCTTTAATGTGTGCACCTCTTGTAGCATAATTATATGCAACTTACTTTTTTGTGCCTTAACTCCACCAACCTGACTTGCAAAGGAGGGGATAAAGGGTTAGCTGCAACAGCCTCAGTAGTCACGTGCAGGTTGACAGTGGTTGCCTCATAAGACCACCGGTGGAAAATGGCCAGTTGGCACCCATAAATGCGGAGAAACCTAGTTGTGTGAGTGACAGCATTGTTCCACCAATTAATCCAGCCATTAGAGTGAGCTGGTCGGTACTCTAAATTCTAGACTCTGTGAATGTGGGCCAATATGGGTTGATGAGAAAGTAGAGACATGTTCAAGAAGAATTTTTTTTTACAAGCTTGAGGTTGTCTTATCTCCCATTCAATGTGAAAAGAAATAGGGAAGTGGTCAGACAAAGTGGCATCCATCAATAGTTTAACTGGAAGTGAAGAGTTGTCAAATGAAAAGAAAGATTGAGCCAAAACCATTGCATGATCAAGGTGTTTAAAGACATTTTCAAGATCAGCTCTAAAATTACACCAAGTGTGCTAAAGGGAATGAGAATGGCAGCGGCCAATATTGGGATCAAAAAGCCCCAATTTATTATGCATGTAAAACCACACCTCACTTTCGCCAGCAACCCATTTGAATGGCATAATACTATCCTTATCATATGCCATCTCAGCCATATTGAAATCCCCATAAAGAAACCAAGTGGCTATTGGCAATGAGTCTACAATCCAACGCCAAAGAAAGTTGTGTTCAACAATATCATTAGAGGCATAAACATTAATAATCCCAAAAGAGTGATTATTAATATTGAGAAGGATCCAAACAAGTTGATGTGTGGGGTCGGACCCATGATCAACAACACAAGAGTGCCACCTAGGAGATAAAAGAATGACAACTCCACCACTCCCAACATCATGAGTCGTACAAAACATATGGTTGGCTAGCCAAAAAGAGCGACATGCTAAAGCAAGCAAAAAACTAGCAATTTTAACTTCTTGGAGACAAAGCACTTCAATACCATTATACTTCTACAAAGTATCCTGAACAGAATGCTTTCTGGAGAGGCCTATCAGACCTCGAACATTCCAAGAGAGGAAATTCATGGATGAAACTCCTCCATATCATCGAAGTTTGGTTCCTCCTCATTCAAGGTATAGAAATGATTCTGCAAAAAATCAGGTGGAACTGATCTGATTTGAATAGACGGAGAAGAAATTAATCCTTTCTCCTACACATATTAACCTTCCTCTAATGGCGGTGAAGGACTACAAGACCGTTGTTGGGCTCCTATCACAGGGGGAGATATTTTTTATTGCGCCATTATAATGGCAGTAGGTTGAGGCATAGCTTTCGGTTTGGGTCATGCCACCGAATTATCAGGCCCTATCGAGGCCTCTTTCCCCTTCATTGAAGGGTTTAAAACAACTTTAGCAGGCTCGAGGCCTTTGGGAATTGACCCAGAGCCATTGGCTTTGTTCTTAGGGTTTGTAACCATGGTCCATTTTTTATTTTCTTTGAGATTTTCTGAGTCCCGTGCGAAGAAGTACGAGGCACTGGCAAAGGGCAGTCCTTGATCTCATGTTCTATAGACCGATTGTTGGTGTAATTAATTATTTAATTACACTTTATTAAGTTTACTTAATTAATAAGCAAGATTTATTTAGTTGAGTTGTTTTAGGTCAACATTAGGGTTGCATGCATTGCTTTATAAAGCAAATCATCTCATGTAATTTCTTAATTCTAAATAATATCAATTTGCACATCTTCATGCAAAGCTCTATTTTTTTATTATTTTTCTCTTCTGTGGAAGGCCTTTTGGTTTGCATGCATGATCTTGGTTTCTAACATGTTATCAGAGCCTTGACATGCAACCCCTTTCTCAGATTTTTGAGAAAATCATTGCAGAGTTGTTTGGGGTTCCTTGAGGGTATCATGCCTTGAGTTCATCTATGCGGAGTTTTAGATCAGATCAAGCTTCACCATTGGATTTAGAGCGCTGGAAAAATTTAGGATTGGCTTTTATTTTTTTGATTTTGGTCATCGTTGAAGAAATCTGTGAGGGTTTCAAGCTCAGTGATTTTTTGCAAGCTCTAGAGGAAGCTGATTTTTCGGAGCATTTTGAGCACGAACAAAGGTCACCATCGCATTCACAATGGCCAAAAACCCTATGGATGCCTATCATTCGGTCAATTTTTGAGCACTTGATCCAAAAAGCAAAAAAAATTGCAAGGGAGATCGTACAACCTCCCCAGCATGCACTCCGAGGCACGATTTTTGAAAAAAATGCAAAAAAAATCGCATTCGTGCATTAGTTTTTGCACCGCTAGTGCAAATGGTCTCCACCACTGGGCGTCTGCTGCCGCCAATGGCTCCCCCACCCTACAGCGCCATTCGCCGAGGTCTTATGGGGGGTTGGGCGCATAGCCAACTCCCAACACCCTACCCTGGTCATATTGGCGACCAAGGGCTCCGTTGGATTTTTTTTTGCAGGGGGGGCCAATTTTATGTAGCAACGGCCAAATGGCCATCAAATTTAAGCTCGAAAATGATGACGTTAGTGGTTGTACGACCCCTTTTGCCCCCTATTATTATTGATTTGCCCTCAAGGAGCAGTTTTTTTTCTTTTTGGCATAACTTAGGAATACGGTATCGAAATCAGGCAAATTAGATATCGCTGAAAATCTGGTTCCGAGCACTTCCTTTTGGTGTAGTTTAATTTTCAGTAGTTTTTTGTTTAGCTGCATTTATTTATGTTTGAAGTCAGATGTTCATTTATGGCTTTCGAGCTCATAACTTTTTTCCACGATCTTCAATTTTCGCTATCTTTGCGGCATTGGAAAGTTATTGAGGAGATCTACATTGTTTTCCATGCACTTTTTTCTGTATCTATCCCAAGTTTATCATTATTCTAGATTTGGCCCGATAGGTGTTTTGGAGATTACTTGGATATTTTGGCAGTTGAGAGGATGCAACTTGAATCTTTGCACTTCATTTCAGTATCACATCATTCATTTTATCTACTGTTGCTTCATAGATTCCAAGGTTGTTCTTGTTTGGAGTTTTTAAGTGTTTCATGGCATCGGGTTTGTTGTTGCATTATTATGATTCCGATATGGTTTCTTGTAAACAGAAGTATCTTTCCTTGCTTGCCGGATTCAGGTTCCAATGTTACTCCATATTGTTCTTCCAGTGCTTCTTTGCAGTAGGTCATCTCATTGAGGGGGGGTTTGTCCCACTCGGTTTTCTCCTCTTTCTCTTACTATTTCATTGCATTTGTACATGGGTACCTGATCAAGCCTTGTTGTCGGGACCCATTCATGCTTTCTTGCATTCATCTTAGTTTTAGTTGCATGCTTTTTTAGTCTCCCTAAGTTGCACTTAAGGGAGGGTGTTGGTGTAATTAATTATTTAATTACACTTTATTAAGTTTACTTAGGTTTTTCTTAGGTAATAATTAGTTTACTTAATTAATAAGTAAGTTTTATTTAGTTGAGTTGTTTTAGGTCAACATTAGGGTTGCATACATTTCTTTTATAAATAAAATCATCTCATGTAATTTCTTAATTCCGAATAATATCAATTTGCACATCTTCATGCAAAGCTCTACTTTTTTATTGTTTCTCTCTTTTTTGGAAGGCCTTTTGGTTTGCATGTCTGATCTTGGTTTCTAACATTGACATCTATAGCAAGTGTTTGGAAAATTAAATTAAGTAATATTTTGGGTATGCCGGAAATTACCTATTTGAATATCAATGTACTATTTCAAATCTTAAGAAAGGTCCACTTCAACACATACCCATTTTTGGGGATAGGCCTGGAAAAATCTATCAAGCTCAATGCAAATAACCTTCCCTGGAGAGGAAGCAATATGACTCAAAAATGGCACACAAGGCAAGGGTAAACCTGGGAACTCAATCCAAACCAAGATCCACAACTTGGTGTCATCTGAGATAGTGAAATCCCAAGTCCACAACTAGAAAACCAACAAAGAAGACCTGACATACGAGGGACCATGCTCCAGGATTTCCTAGACATGACTGACCTCTACAAAGCGAAAAAGAAAAAAACCCTTGGTTAAATTTTGGACCATATCAAGGCACACCCCATGAGGGACCTAGGCCTTACTGACCCATTCTTTGAGCACACTTTCAGGGGGAGTCCTCCCAACAAAATACCCAACAAGGGTATTCTTTTCAATCCATTGACAAGCAAAATCAAATTAAGGCAAAGGAAAAACAACATCAATTGGGGAGTCAAAAGAATTACCTCATGGAACACTTTCAAAACAAATTTTTGAGGTCATTTTTCCAATCGAGGAGCCATTGAGCAAATTCATCGAACCACCAACACCAGCAAGAACTATTGGGTTAGATCCAGTTGAAGGCATATTAAAACAAAAAAATTGCAGCAAATGTGACCTCGTACACATAGGAAAAGAAGTAATTCTTGCACAGAGAGCGCAGTATGATACAAGAGGGCCCAAGAATGACCACAGACTCAAGAAAACCCTAGCAGAGCTCATACACCTTCTGCTTGTAAGTTTTTGGGTTTTGTTTTGGTTTGGTTTGGTTTGGTTTATCCTATTCTTTTAGGCTCTTGGCCCTTCACATAACTTCTTTAATTTTACAAGTGGTGACTCTATTTCCTAATGAAAAAGGTTTAAATATTTATATTTTAGGTCCATATAGCATCCTTTGTAATCCTTGTCCCTAGTTAGAGCCAATTGTTGCCTCAATTTCAGTCAACCACATGTTTGATAAAGTGATGTCGATAAATTCTTGAAGTTTATAACTTTTTTCAAGTTTCAAGGAGGTTCTCAAAACCTTTTTGACCTCCAAAAAGGTTATACTAACCTTATTAAAACTCGACTATCTTAATTTACATAAGTGTGTTTTTTATTGTCGGTATTGTCGACAATCGTTCAAGTTTTCAAAACCTTTTTGGTTTGTGATAAGATTTTGACAATTAAGTTTGAAGCTAACACTAATTTTACACCTATGATTCATGTTCAAAGACAAGTGTTAAATTTCATTTGGGAAGATGATATCAAAGGATTGAAAAGGTATTGGTGATCTTTCCAAAGTTTTTTAAATGTTTCAAAACTATTTTTGGGATCCAAAAAGGTTCTCATAGACTTGTGAAAACAAACAATCTCATCTAATGGCTTTCCCACATGAATATCTTTTGGGAATAACTCCAATTTTTTGGTAAAATCCTTAGTGAACGGTTAGTCTAAAAGAAGAATTTTTTGATAAAATCAAGAGGTTTAGAAACCTTTGCTAGAACTTGACAAGGTTCTCAAAAACCACTCAAAATCTCTAATGAAGCTTTCAAGCCATTGCTCATTTCAAAAAAAATTAAATGATGAAGGTTAGTGTTGAAGAGAAATGTCGCAAGTGTAGTATTAATGTTCCCTCTTGGCTTAATATCATTAGATATAAACACATTTGAGTTTCAAAAGAGGGTTATTTCAAAGAGAAACCAACAAAGTATTAGAAAATTAAAGAAAAGGAACTTGTAGGGCTAGCTACCAAACTACAACGAAAATAATTTCATCTAAATTAAAGGTACATGTCTACATTTCCCCACATTTTATTACTTTTGGGAGGTAAACTATGATAATTAGATTAGTTTTATGGAATGCAAGTCAGTTATGATATTTTAGTGGAAAATTAAAATTCTTCAAGCTCATCATGTTTTTCTTCTAGTAATTCATTTATATCTCTTCTCAATCATAATGAAGTACAAGTATTTAGGTTATGAGAATCTATCTAGAATTTCTAGCTCTCTTTAATAATTATGATACCAAATTAGTGCACATGAATTTGAAGAATTTTTAGGAAATAATAGAGAAGGAGGATAGGCCTCCAATCACACAAAGGTTAATAGAAAGTGAGTTTTTGCAAGCGGTTTCCTTCCCTATGATGGTACAATGCTCATACTTGGTCCTAGAATGTATAAATCCATATGCTATTCAAACTATATAAGCAAGGACCATCAACAATAGATTGGTTGTGAAATTGAGCAATGATACTTTTAATACTTTTCTTTGATTACCACACAGAGATAAATTTATTGATATAAATTTCACCATATATTACCAATATTTCATGAAAAAGAAAAGACAATACACAAACACAATTTCTTGGAAATGGCTAGACATACCTAAGAAAGGGAAATATGAACTACCAAAGAAATTACACCATCTCACTTTACAAAGGAAATTGAAGATATTATATTCCTCCTCCATCGGTTAAGAGGTAATGAGAATTTCCATGACTTTGAAGAATGGATGTATCTTTATTATCATGATAATCCATGTGTAGTAATTTATTGATTGGTTTAACCTCATCAATAATCAAATTAATTAGGAAATAACTCACTTCCCACTCAACAATGCATTTTGCATGTCTTCCTATTTGTTCTATGTAATCGCTAGTACAAGACCATGGCCAGGATTACACTTTGTAGATTTTTTTGATGAGAACATCCATATCTATGACTACTACATCCAATTTCAACTAAAAAAAGTTATAAGAGTTTCAAAATATTTAATGATGCATTCACCATGAGGATGGTCAAGGAGATTTATAGTGACATAGGTTTAAGGATATCTCCAGAGGCCATTCAACTCATTAACAACTATGGCTTCCATTTTATACAATTCCTAAGGTTCACCTATATTAGAGTTGGGTCATTTGATGGACTGTCCCATAAAATACCTAAGTATATCAAAGAAAAATTTATTCTCTTTGAGATAAGAAGATAGATAGAAAAAGTGAACAAGATATGCCAAGAGAGAAAAAAGGAAGTAATTCCTTTTCCTATCAACCTTGGTCATTATTCATGTAGGTCCATGTCTAATTCTTTTAATTTAGAAAAGGATTTAGTAAAAACTATTCATTTTTTATGACAGAAGATTTCATTTTGATAGAAATGAATTTATTAAAATAAATTTGTAATTAGAATCAATTTTTTACCATCTCCCAACCCTAGAAGACTATTGGGAAAACTATGATTATGAATATGAAGTTAGAAGAAGGGTTTGGATGATATCATCATTGAAATAAATTGTTACTTTTAAATTGAATTGTCATATTCATGATATTGAAGATGATGAATCTAATCTAGTTGATCCCATCTTCGTTGATTGTATACAAATGTAACCTATCTTGTTAGCTCACTAAAGTGTAAAAGAGGTTGAAAATATTGAGGCAAAGACTGCAATAGTTCTCAAAAGATTTAGTGAGTGGATAATGAAGAAGGTTACAGAAGAATCTAATGTCACACCTCACTAGTCTAAGAAGATTCCAGATCATGCTAAGAGAAGTCAAAGGAAAACTCCTTCTACTCAATAAATGTATCCAACTCAAAAAACAACCACAATAAAGAAGGAGATGATGATGAAGGCCCTCTAGAGAAGAGACTCACATAAAAGACTTGTGTAGAGGCATCTAAGAAAAGGAAAAGAAGAGGTTGGACCCCATGATAGGAGAGTATAATGAAGAATATACAATTGATATACCTTATTATCCATCTTAGGAAAGTGATTCCTCTACTCCTAGATCTCTTCCAAATTCACCTTCATCAAATGTACCTCCAATCCCTCACACTCAAGTACACTAGCCCAACCCCTCCTTCTTCTATAGAAGTAGAAATATTTTATACTCATCTTAATAGATCTTTAAAATTTGTTTCTCCTACTATTGGGTCACCTTTAGCTTCTTCCTCCATTTCCTAGTTAGAAATAACCCTAACTAAGAAAATAAAGTTCAATTGAACCTCCCTAATAAGGATATTGTTGGGAAACTTCTTCAAAGAACCCCACAAGCTAAGAAGTTGAAAACTACTTCTAAGAAATTGGAAAATACCACTACAGGAAGCATGTATGTAGAGGTTTCTCACCCCTCTACACATAATGAAGCAAATCAAATAACTATGAAGGCTTTTAATATCGTGCTAGATTTGATTTGGGGCTCATAATAAGAGATAGTGATGTATATAAATTTAAAGTATCAGTCATTAATCTAGTGGAGAGGACAAAAAAAGATAAGAAAACAAAGGATCAACTAAAACAAGTAAGATTTTTAATATAATTCTTAAAATTGCTTATTGATCCTTCAGCTCAAAGTTGGAAGTTTGAAAGTTTGTCATTGTTGATGCATCTTTGCAACATGAGCATGAATTGTACATACATCGGTTGATTAACCCAGTGTTTTCATTGATGTCAATATTATGGGGAAGCATTTTTGGTGTCATTTGTATAGTACTAATTATGTCGTAAAATTGATCTATCAGGAATTTGGTTAAGTGTTCCCTTTTAATGATGTTGTGGTTTAGTGTGTCAATTTTTGGGTCCGCACTTCACCGCAAAAAGATATCAATGATAGAGTTCGACTTTGAACATCACTGTTGAACCGTAAATAAAATAGGTGTGAGTTCACCCATTCTCCTTAGGTCATTCAATAATGTCCTAAGATCCTAATTGGATTGAATATCAACCTCAAAGGTGAGTCAATTCTCAGCAAGGAAGACCTAGGATGGGTTCGCTGAAGCTTTGAGGGGTTCACCACCAAGCAAAACCTTGGAAAAGAAAAATAAGAATTCAACTCACAAAACCTAAAAATGCAAGCTAAATAAATGATGAAATTATGCAATAGCAAGTTAGGGTATGTGTACCTAGAAGTTCTGGAAATGTAAAGAAGCTGTCAAAAAGTGCTATGGAGGACTAAGATGAAATATAATGAGGATTCTGGAAAATTAAAGAAGTTGTATTGTTTTCTTAGTCCTGCTATTGCTTTTTGGGGAAAATGTGGAGTCTTCAGATGTCGAAACCGGATCTAAAATATTTTTTGAAAAATAAACTTGGGAGGACTAAGACACCCTGGGTGGCGACTTAGTCCCATCTAGGATTTCTGAAATCTCTAAATGTGGCCTAGAGGTCCAAGGTATGCACTCCCTTTTCCTTAGATCTCATGTTCGGAATCTTCCAGATTTGGCCTATAGGTGAGTTTCTGTGAAGATGACAACTTTGTGATGCAACTTTGCACTCCAAATGATCTTCAATACTTCAACCTAAATCTACAATCACAAACACACAAGAGGAGAAAAACTTGTTGATTGTTAGTAAATGGGGGTTTTCCTTGGTCAAACCCCTTATTGGTAATTAAACCTTGAAATAGAATGAAATGGAGGGAAATGGTGAATGAACAACATGCAATGTTACAACTCATGAAACCCTTGTGATGAAGTCTGCAAACTTGTGTGAAATGGCTAGCTTGAATGTAGATCTTGAATCCAATAGATGATTGATAGATCTTGACTTGAATTTCTTACTTGAATCAAAACCCTACATCACAAATGTTAGCTCAAAAAAAAACACACATGATGCAACAATCTCCTTGATATGATGCTTGAATCTTGATGATGGCTCCAAATTCTTGATGAATTACTCTTGATCCCATAAACTTGCCTTAGAAATGAATGCTCAAGTTGCTAGGATGAGAAATGAGTTAATGAACCTTGTATTTACACTTATGCATGCTTAATATCCTGAAATTACATCACAGCAAGCTGACATATGAATTCATTAATTAAAGGAGGCCAAATCTTGTTAGAATTTAAAATTAAATCCCAAAAAAAACTAAAGGGGAACTAAGATGCCCTAGGTGGCATCTTAGTGCCAAGTCCTAAAAACTTGGGACACAGACTCCAAAAAGGGGCCCATTTAATGTTCCATTGAAAAGGGTCCCAAGACCTCAGGGGGACAAAGACGCCCTAGGTGGAATCTTAGTCCCGACCCAAAAATTAGGGACACTCAACCAAAATCATTAAATTAACATTTATCCATTAAGGTTTGTCAGAATTTTCCAAAAAAAAGATATAGTTTATGAGGCTTGTGGGTGCAAAATAGGACCAATTAAGACATCAATAAAGATAAATAAAGCAAGGCAAGCCCAAAAAAGTGGGAAAATGCAAGGGTATGCATTTTCCTACACTACATTTAGCCCCCACTTTAGTGAGAGGATGAACTTGCTTCAAACTCACACTAAAGTAGTCAGCCATGCAATCATCATCCTCTCACTAAAGTAGCCAGCTGTGCAATCAAGAGGGGTTCAAATGTACAAATTTTAGTAAGATAGGATGACAATAATCAAGAGGGTAGCCAAGCCCCCAAGATCGAGATCTCATGGTAGACCAACATAGGAACAAAGGAACACACTTGCGGATGATATATGAATCCATAACCAAATCACAAACATACACCATCAAAGATAGAAAATGAAAAGGCGAAACAAAGAGGAAAATGAAAAATGTAATAGATGAAGCTTCGACTGGCCATCCAATGCGTTGTGGACCGGGTCTAGGTTGTTTGTCCAGAAATATTTACAAGTGAAATACGTTGTCCACTATGTAAACAAAAGCGCATGATCACAAGGGCTAGTGAAGCTATTTTTTCATTAGTTGAGCCCCAAGAGGTCCATATCAAATTCATAGCCCCATGACTATGATAAGGAAAAAAATAAAATGCATTCTCACAAGGGCTAGTGAAGCTAGTTGTTCACTAGGTGAGCCCCAGGGGACCATATGCCATACCTCCATGACTTTAATAAGGTACAAAAAGAAAAATGCAACACAACAAGAAAGAGGGATGTTCAAAGGGATTTTGCTTAGTTTGTGTGAGGTCTTAATCTTAAGGGACATTGTGCTTAACGTCTCTGAAAAGGGGATAAATACAAGGTCTCATCCTAGGGAACATCATACCTAATGTTTCCAAGAGAGGAAAAGTGCAAAAGGTCTCATCTTGTTTCCAAGAGAGTAAAAGTGCAAGGTCTCATCCTAAGGAACATCGTACCTAATGTTTCCAAGAGAGGACAAGGAAATATCACACTCTCAAAGGAAGTAAAACCCAATGACACTACCAAGAAAAAGGACATACCTCAAAAAGGAAGGAAATCACACAAGGAACATGAAAACAAATGGAATGAAATCTTTCCAAAATAATGCCAATGTATGCCCCCACTTTAAAGAAATTGTTAAACACCATACTGTGAGAAATTACTTTAAAGTAGACAAACATGGAAAAGAAAATGGAAAAGAGGGTTGCTCCCCATAAACACATAAGGGATCTATGGATTCAAGGTTAGTATCTGTTTTAGCTACAATGATATTAGAGAGCTCGAAAATGTCATCATTCCCCAAATACACATAGAATTGGAAGAATGACACAAAGAGAGAAAAATTAAAATGAAAAACCTTTTGGGTCAACATGGAAGAGACATAGGGTATCTCACTCCTTGCGTCATCCCCAAAAGGAAAACACAAGACACAAATGAAATGGAAAAGAAAAGATAATTAAAAATCTTTTGGGTCAACATGGAAGAGACATAGGGTGTCTTGATGCCTTGTGTCATCCCCAAAAGGAAAACACAAGACAAAAATTAAAATGAAAAGAAAAGATCAATGACAAGGCTAAAGCTTATGACATATAGAAGAATGAAGGTACAAATAGAGGAATGCACAAAGAGAGAGAGAGAGAGAAAGAGAGAGATAGAGAGAGAGAGAGAATCAAATAGAACATCATGGGGGATCACATTACGCACATGCAAACACAAAAAAGAAAGAAAAAAGGAAATCAAAAATACTAATAAAGCACATGCGAGTCAACCATCTATCAGGTCATCTGCATCCCAATCTTTTTCAATATATGTAGAATGCATATCACTAGTCAGAGGGACAACATCAAGTGTTGTATTAGGATAATCACCAGGTTCAACACATGGTGCATCACTCAGTCGAGGAGGATTGTCATGGTTGTTATTTTTTAAGCTCATAGAAGAGGAAAATAATAAATTCAACTCATTATGCACTTGCTCGTCTATTTTAGTTGTTTCTTCATCGCCATCCAAGTTAACCACAATAAGAGGACAAATGATAATATCCATAGAAGGTGTGAGTCCTTC
This sequence comes from Sequoiadendron giganteum, assembly GCA_007115665.2. Taxonomy (NCBI): domain Eukaryota; kingdom Viridiplantae; phylum Streptophyta; class Pinopsida; order Cupressales; family Cupressaceae; genus Sequoiadendron; species Sequoiadendron giganteum. The sequence continues at coordinate 429,612,275 of CM021107.1, read as the reverse complement.
CTATGTTGGAGACATGGGATCTATTTATTCTAGTAATGGAGGAGGCTCATTGTTTATTGCTTCTATCAAGTATGGATTTTGATTTTCAATATTATTTTCTCCATTCATATTGTGAGTAATAGAACGACATCTATGCCTATGCTCTCTAGCATTTTGGTTTCTTTTATTATGGTTTTCAAGCTGCATTTGTGTAGGAGTGGGTTGGTCAACCATAGGTCCATTTGCTTCTTGTGAGGGAAGAACTGAAGAAACCATGGAAGGTTGTTCAACCACTTTCTCTTTGGCTTTATGAATTTTCTTAGGAGGTGGATTAGGACTTGTTTGGTTTTCTCTTGGTCTCTTGTAGGAAATAGGTAAAGGATTTTTGATGGAAGGTTCTTGGTTTGTTGGAAGGGATTTAGGATCAATATTGTTTTCTTCAAGTGGTAGAGGTTCAAGCATGGGTGGAGGAAAATTATCAAGGGATAACTTGGCTATGCATTTTTCTTTGAAATTTCAGTAGGATAGGAAAAGGAAGTCCTCACAGGGTCTTATAGGTTCCATGGGTTGGGGCCAAAAATAATCTGAGGAAAAATTTCCATGGGAAGATGGAGGTCTAAAGCCACTATGGTTCACAGTGAATATTTCATTTTTGACCTGAAACTTTAAGCATTTATGTACAACGGACGGGACCACACTCATGGAGAAAATTAATTTGTAGCCTAGCTTCACATGAAATTGATCCAAATTAGAGATGATAGAGAATTATACATTTGATTTCTTCGGTCCTACATGTAAAGGGAGAGTGATCAAGCCCATCATAGCATGAGCAAAACCATCATGTGTTTTAATCCATTCTTTTTGTTTATCATATCTATCTTGGGTAAGTTCATGCACATATAATAGTTCTTATGTGATCACATTCTCTCAACAGATATGATCAATTAAAATCCCAAGAGTGGGCATGTTATTGATTCTACCGGCTATGTAAAGAGGACCATAAGATGCATGTTTGATTGTTTCTTCGGAAGAGAAATTAATATCAATGGTCATTATGATTTGTTGTTTATGAGGCTCGATATCAATCACTCCTATCATTGTATTAATATAACTTTGTTCATTAGTATCTATAGGATTATTTTCATCATCATCCATAAGATTTTATTTGTTATTTCTCATGTTATCATCATTTTTGTCAACATTAATCACATCGAGCTTAGTTTCACTAGCCTTAACAAATGAAATATTGTGGTTAGGCATGGGATTGGTAAAGATTTGCAATTTTTGGTTAGGAGGGGCTACAAATTTATTACCTTTTTCATTCACACATTTAATTAGAATATGATTAGAATCAATGACGTCTTGCACAATATGTTTAAGACGCTTGCAATGTTTTGTATCATGTCCTTTTTGTTGGTGATAAGCACAATAGGAATTGTGTCTAAATCTCATAGGTAATGGTTTGCTAGGGTCAAGAGGTCGGATGGGAGGTAAGGTAAGCATGTTTTTGTTTATTAGCTGAGTCATGATATTTTGAAGTGTGTCGGGTAAGGGAGAAAATTTCCTTTGTTGATCCCCAAAGATATAAGGATTACTCCTTTATAGCAACTACTTTGGTATCAACTTTTTGGGTAGGTTGAGAGGTGGAGTTTAGTTGAAGGAAACTTTATTTTTTCATTTGAAAGGCTAGTAAGTGTTTTGGTTTGAAGATTTAGACTTTTCAGGATGGGAAGAGGTGGATTTAGCTTAACAACTACCTACAGAATTCTGATAGTCTCATAGGGTAATGCATAAGTGCATGAAGGAAGGGAATTTCATCATGGTAATATTGTCTCTTATATTACTTTGTAAATTCTGTATGAACATCTTTTGAAGGTTAGAATTGTGAATATTCACACTAATTTGGGAATAAAGTAATTGGTAACGAGAAATAAAGTTACTGACCTTTTCACTCTCATTTTGCTTGCATCTTATCAAATCAGCTAATTTCATTTCAAGAACCATATTCACTTGGAAATGGTTAATAAAGGCTTCAAAAAGTTCATTGAATGAATGAATTGAGTTATTCGGTAATGCAGATAACCAGTCCAAGGCAATTTATTTTAAGGATCAGGGAAAAATCTTAGCCAAAATTTTTTGCTCAAGGATAAAGTCACTACATAAAGCAGTAAAGGCATTAACATGATTAGTAGGATCTCCCTTTCCTCCATATTTCTCAAATCTAGGGATCACTATACCTTGTGGCACTGGAGTTCTCAATATCTCCAAAGATAGTGGTTTCTTTTGACATAATATGAAGGTGGACCATTTTGAATTTTATTGATGGTGGCAACTTGATGTTGAATGCATGAAAGGATTTATAAAAGGTGGTTAATGATAGGATCATTGCTTGTGGTTTGAGATGGAGGTGAATATGGTGGTGGTGTGTATGTGTTGGAAGGACAAGTGAATGGATTGCTTACGGGAGGAGATATAAGATTAGATGCCACATAAGTATAAGGAGCAATAGTGGAAATGTTTGAGGTAGGAAGGATATTGCTAGTTGGTTGCATCGTTATGGACAATTGAGGATTGATATAGGTGGGAATTGAGGTTATGGTTGAAGATGGATGAGTTTTATTTCCTCCTTGTCTTTGCACATTGTTTGAATTTTGAGCACCAGTAGTGGTGGAAGGAATATGTTTTCCAAAAATTTGAGCGATTTTATGCACTACTTCTAGTCCTTCATCACTTTCCATCATGTGGTGAATACTATTTGTGGAAGGTATTGCAGTGTTTGAAATTTTTTTAGTACTCACACTATCTTGCAAATGAGCTAAGTCTTCATACATTTTCATTATGTTTTCTTGAGGGATGTGATCAACCATTGTTTGAATACTTGGCATAGCATTTGTAGGTAAGGTAGGCATGGAAAAAGAGGTATCAAAGGTATGGCCCATACCTAGTGAACTAATACCAACACTAGGAGTAAGAGAGCTTGATAACCCAAGATCCACAACAAGTGTTTTATCATGGGATGCCATGAGACTTGCACTTTGTCTAACCATAGTATTAGAAATAGGACAACAAGTAGTACATCTCATGTAAGGGATAAACCAAAGAAAGTGCAATGAACACAATATCCTATGCTTACAATTACACTTGAAATGAAATAAATTGGAATGACAGCAATTTTGCAAACTGAAACAAAAAACTTACATCCCATAGAAGCAGAAAAAAGAAATTGCAAATCCTGGAAACTAGAAATTCAAAGTCAATAGGGACTAAGATGCCAATAAGGGTGTCTTGGTCCTACTAGTGTCATTTTGAGGTTCCAAGGACTGGAACAAGTAGAAAACACTAGATAAAGGATTTTGAGCTAGAAACCTTAAAAGGGACTAAGACACTAGGAAGGTTGTTTTATTCCTAGCAGAGGTTTTTGTCAAAAAAAATGCAAATTTTGGATTGTCTACAGTGTTCATAGGTTTCCTATTCAGGGACTTGGTGTTTGGAAAAGAAAAGCTATGCAAATGAATGCAAGAAAAATGAACTAGTGACAAGCAATTGAATGTAATTTTTTCAATTTTCAATGGAATAACAGTGTTTCTAAATTCAATTAGGATGATTAAAAATGCACTTTTCAGTTTTTCAATGAAATAAGATGATTCAAGAAATAAAAATTGCAACCTATATGCACTTTCACTAATGTAAAAATGAGAAACCCTAGATGCAATTTCACTAAGTATGAGAAACCCTAGATGCAATTTCACTAATGCAAGATGCAATGCAAGAATGAATACAACCTAGATCTAGGATTTTAATGGACTCCAAATCAAAAAATGAATTCTCAAAGAAGTTGGGTTCACCAAAATGAACCGTAAAGAAAATAGGTGTGAGTTCACCTATTCTCCTTAGGTCATTTAATAATGTCCTAGGAATCCTAATTGGATTGACTATCAACCTCAAAGGTGATTCAATTCTCAACAAGGAAGACCTAGGAGGGGCTCTTTGAAGCTTTCAGGGGTTCACCACTGAGCAAAATCTTGGAAAAGACAAATAAGAATTCAATTCACATAACCTAATAATGCAATCTAAATACATTATGTAAATGATGAAATTATGCAACAAGTTAGGGTATGTGTACCTAGAAGTTTTGGAAATGTAATGAGGATTCTTGAAATGCAAAGAAGCTATCGAATTTTTTTATGGAGGACTAAGACGCCCTTATTGTCGTCTTAGTCCTGTTGTTTTTCAGGGAAAATGCGGAGTCTTTGGATGTCAAAATCGGATCTGAAATCATTTCTGAAAAATAACCTCGAAAGGACTAAAATTCCCTAGGTGGAAACTTAGTCTCATTCAATATTTCTAAAATCTTTGAATGTGGTCCTGAGGTCCAAGGTCTACACTTCCTTTTCCTCAAATCTCGGGTTTTGAATCTTCTGGATCTAGCCTATAGGTGAGTTTTTTTGAAGATGACAACTTTGTGATGCAACTGTGCAACTTTGCAACTTTTCAACTTTGTACTCCAAATGATCTTCAATACTTCAACCTAAATCTACAATCACAAACACACAAGAGGAGAAAAACTTGTTGATTGTTAGTAAATGGGGGTTTTCCTTGGTCAAACCTCTTGTTGGTAATTAAACCTTGAAATAGAATGAAATGGAGGGAAATGATGAATGAACAACATGAAATGTTACAACTCACCAAACCCTTGCTATGAATTCTACAAACTTGTGTGAAATGGCTAGCTTGAATGTAGATCTTGAATCCAATAAATGATTGATAGATCTTGACTTGAATTGCTTGCTTGAATCAAAACCCTACATCACAAATGTTAGCTCAAAAAAAAAAACATGATGCAACAATCTCCTTGATATGATGCTTGAATCTTGATGATGGCTCCAAATGTTTGATGAATTTCTCTTGATCTCATAAAATTTCCTTAGGAATGAATGCTCAAGTTGCTAGGATGAGAAATGAGTGAATGAACCTTGTATTTATACTTATTCATGCTTAATATCTCAAAATTACATCACAACAAGCTGACATATGAATTCATTAATTAAAGGACGCCAAATCTCACGAGAATTTGAAATTAAATCTCGAAAAAGCTTAAGGGGGACTAAGACGCCCTAGGTGGCATCTTAGTCCCAAGTCCTGAAAACTTGGGGAATAAACTCCAAAAAGGGGCCCATTTAAGGTTTCATTGAAAAGGGGGTCCCAAGACCTCGGGGGGACAAAGACACCCTACATAACGTCTTAGTCTCGACCCAAAAATCAAGGACACTTAGCCAGAATCATTAAATTATCATTTATCCATTAAGGTTTGTCGAGATTTTCCAAAAAAAGATATAGTTTATTAGGCTTTTGGATTCAAAATAGGACCAATTAAGACAAAAATAAAGATAAATAAAGCAAGGTGGTCCCAAACAAGTGTGAAAATTCAAGGGTATGCATTTTCCTTCATCTCTTTATTCAATATATCAATGTGGGAGATTTTTCATTTCCTTGAGAAGAATGTTTTTATGTTGTGGTTCTAAAGATAGTCTCACGAATGGCGACAAAATGTGAATTTGAAGAAAGATTGAATCTGGAAGTTCTTGTGATTAGGTCAAATTCTTGTCCAACCTAATACATGATATGTGTTGAGAAGATTCAATATACATTGTGGATGATAGTTGGATCTATTTTAGATCCATGCCAATCTAAATTATGTATTGCACATTTTGCTTGGGTGTGAACATGATTTTGAATCATGTGTGGTGTCAACAAAAGCTATTTTGGATTGTTTTGTTTGTATTTAATCAGTCCAACCTAATTTATGTGTGTGAATGTAATTGAGTATATATATATGAGTCATTTTGGAGTTGAGGAAGGAAATGAACAAGCAAAAAATGGCATATCAGGTGTGAGTGATCTTATATGATGCGAACATGTGAATTCAGTGGTAAGATTTTAGAATCTAAGAAAATTTGTTGAGTTACTGCTAAGAAGAGTAGTACTATATATTCAGAGCTTCAAAGGAACTGAAATACAACACAAGGAAGGTGTGCTTTGCATCAATTCATACTTTGGAAGTGAGCCCTTTTTGTATTGTACTTAACTTTGGTTGTGAGACTTATAAGGATAGTGTGTCCTAGCAGTGAGCCCCTGTAATATACCATATCCAGATATAATATATTGTGAGCTAATCCTCACCATGTTTTTTCCCATTTTGGTGTTTCCAAGTAAAAATCCTGGTGTTCATGTGTTATGTGACTGGATTGTGCATTTAGAGCCTTGTACACTTGGAACCTTGTGAGAAATGGACTTTATTTATTTTAAATATAGTGGTGGATCAATATGTAAATGATTAATTAGTTGACTAGACCCAACTTTTTATTTAATTAATGATGAGGGACATTTTAGATGAATTAATTAAATATTGTGTATCTATTTAATATATGAGAGAACATAATGTGTATTTATTCAATTAAGGTGGAAATATTAGAAGAAAGACTAAATTAGTTAGATTTATCAAACAAATAAAAGTAATTTATGTAATTAATAGTAGATGAATTCTTAGATTCATTAATTAAATAATTAAGTTAATAAATGATGAAAGATAAAAAAATATATTAATCACATAAATAGTATTTATTTAATTAAAATTTGAAGTATATTTTTCAGATGGATCTATCATGGTGATCCCGAAAGCACAAAAATCCTTTGTTTATGGTATTTTAACATTCAAAATTTGAGTTTCAAGTGTCAGCTTTTGGGAACTAATTTTTTGGAAATTAGAATAAATGCTTATAAATAATTGGTCTTTTCATTCTTTATTTTTGTTAATGTGTTTTGGTGATTGGACAAGTTGTGTTCAAAATTTTTATAGAATATTGATTCACCCGCCCCCCCTCTCAGTATTCTAAATGTTCAACAATTGGTATTAGAGTACTAGTTCCTTTAGAAAATACTAATAGCTTCAGGAAGACCTTGGAAGTTTGAACACATGGCTGAAAAGAAGTGTCCTATTCCTCTGGATGAAATTTCTACAATTGAATATATAGAAGATGACTGCATATTTGACAAAGAATAACTTAAATCCACTCTTGAAGATCTTGATAGAGTTGAAACTAAGAAAAAAAGCCTAAAGGAAAGACTAGGAGAAGCACATGAATGCATCAAAAAGCTGAGAGAACAAATTAAGAAGTTCAAAGAAAGACATAGGGAAGTCAATGTATAGTTGAAGCAAGCAAATGAAGAAATCACCAGACTGAAAGTGAAAATGAAAGAAAAAGGAAGGATTGAGAAATTTTTGAATGCATTGGTACAAAGAAAGACTGAAGAATGCTCTAGACTTGAACAAGAAGTGGTAAATCTCAAATCTAATCTAGAAAAGGAAAGAATACATGAGGAGAAATTTAAAATAAGCACCACAATGCTTGATGAATTGATTGCAATACATAAACCCTCTAAGGAAAAAGGTGGTTTTGGACTTGAAAAGGATAGAGTTCAAAGGAAAATTAGACACCTAACAAGGTTGATAATCAAAATAAGATTCAATTCAATAGGATACAATTTAGAAATCAAAGAAGCAATGTTAGAAGACCTTCCATCAGACAACCAAATGCTCAAAGGTGCCCATATTTCAATGGTATTTTTTTCATGCAATAAATTTGGATATAAGGCAATAGAATGTAGAGGTAGGATGAATCAAAGTGTTGGATCTTCTTTGGACAATGTTTTGCTTGCAAGAAATTTGGACATAGAAGTACTAAGTGTAGAAGTTAGATGATGAATAGATATAATACTAGGAGAATGTTTCAATCTTTCAATGACTACTATTATACATGCAATGTATTTGGACATAAGTCTAACTAGTGCAGATCAAGGATGAATAAAAGTTAGAGAATTATTGTGTGCTACACTTGCAACAAACCCGAACATATTTCAAGAGTTTTCAAAAGAAAAAATAGAAGACATCCCAATCTAGTAAAGAGGAATGAACCTATGAAGAAAATTGATCCTACTAGGGTTAAGAAGGAAATGGAAAAGATATGGAGAAAAAAGGAGGAGTTTGAGAAAAAAGATGAATCAAGGACCTCAAATGCATTTGTATCTATCTCTGGTACATATATTTCTTCTTAAAACTAAGCCCATGCTAAGGCATAGGGAGAGCAATAACAAAAAAATCCAATAGCCCCCTGAAGATATAAGGTGTCAAGACATGGCATGAAGATATATCATGGAAGAGGAATTTTTGAAGCTATAGAAGAAAATTGTGGAAGGAAATATAGTGTTGTGGAAGTTTGCAAAGCTTCTATAAATTAATTGTGGATACAAGGTTTCGAAGTTTATCAACCTTTTTCTGAAGCATTTATTATTGAAGCATTTATTGATATGGGTCAAATAATGGAGATAAAAATGTATTTGAGAAGATAAATTTAGTTGATGTGAAGTAGAAGTAAATTCAAGAAGATGAAGTGGATTCGAGGTATCTCTCTAAAGAAAAACATCAAAACCATAATTCTCATCAAAGCAAATTCAAGAGGTATTCTGCCCACTCGATTCTTCTTCAAAAAATTTATTTTAAATTTAATGGAAGGGTCAAAGGTAGTAAATTTCTTAGGGAGACCACAAGTTAAATTGAAGAGGGATTCTTGGAAAGTTTTGTTAGAAGACTCGACAGGCTCATTTTTTGGAACTCCCTTTGGAGTTTCACCTACTGAGGATATCTATGCATACATACATGGGAAAATAGAAGAAATTTCCTCTATTGGATTAAGTGTTCTATGGACAAGTGAATTGGAAGAAAATTACGATACCATTAAACCAAAATACAAAACCCTAGTTGAAAATAAATTGTATATGTGGCAGAAGTTTCCACTATTTGAATTCAACAAGAGGTACATTAGAACTATATTGAGCATAATTCATGATGAATCTATCTGGATTGATGATGCATATTCAATAACCAAGGAAGCAATAAGGGATGTAACTAGTTTATGGTCCTCTAGACCAATTCTAGGTTGGAAGTTTTTCAATGCCAAGGAATTAATTGAAAAGGCTATTGCAACTCTTGAAGGAAAGGAACTCTCCTTGAGTACATAAGGAAATATGGCTATTTAATATGTTGCAATGGTTGTTGGACATAAAATCTTCCTACCTAACAATGGCTATATAGTCTCTACTACTACTCCTCACATTGCACTTAACATGATTGAAAATGGGGTTGATTATGATATTTGTGAGTTATTTAAATAGAACTTGATGAAAATTTGAAGGAAATCAAAAAGAAAAAGCATACGTTTAATATGGTACTTTGATAGTCTATTTAATTTTCTACTTCATGAAGGAAATACCAGTAATTGGAAAAGTAGAATGGTCAAATACAAAACCAGTAGCACATTAGATAAGAAATATTATGATGAATCTTGGTGGATCAGATGCTCGAGAGGATGCTCTTGCAGCATTCTTCAAAAAATTTCATATGAGAATGAATGAGAGAATAAGAATAACCAAGAGTGTGGTGGAAAGATACTCTAGAGACATCAATTTCCTTGTTTCTACTAATTTTTTCTATATGGAAGTAATTGAGCCTAAACTTGTTTGGACTTATAAGTATGATTATGAAGTGACTGAGGAGGAAGTTGTCCATTATGCAGAAGTGCTTCTAAGAATCCCTAAGGACCCTAGAAGATCAGGTTTAGAGGACGGGTAAATGATTGAAGCCTCCAACAATTCTAGGAGAATAGGTAAGAAAAGGAAAAGTGTTTTTATTCCTCTAGTTGAGAGCAAGCAAGAGGATACAAAAAAAGAAGGAATATTACAAACTGATGTGACCCAGTATGAGCATGAAAGTAGAAGTAAACAAGACTTGGATGAAGCAATAAAAATTTTCTAATAGGTAATCCCCGGTGCAAGCATTAATACATCCTAGTGTCTACTATAGAAAATATTAGAAGTATGGTTGATTTATTGAAAGCATACATCTTCGGACTAAAAGAACAAATTGGGAATGAATTAGAAGCAAGGACTAAAGAGGAGAATCTAGAAGATATCAAAAAGAAATGTGCAGATGCACATCATAGAACCTTGAAGGGATTGAAGGATGTTCAAATTTGTGAAGAAGAAGCACAGAACTTAATATCATATTGTCTAAAGTGGTCTAAACACACATTAAGTACAAAGGATGAAATGATCCAAACTAAAATTTGAATAGGAACTCAATCAGATTTTTATGATTTAGCAAATGAAAAGAACAATCAAAAGTGGTCTTACATTATGCAACTACAGGATAATTTCTTTGCTTTAGAAAAACAAAGGATAGAGACAATCAAGCAATATGTGGCACTAAGGGACTTAATAAAGATAAAGCACACTCGTATATCCAATGCCCTTGCCAGTGCTAATAAACTATTAGAAATAAATCGCAGCCCCAGCACTGTGGAAGAAGGAATAGTCTCTAACAAAGCTTGAACTACTATACAGGACTCTTGTAGATGCAAATTTTTTTGGGAAGAAGAAAGATCTACCTGGCAGGATACCCTGAAGAAACTCAAAGGATCTGCATCTTCAAGTTGATATGTCTTACTTTTATGATCAATTATCTATTTTCTTCTTTTGAAGAAGATGCATACATATATATATCCAAGGGAAGCGTATTGGTCCCCTGCATGACCTTTTCCAATGATTTCAAAGGGCGGGAGATAGTGGGAAGAAAAAAAAAATTGTTAGTACATTTTGGATGATTGGAAAACCTTTTTGGAAATTCAAGGTTAATTATGAAAGGGGGAGTTAAGGTTAGGAAGAAATAAGTCTTGATTCATGACATGGAAAATGTTTTTGATATGCATGTTGCCATCAATGACAAAGGGGGATATTGTTCGAAGTTTGGAAGTTTATCATTGTTGATGCAACTTTGCAACATTAGCATGAAATGTACATACATCAATTGATTCAGTTGACTTGGTGTTTTCATTGATGTCAACATTATGGGGAAGCATTTTTGGTGTCATTTGTACAGTACTAACTATACCAGAAAACTAATCTATCAGGAATTTGGCTAAGTGTTCCATTTTGATGATGTTGTGGTTTAGTGTGTCATTTTTGGGTCCGCACTTCACCGTAAAAAGAGTTATAACTCTACACTTTTAACCATATCTAAGACTGGATTATATAGCTATATTCAAGATCTTGTGAAGTTTTGTGAAGCGTATTGAATGATATCAATGACAGAGTTTAAATTTGTACATTACTAGCATCTCTTTGTTCAATATATCAGTGGGGGAGATTTTGCATTTCTTTGAGAAGAATGTTTTTATGTTGTGGTTCTAAAGATAGTCTCATTGATGTTGGAAAAATGTGAATTTAAAGAAAGATCGAATCTAGAAGTTGTGTGTATTGGGAAGCGTATGTATGAATGGAAGTTCTTGTGATTAGGTCCAATTCCTAGCTGACCTAATACATGATATGTGGTGAGAATATTACATATACATTGTGTATGTTAGTTGGATCTATTTTAGATCCATGCCAACCTAAATTATGTATTGCATGTTTTTCTTGGGTGTGAAGATGATTTTGAATTATGTGTGCTTTCGACAAAATTTGTTTTAGATTTTTTGTTTACATCTAATTAGGCTAACCTAATTGATGTGTACGAATGTAATTGAGTATATATATATGAGTCATTTTGGAGTTGAGGAAGGAAATGAGTGAGAAAAAAATTACATATCAGGTGTGAGTGGTATCATATGATGCAAACATGTGAATTCAGTGGTAAGAATTCAGAATCTGAGCAAATTTGTTGAGCGACTGCTAAGCAGAGTAGTACTATATATTCAAAGCTTCAAAGGAACTGAAATATAGCACAAGGAAGGTGCATTGTGCATCAATTCATACTTTGGTAGTGAGCCATTTTTTTACTGTACTTAACTCTGACAATGAGCCTTATAAGGACAATGTGTCCTGGCAGTGATCACTATAATATACTATATCTGGATATAATATATTGTGAGCTAATCCTCACCATGGTTTTTCCCATTTTTGGTTTTCCACGTAGAAATCCTCATGTTCATGTGTTATGTGACTTTGTGGATGCTTCATGCTTTCATTCTTTATTTTTGTTAATGTTTTTTGGTGATTGGACAAGTTGTGTTCAAAATTTTTATAGAATACTGATTCACCCCCCCTCTCAATATTCTAAATGTTCAACACTCAACCAATGAGCGAAATAAATGTTTATTTTGATCCTAATTCAATGAGTGGAATGGAGATGATTAACAAAATTCACACATATAAATCTTATGGTAAGACAATTAAAGACTAGGTTAGAGATATTTTAGCTAAAGGAATGAAATTTGTCGAGGAAATGAGAAATATTTATGATGATATTGAATGATTGAAGAAGGAGGTTAGTAGTGCAATTGCAAGTACTAAACAAGAGGAATAAATGTGGAAATAGGTGGAAAAATATTTAAAATAAATGGTTGATCTTGGGATGGACAAATTAACAACAAAACAAATCTTGTTGAGTGTTGACAATACTAGATGTTTCATGTGGAAAAAGAGCATTGAGTGGAAGTTCTTATTCTTAAGAAAAATGTTTTAGAAAAAAAAAATTATTAAAATAATGTAATCAAATTAGGCCTAATATTCAAAAATATATGTTAGCTATTAACATTAATATAAGAAAAAGGTATAAATACCAATATGAGGATTTTAAAATAATGAAGAACAATTTCAAAGAGATGATGGAAGAGATGCTTAATGAACAACATTACTATATAGACAATTTGAGGAAAATAGGTGTCATTGATTCAACCTTGACACAATCTATTGGACATATAGCAACATTCTTGAATAAATTGGATTTGATTAGAGGAAACAAAGCACTTTGCAAACTAAGGACCAAAAATGTCATTATTTCACAACATAGTGAAATTCCACTCATCATCAAGGAATTTATAGATTACAAAGCCAATTGTACAATGCAATGAACCCATTCATCACAAGAGAACTGGAATAATGTTAACTCCAATAATATTTCACCTCTACAATTATTTTTTCTATTATTTTATAATTTTGAACTTTAATTTATAGGAAGCGTTAAAGTTTTTGAAATTTAAAAGGACTCTTTAACCTCCAAAAATTGGTTACTTTAAAGATTCAGCTACTCTTACATGTATATATATTGGATAAAATGTTACAAGAGGGACTTCTTCCTTTTTCTTTGAATTTTGTAATTAATAGAAGAAGCTAGAAATAAGTGAACAGATTTTTTGTTATCTTTGAGAAGGTGATGTAAGTCTATGAGCATACATTTTGTACACTTGGAATAAAATATCTTATGATTTATGAAATAGACCGAGCCAAATTTTTCAAATTTTCAATAACAGTAAGCAAAGCAACACACATCTGTTAGGGTTAGCACTTAAAACCAAAACGATGCGGAATTCAACTCTAACCAAGAATGCGCCGGATGATGACGAGCATATGGTCAGAGGATCTCAAAGCAATGCTGAATAAATAACTCTAACCAAGAATGCGCGGATGACGACGAGCATATGGTCAGAGGATCCCTATCTTCTATTATGCTGAAAGTAAACTCAACACCCAGAATGTGCTTTCAAACCCGGAGTGGGAATGGAGCTACCATAGGGCAGAGATGTAAGATATTACAATGCAAATCAAAGTAAATAGGCGGCAAGCCAACCTCTTCCACTTATCCAGCGGGTATTACAATGAAATAACAGAGAAAAAGTAAGATTGCTGACAGTACTACTATTCAGCTTACAATAATTAGAGATTTGCCTGCCAAATACATAGCATAAGAAAGTCTAACAATGCTGCAATATAGTATAATGTCTCCTCAATGATCACAAAGACTTTCAACCCAAACCCAACTCAAAAGATAGACTTTACGCAAGCTGATATGATAGAACAACAACTTAATATGCATAACCAGCAACCCTAGAATCCACTAAAATGCTCACAACTCACTCAATACTTGCCAGAATGACATGAGACTTGATGCAAAAGAAAGCTAGGTTGATGGCAATGAAGACTAGACAAAGAAACAGCTGAAAAATTGAAGTATTTTTTTTTCTAAACACTTGCCAGGCAAAACAGAATGGTACAGCCTCAAGAAATGTTCTACCAACAAGATAAAATCCAAGACACCTCTAAAAAATCTGCAACTTGGCATAGAGGGGCGCCCAAGGCTAGCAAATGCATGGGTAAACTACCCAGAACCAAAATAAATTCGCCCAAAGACTTATGAGTATAAACTTCAATCTGCAATACAAAAATCAGCAACTCTAGATTTGATTAAAATGCAAGAAACCGAACTACAAATGCAAAACAACTTCTACAATGCAAAATCTCACTACAAATCTCACTCAACTACAATTTAACTCTCCACTAGTTGCTGTCTTTCAAGCAAGAAGTCGAGCCAAGGCTAGGAGGCATTCATTCCTCGAAGCAATCCAGCACCATTTCGGCAGCATAACAATATTCCAAATATAAGATGAGAAATGAAGACCCAAGGCTCCCTTTTTATAATTTTGAGAAGACCCTCCAGAAGCTTCCAGAAGGTGCGCCCTAACTTCAAGATGCTTTTAGGGTTTTGACCTAGTCTTCCTTCAAAATGGCGTCCCTTTTCATGAAGGCAAATTTTCTTTAATTTAAAATCATCTTTTCTCCAAAAGTTGGCGTCCATTTTCCCTTGAGCAATTATTGACTTTTAGAAATATAAAAATATTTCCTTCATGAGAAAATACCCCTCAAGGTCCCCTTCTTTAAAACAACTTTTAAGTTATATCACTAGGCCAAGGGGTATTTATAAAATAAAACATTTTGACTTAAAATAACTTATTTCTCCAAAATGAACCCCTTAAGCCAAAAATGAGAATTACCCAATGAACTGCTAGAAGAGGAAAGTTGATTGAGCTGGTGCTGACTGGACCACTGCTAAATATATAATTTACTAAAAATAGTAAATTCAAGAAGTTGCTCGAAATATAATGCATACGCCACCATTGTGAAGCCTTCTGAAAACCCAAAAAGAGTCCGCATTCCAAACTCCCAAACTCCGAGATGTAGCTGTCATAACTTACTAAAAATAGTAAGTTCGGAAAGGTTGCCCAAAGCCGTTGCAAGTCATACCTCTGTGAAGCTCTCTGAAAAGCCATAAGGAATCCAAAATCCAAACATCCAAACTCCAACAAACAAAACCTTGAATCTTCAAGAGAACCCATCAAACAACTGGAAACCCTAATTCTGCCACTGACTTGTTGATAGCACACTAGGAATAGGTTACCAAACACTGAAAAATGAAGTGCTAAAAACGAGGACATTATAGTCCGCCCTTCCCAAAATTGCTTGTCCTCAAGCAATACCACCATAACTCCATAAAACTTAAGACTGATCCATACCAAAACAAGTATGATCCCAGGTTCCCAAACCCATCTCAGGAAGGGCCCACCATGCCAATGCTGCACCACTCTGATCACATTAGTGAAAACATCATGCCAATGTTGCACTAACCTTCCTTGTAACCCCAAAGTGTTACCATCCATGATACTCAAACTGAAAGATCTTAAAGGACTGAGATCAATATCATGCAACATCTCATGTCCACAATGCCCCGAATTAACATTATCAACCATACTACTGTCAATCACAATTCTAAGCAATAGGAAAGATAGTCTACTCAACTCAAAGTCGAACTCCTTAGCATACCTCCACATGGTAACAAACGGAACCATGACTGCAAATGTGACATCTTCAAATCTTCTTGCAAAGAGGAAGGCGATCCTTTGCAAGAGCGCAACAAATTCATACTCATGACTCCCCATGAATTCCCTATGCCTCAACTGAATTATCATGGCACAACTACGAAGTCTGAAGAATTTTTTCACAATTCCAACCCCAAGAGTCTCCAAAGTGGCTGAAAAATACGCTAAAGCCATCTCCATCAAAAAACTACCACTTCTTTGATCGGGAGTGAGGAACCAACTCTCCTGGATGAAAGTAACTCCATAAGTAAGGTGGTTGGTCTGCCTCCAACCAGCAAGCTCGTGTCTCAGAATCTGCTCTTGTCTGAGTTGAAAGTCACTCCCAAGAACTACCGATCGTTGAACTCTCCAACCCATATTCAAAATTTCTCTCCAATCCATTTGTTGATGAACAAATGGAACCATCAAGTAGCTGGAAAAGAAGGGAACAACTTCAACAAATCTAGAAATTTGATCCTTATCCCTCCAAAAGTTCTTCTCTCCACAAGCAATAGGCTCCATCAACCCATGTTGAGGATCCCAAGCATGGATACCCAACTGAAAAATATTTTCAACACATTGCCAAGAAATCTGAACGCATCTCCAAGTGCTAGTGAGAACCGAGTGCATTCTCACGAAACTGGTGTCCCCTTGAAGCTCAACCATGAAGGCTTCAACCACATTGGAGTATGTAACATAGAATGACTTCAGATTCAATTCCCAAAACTGACTAGTATGAGCCCAAACATCATTCCACCCGAGGGATATATTGTCAAGAGTGCCAACACCGGTTTTAGGTCTACTCTTCCTCCATTCCTCATGAGTAGTCGATCTGAAATCATCACTCCTTGCTGCTGTAATGAAGTTACCGGCAGCTACCACAACTTGTCTCATCAACATCTTGATGTCATAGATGTTGAAATTACCTTGCTTCGACACCTCCCATATGGTATTTTCACCCTTGAGCCCACTTATGCATTCATTACTTATCAACGGACGTGGCACTTCCTCATGGAGTGATATCAAAGCATCCAAGCACTGGAAACCATGCTCAGTCTCATTCTCTGTTTCATCTTCCATCTCATAGAGAGGATTGTCATAATCTTCCTCATCACCTTCTTCAAAGAGAGGATTGTCAAAAACTTGAAAGTTATTCCATCTATCTTGCTGATCCAAATCTGCGCTTGTAACTTCAGTCCTTCTTGTGAGACCTTCAAGGTCAAACTCTTCTCGAAGACTATCAAGCTCACAAATTATTTGCTTGATTTCTTCGGCTTTATGTGCATTCTCTTGCTTTGTGAAAATTTTGAAATCAGCAAACTGATTTCCTACCTCCATTAATGCCATTTGAGTTTCTTCCAGCGTAGCTCTTGTTGATTCAAACTCCAGATAAAGTTCATCAAACTTCCTCTCTCTATCTTGAAAAGCACAAATGGTCTTCTTTGCAACTTCAAGGGCGTGATCATGATCTTCAACCAAGTGCATGTACTCGGACTTCAAGGTTACCAAAGAGCTTATGATAAATTGTAGATTGGGAAGAGCAACTTCATCTTTCACTCCTCTTTGTCTCTCTTCAAGCTGAGCCTTCCAGTACAACCCTTCAACCAAGCTAAGTGTGTGATCAAACAGGGATAGAGCTTGCACTTCCTTGTCAACGGACACCTTGAATTATCTGTCCCAATCATGAGAATTCAAAGATGATGAACTGCTGATAGGCTGCAACTGAAAATCAGAACCTTGTCCCTTGTCTTTGCTGCCCTCATTGCTGCTCCAACATTCATGAACTCCACCATTGACTAGAGGAGAATGCTTATTGTCATAAAAAGCATCATACTTCATAGATTCTTTCACCCCCAGTTTGCAATCAGCTTCTTGAATTGGTAAATCAGCCTTGTGTTCTAAAACCATTTTAAACCTTTCTTCTTCAAGAGCCATAAGGTCTTCTAGCTTTTCATCCACCTCTCCATCTTCTTGATCAAAGGCTATGACAGCCCCTAACTTGAATGAAGAATCATTAAATGTTGTTCTGAAAGTTTCGGAAGTAACAACATCCTCCTTGGTGGCTGCAACCAACTTGACGGGGTCACCATGGAACCTTTCAGAGCGAGCTACTTCATCAGAGACAACTTTCCCTTCTGTGCCCTCCTTATGGCTTGCAATGCAAATGAAACTTTGGTTTTCATCAGGGTCAAAGGGAAATTCATCCCACAACGGTTCTCTTTCATTTCTTGGTGCCAACACACCCGGATCCCAAATGCTAGTGGGTTGATTAGGATGATCAACCATAAAAAACTTATCATGCTCCCTTTGTAGTGATGACTCTTTGAATAAGTCAAGTCCCAAATCACTTAAGCTGATCTCATCAAAAATATTTCTTTCCCATGGTTCGGTTTGCTGGTCAAACCCAAGTCCAATAACGCCACCACAGAAATGGAGTGAAGAACCTTCTATACTTGCTGTTTTGAAAACTTCACCATCCCTATCTTCTTCGGGACCTTCATGGAAAAGTATGTCGCCAAATTCTTCATGTGGAACTTCTTGGGAAGTTGGGTCAGCAACAAGAAGAGAATCCTTCTTCATCAAATCTAAAAAATGAGTATGCATGAACTCATGGGATTCACTTCCAATATCATTAATATGTCCTTCCTTTTCTTCAATGAACTCATCGCAAACAATAGTCCTACCAAGCTGATCTTCATTACTTCCTATTACATTCAAGTCAAGGGAAGTATTATGGGACTCTACCCTTAACTCTTCACTTGCCAAGGTATCCTTATCGAACTCACGTTCATTTTGATGTGATATGTGCACCTTGCTTGTGCCATCTTCATTGCTAGATGGCTGATTTTTCTCTTCAACTTGCATATTTGTGGGCTGCAATTCACAAATAGGCTCTTCATCTTCTTCCTTCTTTGATTCTTCAACCAAAGCTTGTTCTGCTTCCCTTTTTAACATTTTCCTAATGTGGTCCACCATCTCCGACTTTTCGGGCTTCAAAAACGCCACACAATTCAAATGGGCATCAAATGAAACATTGTACTTATAATCATCTGGCATGTTTTGATATTGCTCACAGAGTTTGGCAGCCTCATGTTCACATTGTCTTTTATACTATTTAGCATATTCAATGAAATCCCTCACGGAAAAACTAACCTTTCCTTCCTCAGATACCATAGTTGAATATGACTTCTCACGATCCCTGGACCTTAGAAAACGCAACATCTTTGAAACTTCTGAAAGCTAAACTAAACTTTGTTCTGACCTCAGGTGTAGAAACTGATTTCTCTGTCATTCAACTGTCAACTGAACCTTGATGGGCACAGGATGGCAGGATCTTGGCTCTGATACCACTGAAATATACCGAGCCAAATTTTTCAAATTTTCAATAACAGTAAGCAAAGCAACACACATCCGTTAGGGTTAGCACTTAAAACCAAAACGATGCGGAATTCAACTCTAACCAAGAATGCGCCGGATGACGACGAGCATATGGTCAGAGGATCTCAAAGCAATGCTGAATAAATAACTCTAACCAAGAATGCGCCGGATGACGACGAGCATATGGTCAGAGGATCCCTATCTTCTATTATGCTGAAAGTAAACTCAACACCCAGAATGTGCTTTCAAACCCGGAGTGGGAATGGAGCTACCATAGGGCGGAGATGTAAGATATTACAATGCAAATCAAAGTAAATAGGCGGCAAGCCAACCTCTTCCACTTATCCAGCGGGTATTACAATGAAATAACAGAGAAAAAGTAAGATTGCTGACAGTACTACTGTTCAGCTTACAATAATTAGAGATTTGCCTGCCAAATACATAGCATAAGAAAGTCTAACAATGCTGCAATATAGTATAATGTCTCCTCAATGATCACAAAGACTTTCAACCCAAACCCAACTCAAAAGATAGACTTTACGCAAGCTGATATGATAGAACAGCAACTTAATATGCATAACCAGCAACCCTAGAATCCACTAAAATGCTCACAACTCACTCAATACTTGCCAGAATGACATGAGACTTGATGCAAAAGAAAGCTAGGTTGATGGCAATGAAGACTAGACAAAGAAACAGCTGAAAAATTGAAGTATTTTTTTTTCTAAACACTTGCCAGGCAAAACAGAATGGTACAGCCTCAAGAAATGTTCTACCAACAAGATAAAATCCAAGACACCTCTAAAAAATCTGCAACTTGGCATAGAGGGGCGCCCAAGGCTAGCAAATGCATGGGTAAACTACCCAGAACCAAAATAAATTCGCCCAAAGACTTATGAGTATAAACTTCAATCTGCAATACAAAAATCAGCAACTCTAGATTTGATTAAAATGCAAGAAACCGAACTACAAATGCAAAACAACTTCTACAATGCAAAATCTCACTACAAATCTCACTCAACTACAATTTAACTCTCCACTAGTTGCTGTCTTTCAAGCAAGAAGTCGAGCCAAGGCTAGGAGGCATTCATTCCTCGAAGCAATCCAGCACCATTTCGGCAGCATAACAATATTCCAAATATAAGATGAGAAATGAAGACCCAAGGCTCCCTTTTTATAATTTTGAGAAGACCCTCCAGAAACTTCCAGAAGGTGCGCCCTAACTTCAAGATGCTTTTAGGGTTTTGACCTAGTCTTCCTTCAAAATGGCGTCCCTTTTCATGAAGGCAAATTTTCTTTAATTTAAAATCATCTTTTCTCCAAAAGTTGGCGTCCATTTTCCCTTGAGCAATTATTGACTTTTAGAAATATAAAAATATTTCCTTCATGAGAAAATACCCCTCAAGGTCCCCTTCTTTAAAACAACTTTTAAGTTATATCACTAGGCCAAGGGGTATTTATAAAATAAAACATTTTGACTTAAAATAACTTATTTCTCCAAAATGAACCCCTTAAGCCAAAAATGAGAATTACCCAATGAACTGCCAGAAGAGGAAAGTTGATTGAGCTGGTGCTGACTGGACCACTGCTAAATATAGAATTTACTAAAAATAGTAAATTCAAGAAGTTGCTCGAAATATAATGCATACGACACCATTGCGAAGCCTTCTGAAAACCCAAAAAGAGTCCGCAATCCAAACTCCCAAACTCCGAGATGTAGCTGTCATAACTTACTAAAAATAGTAAGTTCGGAAAGGTTGCCCAAAGCCATTGCAAGTCATACCTCTGTGAAGCTCTCTGAAAATCCATAAGGAATCCAAAATCCAAACATCCAAACTCCAACAAACAAAACCCTGAATCTTCAAGAGAACCCATCAAACAACTGGAAACCCTAATTCTGCCACTGACTTGTCGACAGCACACCAGGAATAGGTTACCAAACACTGAAAAATGAAGTGCTAAAAACGGGGACATTACAATTTATGCATTGTAATTAGTTTTTTTGTTATTATAATTTTGTGTGAGTGTAAGAGCTATTTTAAGTGTCCAATTTTCTCAAGTTGACAATCATTTATGAATTGATAAATTCATTGGTTTATGATTCCTGGAACTTAAATTAGCCTATGTTTTAATTGGTTTCTTGAAACAACAAAAAATAGGTTTTTGGGGTTGTATTGAAAGAAAAAGGGGGTTCACCAAAATGATAGTAGATAGACCAATTCTCCTTTGTTTCATTAGGAAATGAGATCCACACAATGAAAGGACTGTCAACCTTGAGGTGAGTCAAGTCAAGGTGTGAATCTACTAATTTCCTTTTTTTGCAAGGACGAGGGTCCTGATTAAACAACACTTTGGGGAGAAATATTAAAAATAGCAAACTAACTCCAAAATGTGATCTACAAAGTGTATCTAATATATTAAGCTCAATTTTTATGGAACCATCCATGAGAGACAACATCAGGGAAAAATTTAGTGGCTTTGCCAATTGGCAAATAATAGAAATCGGGACCTCCAAAAATGGTGAATAGTGCAAGCTAAAAAGGAGACTGAATCACCAGGTTTTTACAAAAAAATATTTTTTTCTTGATTAATTCGTCATAAAAACGATGCGTCATTGGAAATGATTCACCAGTATTTTATACCATAATGAAAAATATTAATTATATTTGCTAGTAATATTATATTCCTTCGATCAATTTTGGGGTAATATCGCCACTAATAATAAAATACTATTTAATTTTAGGGATAC
Organism: Sequoiadendron giganteum; assembly: GCA_007115665.2. Taxonomy (NCBI): domain Eukaryota; kingdom Viridiplantae; phylum Streptophyta; class Pinopsida; order Cupressales; family Cupressaceae; genus Sequoiadendron; species Sequoiadendron giganteum. The sequence goes on along the minus strand of CM021107.1, from coordinate 429,590,429 downwards.
TTTAGCAGCTTAACCTTGAATATGCATTTTATCTATTGCCATTGATTAGATTTTTAATCGGATGGTTGTGATTTGATTTCACGACCTAATATGCATGTGCCTTTTCAAAGGCTTGCTGAGGCTTGAAATTTGTTTTGGGCCACACGATTAAATCTAATCGTGTGGTCCAAAACAAATTTCGGGCCTCAACAAGCCTTTTAAAAGGCACATGTGTATTAGGCCGCGGAATTAACTCACAGCCATCCGATTAAATAGCTAATCGATGGTAACTTTTTCAGTTTTCATTCAATCCACATGTGTATTAGGCTGCGGAATTAACTCACAGCCATCCGATTAAATAGCTAATCGATTGTAACTTTTTCAGTTTTCATTCAGTCTTATTTTTAAAGTGTTATTTTGAAAAAATGCTTAATTTGTGTGTGCTCCAATGCATTTTCAATAATGAATTTCTGCTTGGTGGCGAGGGGCGTTGTCCCTAAACCCCGTGAGGGGGCGTTTCCCCCTCGACCCCCACAAGGGGGCTCTACCCCCTTGACCCCCTCAAGGGGCACTGCCCCTTGACCCCACCGGTGGCTGCCGCCCTCGGGCCCCTACTTCAATATTACAAAAAATAAAAATATATGGGGGAACTACACCGATCAACTATGCAAAGTTTTAAAGGAGATATTATCCATTGTAATTAATCTTTTTAGTGATTATTCGCTAGGATTCGCCAGTGTCATTATTATTTTTACCAATTATTCATTAAGATTCACCAGGATTTTACAACTTTTTTAAATAATGTGTATAGATTCGGCAGGAAAATTAATATTTTTTTCAAAAAATAAGGAAGGATTCACCAGGAGTTTACACCTTCGCCGAGGGGGGGGGGGGGTTCTTAAAGTTATCCCTTGACAACATCTCATGGCCAGCCATGAGACCCATGATGATATCTATATTGGGAAGTGGAAAGTCATCCTTAGGACATGCCTTGTTCAAATGTCTAAAATATGTACATATCTTGATGTCCCCAGTGGGTTTTGATACTGGTACCAAGTTTAAAACCCACTTTGGATAGTTGATCGGCCTTATGAAACCCACATAAAGAAGCTTATGTAATTCCACCTTGACCAATAGTGCAATTTGTGGATGCATTTTTCTTAACTTTTATTTTACTGGTTTCCCATGAGGATGCACTCTCGAGTGATGTACAACTAATGATGTATCCAACCTTGGCGTGTCTGCATAGGACCAAGCAAAATTAATTTTCCTTTCTCTAAGAAAAGTTTCTAGGTTATTTTGTTCTTCATTGTCCAAGGATGTAGCATAAGATGTGACCTGAGGTTGTTCATTTGATCTAGTGTTTAGTGGTTGTGTTGCTTTCACCAAGACTGTTGATTTCTCTTGATTTGTTGCAATACTAAGTAGATTGAATTCTTCATCCTTAGGCACCTCGAAGAGGTTTTCACCTTTGAATACGTCCTTTTTTTTACTATTTAATGATATGAAAGTGTCACTTTATGGTTTCCACTTGGGGATCTTGTCTTGATTTTTAAATTTTCTATTTTGTGACTAAAGGATTCAATTGTGTCACCATAGTATGCTTGTGTGTCCAATTCAATATCAAACCCTGCTTTGTGGTCTCCAAAAGGTATGTGGTCTTGGAGTCCCATGAATTCTAAGATAGCCTCATCATTTTTGAATGAATCCAAAACCAGTGCTCATTATTGGTCCCCGTCGATGAGTTGAGGATAGATAAATCTTAGTTCATTGTCTTGGGTGGGGATTTAAAGGATTTCATGGTAATCATGTATATCAAGGTGTGTTCAAATAGGTCAATGATGCACATGGGTGAGTCATCAATTTCTTTGTAATGATATGTGTTTAACGAAGAAGAACCTTCAATTTCTTCAATTAAAGTATCCTTGATGAGAGGGGTCACATTTTTCTCAAGGTGTAATTTAACCAATATTCTTTATTCGCTTTTCAAGGATAATAGGTTCACCCATGCCTTGTTGATTCAAACCAAGTCCACCCATACCTGTGTAGTGCTACAAGGTGTGTGCCCTTAGTCTCCTTGTTTTGTGTAGCATATTGCTCAGGTTTGTGACATGGTTTAATTGCATCATGTGGATTCATTAACTCTAGTAGTTGTATCAAGCATTAACAAGTTGATCTTTTGGTGCAACGACAACCATCTATGCAAAAAATGGTATCAAATCTTGGGCCATGGGTTCAAACCCCTCACTTGTGCTAGGGGGATTGTTGCAAGGTGTTCACCCTTGGTCTCCTTGTGTTATGCAATGTAGCACTCAAGTTCATGACATGGCTTAACCTCCTCCTATGTATTCATTAACTCTAGTAGTTGTATTGGGCATTAACAGGTCGATCTTTTGGTGAAACGTCAACCGTATGTGCAACATGTAGCCCGTGATTTTGATTAGTTGAAAACCCTTATTTTTTGTATCCATAATAAGAGGAGGTTCTTCTTGTTCATCCTGATATACCCATTTGTTAATGTCACCTTCATTTATGATTTATGCATTTATGTCTACCCATCTTGTAAAGGTAGTTGGTTCCATCTTGATTGTTTTAGTCACTTTCTCAATATGGTGGGGTTCACCATATTTTTTAGGAGAAAGTGGAATTTTTCCCACAACAAAAGATTCTTTTAAGTTGTGATCACCACAATCGTTATCCTTGATTAGCACCTTGATTTATGGGATAGTGTGTTGTGATGATATAGATGTCGATGTGGATGTTGATGGGTCAACATAAGAAGAGGATAATGGAACTTCATCATTTTAGGTATTTGTAGCACTTTGTAGCATTTCTCTTCCATACTCTTGTACTTGTAGAAGGGTTCAGGATCACCACATTGGATTGTTATCTCTTTGTTATTACATGGTAATTTTATGCATTAATGGTAAGTTGATTCTATTTCTTGTATGGCACGGATCCATGAGCGACCAAGAAGAATGTTATAGGGTAAGTCAAGATCCAAGACTTTAAATGTTTTTGTAATTTTTTGCCCAACTTGTATGGGTAGTTTGATTGTTCCTTCATAATCTTATTCATTATCATCATATGCATGGATTTTGATGCCTTTTGTTCTTTCAATTACCTCCTTAGAGAAATGCAAGTGCTTTACTAGTTGAAGGGTACAAATATTTAAGCCTACACCTCCATAAATCAAAACTCTTTTCACTTTTTTTTTATGGATGTAGACCTCAAGATGTAGTGCATGATTATGGAATGATTGACATGGGAGGTCATTTTCTGCAAATACAAGTTGATGGGTGGATGAAATATGTCCAACCATAGCTTGTAATTATTCAATATCAATGTCAATGGGATGAACGAGGATGAAATATCTGTATCCAATATTTATTTATGTGTTGGAGAAATTCTCAAGAGTTCTAAGATGGATGTCTATGCAAGAGTCTTCTTGAGTTGATCTAATAGACTATAATCTATAGGATTTGATTTTGATGGAACTCTTGGTTGCAAGGGGCCTCCTTGGATAGTAACCTTCCATCTTCGTGTGGTGACTCCACACTCAAGATTAGGTCCTTGTATAGTGACTACAAAGATGTGATGATCACATGTTCCTACAACATTATCATAGGTATGATTGACTTGGTTATAAGCCTTTGATTTTATAGCATCATTACCTTTACCATGATCATGCATCAAATTCTTGTATATGCCCAAGTCATTATTTCCAAGGCATTAATCAATGTTTACCTCACCTTGATCTATGAGGTCATGGATGATATTTTTAAGTTTCATGTAGTTAGATTTCTTGTGCCCTTTTGTGTGGTGATACTCACAATGGTCTTCATCTTTGTACCACGTGGATTGGATTTTTTGTTCTTCTTAATGTCTAAAGTTTGGAAGTGTGATCAAGTTTGATTGAATCAGCTTATGTAATACTGCATTGATTGGTTCCCCCAAGGGTATATACTTGCATCTAGGTGGATATTTTTTTCCTTGGTGGTGGTCCACATGGGGGATTAGTGTTGCTAACATTTTTGTTACTATTTTGTTGTGTATTTACTTTGGATGACACATTTATCACAACTTTTTCATCCACCACATAGTCATAAGTAATGTTCTTATTTTTACCCTATATACGGGGTTTGTCACTGGAACTAGATAGTTGGTGATTATCTTTGTAGATTTTCACTACTCCTTTGGAAATGAGTGCCCTCTCAATATTAAGCCCTTTAGATATGGGCTCTCCAAACATCATTACACATTGCATTCATAGTTGAAATGCTAGATCCATTTTTAAATTTCCTGCAATGATCTCAACTTGTTTCTTCTCAAGCATTGGACATTTACATTTGCTTTCATTGTGTCTCCATATTTGTAAGAAAGAGGCAAAGTCTTCTCTTTTGTTTTGTTTTAGAGTGTAAATTTCTTCCAAGGTGATTTCAACATCAATATTATAGGAAATGTGTGCTACAGATTGATCTATGATTTCTTGAAAAGTTTTAATTTCTTGTGGTAAATATGAGAACCACCCTATGGATTTCCCACCCAAACTTTTTGGAAAGAGACTCATTAGGTATGGACCGTTATATCATACTTCCATGCATGTTGTGTAGAATTATCTTATGTGTTCTTCAGGTTTGTCATGTCCTTTTTATTTATCGAACTTTGGTATTTTGAAGTTTGAAGGAAAGGGTATCATTGTGGTGTTTCTATCAAATAGGTATGGGCACAAATCTTGAACTGCATATGATATCTTAGTCTTCCCCATTTGTATGTCTTGAATTTTTTGCATTAGTGTTTGGACTTGGGAAGATATGTCCAAAGGAGGATTATTTGGTGATGGAGCATATGTGTTGTATTATGGTCCATGGAAGATGAGTTATATGTCAAATTTTGGTATGGAGGTGTGTTTGTGTTATAGGTGTTGTGTGGAGTGTATTGTGTGTTTGTTCGGTATTGTGGGTTTGTAGGTGGTGGAGGTGGTGTATTGTATGCTCCATATTGATGTTGAGAGGTGAAATTTGATTGGGATTTTGTGTATTGTTGATAGTGGGGATTGTATTGCAAGTTTTATTGATGTTGTTGTTGTGCAAGAAATTGTTGTGCATATAACTATTGTTGGGCTTGTAATTATTGTTAAGCTTGCAATTGTTGATGCACTTGCGATTGTTGTTGTTGAGCAATACTTTTTTGTTGAGAAATATGTTTTTGTTATTGTGGAGATAGAATTTTTTGTTGTGAAGATGGAATTTGTTGCTGTGAAGCAATGTGTTGGTGATGTTGATGTTGTGGAATGTATTGATTTTATGGAATGGTATTGTGAGAGGATTGTTGATGTTTTTGTTGGCATGGAATGATGTTTTGATGTTGTTGATTTTGAGGTTCATGTTGTTGAGCTTGGAATTTTTGATGTTGATGTGTTTGATGTTGTGGAATTCAATGTTGCTGATGTGTTTGATGCTGTTGATGTGTTTGGTGTTGTGGGATTTGATTTTGTTGTTGTGTTTGATGTTGTTGATGTGTTTAGTGTTGTGGGATTTGATGTTGTTGATGTGTTTGGTGTTGTGGGATTCAATGTTGTTGTTGTGGAGGAGACATTTGATGGATAACATTTTTTTGGGGTTGCTGCATGCTAGTGACATTTGTGTGTACATTTTTTGAAAGAGGCTTTATGAATGGATCCATACCATAATTCATCATGTTTGTGTTTGGAATATTTGATCGACCTCTGAATGTCGATGGGAGGTTGGTGTTTCGAAAGCCTAAATTTGTATAATTCCCTAGACTGGTGTCTATTGAATCCATTCCCATCATAATGACCATTGGTTGACTTGGTATGTTAGATGAAGAAGGTTTAGATATTTTTTGTACATATGACATTGTGGACAAAGGGTTCACTTCCAAGTGGGAAATTCAAGGATGCTATGTGTGTAAAGGATTCTTCTTTTAGTGTGTTCAAATCAAAATTTATGGGAATTTTAGGACCACCTTGTGCAAGTTTTAGCATGTATTGATTTGGATCCACTCGTAACATAGCATCAAGTGCTCTAGTGAGGGAAGGGTCTTGAGACATTTCTAATAATTCTTCAAGAGTGAAGTCTTGAGGTTTGTTGGTAATGTCTTCTATGTAAACCATTTCAACTTGGGATGTTTGAGTTGGTGCTTGAGTTTTACTTGGAGTTGTAAACCCTTTAGGATCATAACCGGGCATCCCTACACCTTGTTCACTAGCATTTGTGGTGGTAGGTATATTTGGGCCACTAGGATTTATTTCCATGTTCTTTTTGTATTGAGACCTTGTTGTGACCATAAAACTTGTATCAACCCTAGAAGAAATTGGGTGTAAATGACTTTGTTGAAATGTTTTGGTTGCTTCAAATTTAGCTAATAATGACACTTAATAGGTTTAGGACCAATGTTGAATGATTGTTTGGGTGGATGGAGGATATGGAACCTTCAATTTTGGGAAATTTTAGACTAGATATTTTGTTTAGGTATGTTTGAGGATGATGATGAAGTTACAAACTTTGGAAGTAGAGTCATGACTCCAAAGTAATTTTTCCCATAATTCTTTTACTAACTCAACCAAATACTTGAAAATAGATTGTTTTTAAGCATGAATACAAACTAGGTGATAGGATGAATATCTAAATCCAAATTATCTATGTCAAAATGTTAGGTTGTTATGTGGAATGAAATGTTTTGATGGTGAATTTGATGATTTCTCTTTGTAGTGAGTGGAGTTGAGTTGATTTACTGATAGCCTAGAAAGTGTTTTAACAAGCTCAAAATGATAGTGAACAAAGGTTTGTTTACTGTTGTTCTGAATAATAAAAGTGAACACAAGTTTTTTTTGCATTAATTTCAAGTGATTTAGTGCTTGTTGATCAAAATAAAAAATATAGAAATGTTTTAAAAGTTCTCTATTTTTAGTGACAGTCAAAGGCGTCGTTTTGTTTTTCAAAAGCATTAGACTATTCACTACAAAAGTGTCACAGTATCTGCAAAGGCACTGATGTTTAACAGAAGTGTCAGATTGTTAGAACAAAGTTGTTGCAATACAAATGTATGTTTACCCTGAAAAACACACTAAGATATGCAAAGGCACTGAGATGCAAACAAAAGTGTTGTTTTGAAAAAATAGAAGCGTTAATTTGCACAAAGGCGTCACACTATTTGGACAAAGGCATCAATCCGTCAAAGCATATTTGATGTGAAAATTGACCTAGGTTTTTGAAAAAAATTATGTGATAGAAAATAGTAAATAGCATGTAAACTGACTCAATTGGTGTTGGATGGTTTTTGTGTGTTCTTCTTCCACAAGATCATGTTGATTGGTGATCATGTTGATTGGTATCACAGGAATATGTACGATAAAGATATTCCATAGAACGCATCCTAGTTTTAGTGGTAGATCAAGATTGTCGATTTAAATTAGGCTTGCATAATAAAATACCTTCCAATGAATGAACTAGAGTATTCCAAGGTCATGTACCACATTGACACCTCTTACCTTAGAAAGAAAATTTCCTTGCAAGGGGTTATTGTCACCTCAACAAAGGTTGGTACATAGCAAGTAACTTCACACATTGATCCTTGTATGTTGCACCACTTTAAATCGATAATCTACAAATGGCTCTTAGACTTATAGATTTTACAAGGTTCGCAATGGGGGAATCAGTGAATAGAGAGCTCGTCAGATATTCTCAAGTCGAGATGGGTCACCTCTCTCCTCATTAACTATATGTGTCTCAATGAAGAGAGGGTCACCAAGCTTAGCTTGAAGGATGCTAGCTACTCCTTAGGGTACAAATTTCGTTCTCCCCTCTTTTATATATTGTGCCTGAACACACGGTTGAGATCAAAACTTGGGGTGATGAGGCCCCCAAGCGAGTCTCCTACTTAGAAATAAATGGAACTAGTGTTGCTTTTGGTCCTCAAGATTGTTCTTATGAGTCGCAAGAGGATATCATATGCAACAATAGACCTCAAGGTGTACAAAAAATAGTGCAAATGAATAGTGTCTAATTTTCAAGATCGCACTAGGCACAAGGAAGAGCATGCACACATGTATTCACTTACCAAGCACATCAAACAATTCATTTTAAATACACTAAGGATTGAAATGTTTGGTTCAATTTTAAAACACCAATGGAAATGTGAATATTGTAGGGTTCATTTTAAACACCAAAGTTAAATGTGAAGATTTTAGGGTTCATTTTAAGTACTAAACTCAAATATGAAGATTGTAGGGTTCATTTTAAACACTAAACTCAAATGTGAAGATTATAGGGTTCATTTTCAGCACTAAACTCAAATGTGAATCCTATATTAATTGAAAACCTACAAAATCAACATCATTAGTAATCTTGATTTTCATCTTCTCCCATCAATTTCCAAGGTATTGCAAATAGTTAGTCTCAACACAGAAAATTGCTAGGGTTATCCAAAAACTAAAATTGAAAATGAAATTAAACCCTCAAAAATTAAGTCCTCACTATACCTAACAAAAATTTCACACTGTTTTGTAGAAGCGTCACACTATCATGCAGAAGTGTCATGCTGTGGATTGTAGAAGTGTCGACCTTCTATAAAAGCATTCACCTTTGACAAAGGTGGCATGTTATACTTGCAAATAGAAAATGTGAAGTCAGAACAAAAGGGTTGCAACAAGATAGAAGTATCACGTTGTTGACCTGCAGAAGCACTGTGATTTTGCAGAAGCCCTGACCTCTGACAGAAGCATTGCACTATACCTGCAAGCAAAAAAGAAATAGGTTAGGACATAAATGTTGCAATAAATAGAAGTGTCAATCTTCATGTTTCATAAGCATCGAGCTTTAATGGAACTGTCTTTGTAGAAGTGCTACACTATTTTTGTAACCTGCAATCCGACAAAAACTCAAAAAAATGTTAGAACAAGGACATGGGTCCCATCAGGCATGCCAAAATGTCATATGGTTAGTTTAATTGATCAAATAAGAACTTAATTCAAGCAAAATAACAATTAAATTTGCACATAGTTTTTTCCATCCTGATGATGGATCATGGAGTATGATCCAAAACGTTGATGTAAAAAATTCGCACACAGTTTTTCCCAGAATTCCACATACTAACAATTAAATGATCAAATTAGAAGCCATATTCAATGAAATTCAATAAACAACATTAGGAAGATTCAATTCAAGAGCATTAAAATAGAATTCAAAGCAATTAAACCTAAACTACTGTGCAAACCTTTAATCCCATTGGGGTATTAAGCTCAAAGTGGATGTGGATTGCTCAATTTGGACCTAATCCATGTGCAAAATCTTGTTGATGAGGGTTGATTCACAAAAAGGGTTCTCAAATTGCTCAAAAATGGATAGATAATTGAAGAGAGTAAGGATGCATAAGGGTTGTGAATAAATCAATTCATGTAAAAAGGCTTGGCTTTTATAGATTTTGGAAATATTGATCAATGGTGAAGATTCAAAATGATAATCAAGGAATGAAAATGAATTAAGGAGGTGAGTGTGGATCAATAGATGAATCAAGGGTCAATAATCCATGAAGGTGTGGATCAAAGATTTAATCAAGGGTTTATAATCCATGAGGACTCAACAATATCCCTTAATTTAAGGAAACATGTTGGAGATATTGTTCATGTGGAGGGAAGAATTTGAAATTGAAAAGGGGAATATTCTATGAGTATTTTTATGCAAGTTGGAGGATTGGAGGAAAATTAGTTAATTAAATAATTTAGGAAAATCATTTAATTGTGCAAGTTGGAAGAAATAAGAGATTTAATTAAACAATTGAGAATTATTTAATCAAAGAGGGAAAATGACATTTTAATTGGATAATTTGGCATTATTTAAGCAAAGAGGGAAAATTAGCATGAAGATGATGAATTTATCAAGTAAAGTTAATTATTCAATTAATAGGAGAACAAAGTGAATTTAACTAAATAATCAGACATTATTTAATTAAATGGATGAAATAGGTGATAATGATGTGAAATTAGTGTTATTAAGTAAAATCAAGATGTGTGATAGACTCGGGACATTTTCAGGTGTCTACACTATTTATTTATTGTGTAAGGTATAAATTTGTATATGGTAGACTTCTCATTTTAGGATAGTATTTATCTATTTTCACTAATATTGACTATCTTATTAGTGAACATCTCATTACATAATTTTTAATCTAGTTATATGAACCTTATCTCACCATTCCTTAGTTTTCATTACGCTTGTTTCTTCCTTTCTACAGGTTAAACCGAGATGAATTGGTTTAACATGTAAGTTTATCATATACAGCTCCATCATACTTGCTATTTATTAAATAACTTCACTTATTCAAGTGAATCATTAGCACATGGCAGAATAAGGTTGGTTTCAATAGAAATTTGTTGTTGTTAGGTTATGTTATGAGTAATCATATTTAGTGCCACTTAAAAAGAGAATAGGATGAATTTTAGAAGGTAAATTTAAGAGAAGTTGAATACCAAATAGAATCTATAGCGGAAACAATAGGATTGTGCTCCTTACTCACCACCTAAATTGGTTCCAAGCTTTCTAAAGCTTTTCCATCAAACCCATTTTGACATACCCAGTTACAATGTCATTTTAGAGGCATTTTATCAAATAGTTCACTTGTCTTTTCTATGCTTCTTAGTTCATGATTAGAATTACCTACATGTGAAAGGAGTCAAAGAGAAGGCAAGTATTAATTTATTAATTAAAATTTTAAAGGATTAATTTCAAGTAGATAACTAAGATCTATATTTCTAAATCAGTCATCTAAACAAGGTGTTGTCATTGCTAGATAAATCTTTGAACAAGGTAAAATATTATCATAAAATGAGTGAGAAACCTATTGTAAGGGCATCACGGTCAAACTTTAAGTATGGTGTTTTCATATCAAATTTCTTAGATATGTGAGTGGTGAGCTGAGATAAAAAGAGCAATTTGGAGCTAGCTAGGGTTAGATTTTATTCCAACATAGAATAATATCTCCTACCCTAAGTTGCAGTGACTACCAAAAATATTTTAATAGTCCTTTATTGTTAATAACTATGTATTCAACAACAAAAATCATAAAATGAATGGAAGGCAGAAGAAAGACCTAGAATAATGGCGTCCAAAATGGTGGGTTGTTTTGGACTCTAAGTTGTCTCACACCTACTAACTTCACCCAGAGACTCCAGACCTCTATTATGCCCTTTCTCCTTCTCTCTAATTTTTTTCTTCATCAAAAAACTCCCAAATTGCATATTTAAAGAGGATGGGGTTGGGTCTCCAATAGTCACACCGATTTTTGGTCAAATTTTACAAATTTATGCCCTTTCAAAAGGTTTCCATGCTTCAAGTCATTCCTCATCAATGTAGGCTATCTCCCAACTGTAGAAACAAGTAGGCAACATTAATTTTCCATTTTTGGGGGGTTTTCTTCCTGTGCACAATGCCTCTATTCACCTTTTTCTTCTCAAATGATTTATCCCCATTGTTTTCATTTTATTTCTCATCTCGATGGCTTGGCTAAACATCAATCCTTGAATAATAATTTCAAATGGTTCACCTCTCACTCTATTTTTTTTATGTTTATTATTTTGTTAACTTACTTTACAAATGGTTTTAAATTTATTTCATTACCTCATGTAATGCGACCAAGTCTATATTTAGGCTATATTTATTTACTTATAGTTAATTATCTAAGTTGTTGGGTTCTTCCCTTTTTCCCCCCGTACCCATGTGGGTATGGTTCGGGTCTTGTTTCTTTGTTGGTTCTTCTCTAAGTTCTCCCAAGGTCCCTCCAGGGAACTTGAGGTTCCTGAGAGGGACCTTGGCCAATCCTGGGCCGAACTTGGGGTGACCCAACGGTTCCCCAAAAAAAAAGTAAATTTTTAAAAAATTTCTATAAACAAAAAAAATTGCATACATAATTTCACACTAGTGACAAAATTGTGAAATGACATGCATCATGAAAATTTGAGTCGTTTGAAAGGTTTGTGAAAATTTCATGCATACATAATGAGGGGTCTTGCCCCTCAACCCCATTGGGGTCTCCACTCCTAGACCCCCTCTAGTTATTAGGATCTATTGCCACATAAGAAACTTGATTAAAATGAGCGGATGATGAAAAATTGGGATCTAACTCTTTAGTGTGTTGACTTAGACATTATTGTGTCACAACTTGCCAAAATATATCTTTAGATGAGGTAGCTTGTACAATACATGGCTAGTGGAAGTGGCATTGTAACTCATTGTGGTTCAAGTGAAATTGAACCAAATGTTAGAAAGCTTAGACTTTGATGCTTTGGATGAAGAGCAATATGAAGATTATGGAATATTGATTGTAATTTTCATTGTGTATCAACATTTGACAAATCATTGAATTATGAATGTATGAGTATTTTTATGTTTACAAATTATGAGGTATTTAAATATTTTTTATTGGAAATTATGAATATCATTGTTTTATATTATATAATTTTAAATTTTGTACTACCTACATACATGATATATACATACATACATACATATATATATTCTCATACTTGTACCCAAGGGAAAAAAGTTATTGTACGCATATCCATACCTGTATCTGCACTCATACCTAAACCGTAACTTAGTTATTATTAGTTATTCATAGGTGTTTCTATTTACTTATATTTTATTTCATTGTTGATTAATATATACAACAATTTAGGTATGTTTTATTTAATATTATACTTATATTTATACAAATTTATCCATTTAAGTACTATTGAATTTACATTATTAGCAATACTTTCAATGGACCAAAATAATTTGATTATCATTGATGTCTTTTGAACAAACAATGAAAATAGCCTTGATGGAATGATTGTAGGGTTACGAGAGAAATTAATATCCTTGAGAGCTCAATTCATTGTTGTGGAATTATCACCTTAGAAAACCTTGTGAGTTCGACTACAAAGATCATTTAGCAACCTTTTTGTACTCAATCCTAGATTTGGTAAACCTTAGATTAGAGTGAAGTTACCTACAAAGTTTGTCATTCAGATTTAGCTTTAAAGTTTATCTATCTCTCATCACCATATCACATAATCCACCTGATATTGTACCCCAGGTACTTGCATCCAACAACAAACCTCACACAAGTCCAACTGAGGCATTAGTTCAAATCAATATAAATAAAATCAAAGAATTTAGATTTCACCAAAACATGATAAAGTTATAATTATATTCATCAATAGTAGCATGTTCAAAATATAATCATCACACGCATACATAAGTTCATTTAACGTAATATGATAATAAATCCACCACTAATCCAAATTACCACAGGGCTAGGAGTCATGCAAGAAAATTAACAAGTCCTAGGGGATATGACAATAACCAACTAAAATAAATCAAGGAGTCCATAAAGCTTGGAAATGAATATAATAAATAAATGAAGTATTGCAAATGAAATAGTTTGCTACTAATACTTCCTAGTTAAAATTTACAAATATTGATACAGAAAAAGGCAATAAATAGAGTTTCAAAGCAAAGGTTAAATGCATGCAGTAAGCAATGTGTACAAGTTTAACCTACTCTGTCAAGAAGTTTAACCTACTGTTTTGTTGTTTTTTCCCTACCAACAAGAAGTTTAACCTACTATTTTGTTGTTTTTTCCTTGACAGATGATTGACGCATGCAATACAAAGCACATATTTATTTCATAGAGGGCTACAACTTCTTGAGCCAAGAGCATAAAAATTAATATGGAAATCCATGGAAATAGAGAGAGGCTTCTCAAATTGGAAAAAGTCTATAGTTAAAAAAATAAAAACTAGAAATATGTGAACTAGGCTAAAAATACGTATTGAACTTAAATCCAATTTCTAATATTTTGAACATTCTCCAAGAAAAAAATGAAAAACTAAGTACAAATGAGAGCTGAAGCGAAACATGTATCTAAAAACTATTCTAAGGTTTTTATTGAATCAAACATAATATGACAATGTTATGCCATTGACAAACAGGATGTTGTGTTTGGAAAGGATAATTTTGTCCATATAAGTGTCAAATTAAATTAGTGAATCAAACTATTAATTTATTGTAGCTCGGACAACTATTTTCTCCATTCCCAAGAATTATTATTTAATTCTTGAGACTTCTAGAAGGGAGTTAGTTAGGTCCAAATAATTATTTAATTAATTGATTTTCTAAAAACTTCTAGAAAGGATTTAGTTAGAGATTATTTATTTATTTATTTATTTATTCCTCTAGAGACTTCTAGAAACCAGTTAGTTAGGGTTTGTTAGAGTCTAATTAATCTTAGCCATTGATTGAGATTAAATCATGGCCATTGGTTTTTCAATGAGAATAGTTTAAAAGGGAATCAATGGGCATTTGGAGAACACACACAAACACACACTTGAGAAAGATTTGCAATGATAGCAAATAAAATTTGTAGTGAGATCAAATAGTCTTGTAGTGATAGCAAGGGCACAGTGATAGTGTTGGAGGTAGCAGCAGTGGAATTTCAGCAGGAAAAATTAAGGGAAGAATTTTTGGAGAAGAATATTGTCGGAGCTCTGCCAGTAAGAGGCAAGCAGTTTATGTATCTCTTGATTTTCTGAAGATTAATAAAATTCCTCATCTGCAATACTGATTATCCCTCTAGGGTTTTTCCAGGGACAATTCATCCAAAAATATTGTGTTTATTATTTCGCATGGTTTCTTCTCTATTCCTGTGGTTTTATTTGTGAAATTGCAGTTGTGTTATTTTTCAGTATTTGTTGTGAATTAATTTTTGGCAGTCAAATAATATTTATAGATAGGAGATTACTAATCAGTAACTGCAATAGAATTTTCACATGGTATCAAAGCAGATCTGAGGGCAGAAAGAGCTCAGCGTAGGCACAGGAAGGAAAAATCAAGGGTTTATAAAACCCAGTTCTACCTCTTTAGTATTATTATTTATATTATTATTATATTTGTTTGAGATGGCCTCAGCAGGTTTAAGAGATCAGGATAGATTGGATGGAGCCTCAAATTTCGGTGTCTGGAAAGCCAAAATTTCTTTATTGCTAGAAGAGAATGGTATCAAGGAATATGTGACCAGTGTTGTATTTGTACCTACATATCCAACACAACTCGTAGCATATAAGAAGGAATATGCCAAGGCAAGGAGGTTGATTCTTGATGGTGTTAAGGATCATATTATTTTACATATTGCAGAGTTAAATATAGCAAAGAAGATGTGGGATACCATTCTAAATCTGTACCAGAATGCTACCACTAACAGGAAGTTGATTCTCAAAGAAAAGTTGAGGAATACCCAGATGAACAAGGGAGAAGATGTTATGAGTTACCTCACTAGACTTAGACTTGTCAAGGATGAGTTGGTAGTTGTTGGAGATAAACCAAATGATGATGAGCTAGTACAGATAGCCCTAAATGGGTTTACTAAGAAGTGGGATGTCTTTGTTTAAGTTATTAATGGACGAGACACCTTACCGATTTGGGATCGACTATGGACTGACATCACTCTGGAGGAGCTTAGACTAAGTATTGTTAGTGGTACCAGCAGTAAGAGTTAGAAAAGTGAGGCAAAATAGAAAAACGTTGCCCTAGCTGGAAAAGGGAAAGCAAAGAAGGGGTCTAGCAAAGGATCAAATCCTAAAGATGAGAAGGACTTGTCTAAAGTCAAGTGTTATGGCTATCACAAGTTTGGCCACTATGTGAGGGATTCCCCACAAAGGAAGAAGAAAGGCAAGAAGCAGACGGTAGCTTCAGGAAGTGCAGATGAGCTCTCTAGTGGAATGGAGGATGAATTTTCTCTCATAGCATTTATGGTTAGCTCAACCTCACAGGGTGTTTGGTATATAGATAGTGGGGCATCATTTCATATGACAGGAGTTAGAGAATACTTCTCCAGTTATAAGGAGGAGGACATCAGAATCTAGATTTCTATGCGGAACATGTCCAAACTAAATCTAGTTGGGAAAGGGATTGTTTTATTTCAGAGGGAGAATGGCAAGCTGATTTCCATTCATGATGTGTTACATGTGCCAAGCTTGAGTATGAATTTTATTTCCGTATCTGTCCTTCAGGATAAAGGCTACAATGTACTCTTTAGAGGGGAAAATGTGTTAATCAAGCATAAGGATTGGAAATCACCCATAGCTATTGGAGTTAGGAGCAGCTGACTTTACAGGTTGTAATTTTATACTCATAAGGCACTGATGAGCAGTGGTAATTATAGAGATCAAGGAGAGCAATGGCATAGGAGGATGGGCCATATACATCATGGAGCACTTAAATTGCTTTGTGAGTTAGTGACAGGTGTTCTAGAGGTGAGCACAAAGCATGATGATGTATGTAAGGGATGTGTGTTAGGGAATTTTGTGAAAGTAGATTTTCCAAGGAGTGACACCATATCCAAGGGTGTTCTTGATCTAGTACATTTAGATATATGTGGACCAATGTCGATGAAGTCTCTTAGAGGATACAATTAGTTTGTTACTTTTATTGATGATTTATCCAGGAAGACTTGGATAGACTTCTTGAAGACCAAGGATGAGGTTTTCAGTTATTTACAAGAGTTCAAAGCTCTTGTGGAGAATTTGAAAGGTAGGAAGATAAAGGTTCTTCGGTTAGACAATGGAGGCGAGTAGAAAGGGAAAGAGTTCCAGGAGTTTTTTACTAGGGAAATGGGGTTGTTGAGAGGAAGAATCGATCTATATTGGAGGTAGCAAGGGCTATGTTGTATGACTAGGATATGCCACGTTACTTATGGGAAGAGGCATGCAGTACAATAGTATACATGCAGAATAGGGTTCCACATAAGGTATTGGGCAAGATGACACCAGAGGAGGAATTCTCAGGGAAGAAGTCAGATGTCAGCCACTTCAATATATTTGGTAGTTTTGCATATTGTCACATTCCAGGGGCTACATGTTCTAAGTTAGATTGGACTACAGAGAGAGGGTACTTTGTGGGGTATAGTGAAACCTCAAAGGCATATCAGATATTTATTCCAGGGGCCAAGAAGATTATAGTTAGGCGTGATGTCAAGTTCATGGAGGACAAGGAATTTTGGAGGTCCAGATATTTTCCAGCAGATGATCAAAGTGAGCAACCAGCAGAAGCTCCAAGGATCAAGCAATCGGATAAAGGACAACAAAGCTCGAGTATAGTTACTAGTACAAGCACAGCCTCGGGTGCTGAGAGTTCATAGAGTATGGAGCAACAGATGCAGCAGATCCAAGAGATGCATCAGGAACATATGGAGATTGATACTTCATCCTCTACAATTGGTAGTAGTTACCAATAGAAACAAAGGGATACTTGGGAGTTTGTGGGAGCTCCTAGGACAAGTGATAGACAATGGAGACAACCAGCCAAGTATAATGACTATATGGAATTATTTAGTCAGTTGGTAGATAGTGACCCTTCTAGCTATCAGAAGGCCACACAACAACAAGTGTGGTGAGATGTGATGGTTGAGGAATATATGTCAATAGTGCAGAACGATGTGTGGGAGGTTGTTCCTAGACTGACAAATAAGGCAATGGTTGGATCATGCTGGATCTACAAGATCAAGCATGGTGCAGATGGTAGCATCGAGAAATACAAGGCAAGGTTCATGCCCAAGGGTTTCTCTCAGAAGGAGGGAATAGACTATGAGGAGACATTCGCTCCAGTGGCCAGGTATACTTCTATACAAGTCATGATCTCTCTTGTAGTACAGATGGGATGGTAGATCCATCAGATGGATGTCAAGAAGGTGTTTCTTAATGATGAATTAAAAGAGGAGGTATACATAGAACAACCAGAGGGCTTTGTAGCACACAGCATTGAAACCCACGTGTGCAGATTGAAGAGATCTTTGTACAGACTCAAGCAGGCTCTCAGGGCATGGTATGAGTGCATTGATAGATACTTGCAGGGAATGGGCTTTGTGAAGAGTGAGGCAGATGCTAACCTCTACTACATGGTGGTTGGGGGTGAAGTTCTCATTCTTTTTCTATATGTGGATGACTTTTTTTTAACAGGTTCACTGGGGCTCATAGAGGAGTGCAAGCGGGACCTTGCAACAAATTTTGAGATGAAGGATTTGGGGCTTATGCACTACTTTCTACGCATGGAGGTATGGTAGATAGATGGAGAGATTTTCCTTGGACAAGGGAAATAATACATCGAAATCTTGAGGAGGTTTGAGATGGAGGATTGTAGAGCCATGTTTACTCATATGATTATGAATTGGAAGAAGGTAGACACATCCAAGGAGAAGGATGTAAACCCTACCTTATACATGTAGTTGATTGGATCTCTCATGTATTTGGTCAACACCATGCCAGATATATCCTTTGCAGTAAACTCTCTTAGTCAGTTCATGGTTGAGCCAAAGAGAGTGCTTTGGATAGCGGAAAAGCATGTGTTGCGGTATTTGTGTGGTACAATCGAGTATGGGATCATATATGCTCAAGGTGATGGTATCAGGTTGATAGGTTATACTGACGTTGATTGGGTAGGCAATACAGTGGACAAGAAAAGCACTTCGGGTTTTTTCTTTAGCTTGGGATTAGGAGTTGTCTCTTGGTACAACAAGAATCAGAAGTCCATAGCTCTAAGTTTTGCAGAGGCATAATACATAGCAGCTATCATGGCGATGTGTGAGGTGATATGGCTTTGGAAGTTGATGGTAGCCTTGTTTGGTCAGGGGGTTGAGACTACAATGATACACTATGACAATCAAAGTTGCATCAGGTTGTCTAAGAATCTGGTGTTTCATGATAGGTCTAAGCATATAGACATCGGGTATCACTTCATCAAGGATTGTGTACAACAGGGGATTATTCAGCTACAATATATACCTACAGATCAATAGGTAGCAGACATTTTGACAAAGGTATTGGGGAAGGTGAAATTCATCTTTTTCAGAGATATGTTGGGTGTTATGCAGAACACCTTCCTCATTAAGAGGGACTGTTAATTTATTGTAGCTTGGACAACTGTTTTCTCCAATCCCAAGAATTATTATTTAATTCTTGAGACTTCTAGAAAGGAGTTAGTTAGGTCCAGATAATTATTTATTTAATTAATTTTCTGGAAACTTCTAGAAAGGAGTTAGCTAGAGATAATTAATTAATTAATTAATTGATTCCTTTAGAGACTTCTAAAAACCAACTAGTTTGGTTTTGTTTGAGTCTAATTAATCTTAGCCATTGTTTTTTCAATGAGAATAGTTTAAAAGGGGGTCAATGGGAATTTGGAGAACACACACAGACACACACTTGAGAAAGATTTGCAGTGAGGGAAAATAGTCTTGCAGTGATAGCAAGGGCGCAGTGATAGCATTGGAGGCAACAACAGTGGAATTTCAGTAGGAGAAATTAAGGGAAGAATTTTCAGAGAAGAATATTATTGGAGCTCTGCCAGTAAGAGGCAAGTAGTTTATGTATCTCTTGAATTGCTAAAGATTAATAAAATTCCTCATCTACAGTACTGGTTTTCCCTCTGGGGTTTTTCCAGGGACAATTTGTCCAAAAATATTGTGTTTATTATTTTGCATGTTTTCTTCTCTAATCCTGTGGTTTTATTTGTGAAGTTGCAGCTGTGTTATTTTTCAGTATTTGATGTGAATTAATTTTTGGCAGTCAAATAATCTTTATAGATAGGGTATTAATAATCAGTAACTGCAATAGAATTAGGCTTCTCAAATTGGAAAAAGTCTATAGTTACAAAAATAAAAACTAGAAATATGTGAACTAGGCTAAAAATACGCATTGAACTTAAATCCAATTTCTAATATTTTGAACATTCTCAAAAAGATAAAAAAACAAGTACAAATGAGAGCTGAAGCGAAACATGTATCTAAAAACTATTCAAGTTTTTTATTAAATCAAACACAATATGACAATGCTATGCCATTGACAAACGGGATGTTGTGTTTGGAAAGGAGAATTTTGTCCATATAAGTGTCAAATTAAATCAGTGAATCAAACACAATATGACAATGCTATGCCATTGACAATGGCAATGATATAGTTGTTCATTGCAAGTGTGAAGGTGCAAGTAGCAATCAACAACTCCATTTGTTTTTTAGATTAAGCATTGCAAAAAAGGTTGGTATGCAAAAAAATTTGTTGTGAATGTTTTGAGATGAGCAGCATCCTTGTTGGAAGGTTGAGTGGAGAAAATTGTTTGGTGACATGAGCTATAAAGAGGTTGGTATGGGGGAAGGTGAACATTCTTTGGATTCAATGTTCTAGTCACCTGCCATGGAAGTGATCATTTTATTAGAGATGTTTAGAAGTTTTAGAATTCAATGCATGGAAATAGGAGTAGTGGTTTTTAGCGTTAAGTGTTTTTGGGGCTTACCTAGATATTGGAGGATGCAAGTGTATGTTGAAAAGCTTTAGTGCATACATGTATTTGGAGGGAAGTTCCTCTATACATTATGCTTTGATGTATATGTGTACCCCTGCTCATACTTTTAAAAATTAGAGTAAAATTATGTTTACAAATGTCCATCAAGGTAGTTGCAAGAGAGACACTCGGAAAAATCCCACTACCTTTTTATCATTTGGAAGATGTTCATACTCTATTTCGAAATAGAGATTCATGCAATGTTTAAATGGTGTAAACAATTTTTAATTCAATAGGATTCATATTGAGATTTCTAGAAAAACTATGGAAATTAATTTTCTAGCAAATATACTCTAGCAATTCGACTGCAACCAAGACAATTGGTCTAGTTGACATCATAGATAGCAGTTAGTTGAAAATTGTATTAAAAAATTTTAAAACCCACAGTGCAAAATGCCTCATAGTTATTTTGTTAGATGTCTGTTATGTTATATACAGGATGTAAAAATAACCCCTTCTATTTTCCTTTGGAAGATGTCAATAGTTTGTTTCAATGTAGACGTTCATGCAATGTTTATATGGTATAAACAATTTTGAATTCAATCTGATTCATTTTTTAGATTTCAAAAATTATGCTAATTGGTTTTCTAGCATATATACCATAGCAACTTCACTACTGCTAAGTGAATTGCACTATATTGACAACATAGACAACTGAGAATTTGAAGAAGGATTTAACTAATAGTATAAAGAGATAAGCCAATACATTGCTTTTAGGAGAATAGGTAACCTAAAAAATATAATTCTTAACCAAACGTTAAGCATAAAAATAGTGCACATGATTTGAGAGAAAAAAGGAGTTTGTTGTTCCAAAATAGAAAGTATACAGAGATTCTAGTGGTCTAGATTTTGAAAGAAGTGAACAGGCTCTGCAATAATGTCATTGGAATAGGTATAGTGTAACAGTAAGCATTTTCCACACAGTATAGTTAATCAGATAAAAGGAATAAGAATCATCTAATGGCAAGTATCTTTTCCATGCCCTGTTTCAAACCCCTTGTTCTAACAAAGGTAGGGAGGATGCTAGAAAAGGTCATGGACTTTGGCTTTACACTTGGACAATTCCATTTTTTTCAGAGTTTCTAATGTCTTTACAACAAATTCAATTTATGCATGCCCTAATCTTTGCCTTCCATGTGAGCTTAGCCTAGGGAACTTTGTGTTAGGTAGATAAGCAATACATATCTTAGAAATTTAAAATTCTATAAAATGTGTGTTGTGTTGTGTATGGAAGATTTTGGGACAATGAATGTCACCAAGATATGCCAAGGGAACATAGAGGAAACAAACTAAGGCTTTTTAGACAGCAACGAGGAGCTAAAAAGAGCTATATTGAAGTTATGTGGAGAAATAAAGAAAGATTTACAGATAAAATGGAAGAAGCAACAGGGAGGCCATCAATTGGGAAATTGATGAGCTAATGAACATGTAAGAAGTAATAACAGAAAGAAATTGCAGAGAATGATAATATATAAAATAAAAGAAGCCATAGAAAGGAACTTGCTTATTTGAATAAATAAAAGGAAACTAGAAGAACATATTAACTTCTATGAGATTATAAAAGAAGCAGTAAAATAAATTCCAATTATCTAATAGTTGAACAGGGAGATAAAAAGACATAAAGCACTTGATTTATAGGCAAGGAGAAAAAGAGATTAAGGGCATGATATGGTGGGTTGTTAATGTATACGATCAATTAAGGCAAAGGCACTCACTGAGGCATAAAGACTTGAATAACCTATACAACTTAATGGGTTTTCTATACAGTTATACCAAAGATGTTTTAGCAGGTTCTGTCAGAAATTAGTACAAAGGATGCCTCCACAAATGTGAGAGTATGTTGAATTGTGGCCATGTTTAGCAGCCATATAATAAATCTGAATAGAGATATATAATAAATGAAATTTTTAAATGAATAAGAGGAAAAACAACTTGAACCTTTGAGCAAATGACCAATGATTTGAGATATATTTTTGGGACAAGAAAAATATTATTGTTTGAGATATGAAAATATTACCACAAATTTTAAAACTAATGTATTGACATTGGACAATAACAAAATACATTGGCAATGAGGGCTCAAAATAGCTGGAAAAGTAACCCTGCAACTCACTAGTAATGTAAATTTCATCCCTGTCACAAAAGTACATATGCAATGGGGGCTCAAAATAGCTGGAAAATTAACTTTCAAACTCACCAGTAATGGAAATTTCATCCTTGTCATGTAGTCCCCATTGCAAGAGACGCAACCCTGGAGTATACTGTAGGATATGCACAAAATGGACTTTTACAAACCTTTGTTACTCTTGTTTCTGTGATTTTGAGCATTTACATGAACGTTGGTTTTGGGATAACTCCTGCAAATTGTAGTCAACCATTATGAACAAAAGTTTTGATAAACAATAGCATGAAGATGACATGGTACTTCTATGAAGTGATGTTGTTGTTAATGGCGAGATTCTTTTAAATTGCCGAAAGCTCCATAATATATTCATTCTATAATGGCAAGTTATTTCAAATAAAAAGGAGTATGAAGATGGCATGGTACTTCTGTGCAGTGATAGTTGTTGTTAATGGCAAGATTATTTTAAATTACCAAAAAGCTCCATAATATTTTCATTCTACAAAAGCAAGTACTTACTTGCCACTATTGCCCTCCAGATTCAAACTCGTGATGTTCTTCAATGTGCAGAAGGGCGTTTGATGTGGTTACAGTAAAAATAAATATTAAAGTAATTTAATTTATTGGCAAAAAATTATTATGGGTTCTATTTTTAATTAACGACCCTAAATATAATTATTGTATATTATAATATATAATTATAATAAAATATTTTTAAAAATATCAATTCTAAAATAACTTTTTCTTTCAATATTCTAAAAATAAATATGTTTAAAATTATAGTTATTAATTTAAAATAATTATCTCTTAATTAAATACTTTACTTATTTACCTTAAATTTATATAAAAAACTATGTTATTCTTATACAATTTTCAAGCCTTAAATAAGGGAAAGGAAGGTTAAAAGCCTCTCACACAAGTGTAAAATCCTTTGCTCGGGCACAACATTTTTTTTTCCCAATTAGCAACCACTACTAGCTTAACCAACCAAGCATTTCCACATAGATTAGAAGTGTTAATTTCAATAACTCATCATTCACCATGGTAACGACAATCAACGTCACAATTATATTCTTACACTCAAAGGTGTTATCTCAACAACTAAGGTCATTCCTAAACCTACAACCTAAGCCTCAAGGGTTCATGATGACCCTACCTACGTATCCCCTTGTGGGAAATCAGAGGCATTTTTGTTTTCCCCACAACAACAAAGGAAGTTCAATCTCTCCTCTTTTATGAGATGTATTATCTCAGCTTTAACCCATAACTATTAATTTAGTACATATAATCTATTAACATAGTCAATTATAATATAATGATAATAACTTTCCATCCAGTGTTGGGTCCATACCAAACATTAGTGTAAAAACATTCTCAACATTCACAAGTGGCCATTCATACCATAATCTCAAAGATCATACACAATGACTATCACGATTGTACCTCCATATACACAAGTCGACTAACTCATACACATCATGAGTATAATAGTGATTGGGTTATGCATATCACAAATACATTAGTGGTTGCCTCCAACATACATGACAAATATACAATGACAAGCTCCAACCTACATCACATATACAGTGACGAGCTCCAGCATCCATCACAAATACATAGTGATGAACTCCATCATACATCACATACACAGTGTCAAGCTCTAGCATACATCACAAATACATAGTGACGAGCTCCAACATATATCACATACATTGAGGCAAGATCTAACATACATCAAAATACATAGTGATGAGCTCCAATATACATCACATACACAATGACAAGCTCTACCATATGTCACAATACATAGTGATGAGCTCCAACATACATCACATACATAGAGACAACATTACACATTATATTGGCTAACACATGTCCATAATGCATCCCAGATAGAAAGCATATTGGTGCATTGCGCACTACACCATGGGTCCTATTCTTTTCACCAGCCTTTTGCAGCAATGAACAAATGGGAAGAGGATTTGGTGCATCTCATACTACACTGCGGGTCCGTCCTCAACCCCACAAGGCTAAGTATGTAGTCTGACAACCGGGAGGGGATTCAGTTCATCTCATACTACACCACGGGTCCATCCACCATCCCAAGGGAAACCCCAAGTAGTGAACCTACCAAAACTGGTGGATTCTGACTTCAATCGCCTATAGGCCACCAACAAAAAGTTTTTCCACCCAAGAAGAAGTAGCTATCGACATATGCCACCTTGTGACCTTAGTGATATTGTCAGTTATCTTCTTCACAATCTAGGGTAACACTTGGAATTGGTCACTTATGTGCTTACCAATGATAGCCAATGAACCCTCTCAATATGCAGTTAGCCCCAGATTACCGTTACCCACATGGATGGATCCCTACCCATACAACCACTACAGCTATATCATAACCAGGGTAATCTACTACCTTCACCTCTGTGAACCAGGTGAATGTTGACTAATCCCTAGCAATAGCCCAGACATCGACCATTGGCATAGTCCAATGACTTCCTATCACTACTCAAATATCCCAAAGGTTCACTCTTGGATGAGTCATACATATCATGAAACACGATCACAATCAACATATATATGGACCTATACATAGAGACCTCTAGATATGGAGTCAGATTACACAACACCCAAAGTCACATGGAACCAACACGAGATGGACTTTACCTAACTTATACATATATTAAATTACCAATTATACAATAATCAATCTCTTACTTCACTCTGTTTACTATATAGAAGCATATTACATATTAAATATAAATTATTAAATTTCCTTAACTTGATTATACCCCTTTCGATACCCATTTCAGCCTCAAACTGAAGCTTATGGAGGAGGAAAGATTAAACCATGTAGGAACAACCCCAACCTCAGAGTTATTCCACCTAAA
Source organism: Sequoiadendron giganteum (assembly GCA_007115665.2). NCBI lineage: Eukaryota > Viridiplantae > Streptophyta > Pinopsida > Cupressales > Cupressaceae > Sequoiadendron > Sequoiadendron giganteum. The sequence goes on along the minus strand of CM021107.1, from coordinate 429,565,044 downwards.
CCCTCCCTCTACGGACTTGAGGTCGTAGAGGCATCCTTTTCCCAAGGACCACCTACGTTCCCACTTCCAAACGGGTCAAAGTCACACGTATTTCTCCTTACAAGGTCTCTCAAAATACCTACACACAAGTTCCAATAATTGTGGTTGTGTTTCCCTTCAACTAATAATAGTTGACAGTAGTTAAGAATCATAAGTCAGTTCACCATTTGGAAAACCATAGCATATCATTTCCTTAAAGATATTGATGTCTTTAATCAAACACTACCCAACATTATTTATAAACCAGCTTAAACATCTCAAGGTTTGTCTTATTAACATAGGGGCTAAAGTTATTACTCAACATGAAATTACCTTGGTTTAAAAACACATAGGAAACCACATCCAATCCAAATTCATATAATAGATTAAATATAGAGGGTTTTATATTTAAGGGGTCATATCATACTTAGTAGTCATTGAAATCCTTTTTCCCAATACCCAAAATGCCATTCTAGAATTCTATAGCATGTCTTATTATTCCATTAAGCAAGGAGGATAAAATGACATGAAAGGAACTTATTATGCCTATTGCAAGTACAATAGGATTTCCTAAATGATCCCATAGTTACACACATCTCATTATCTTCACAATATAATGCTACCTCTAATATTCCCAATAACACAAATATATAAAGTCTCATAGGTCTTACCACATAGGTTTATCCTTTCCTTAGTCAAGATTCCTACTTAATCACACCATCATCCAACACAACCAAAGTACCCCTTCCTTAGTTCCCCATGATAGTTCCCCTATTGGGGCTATTGTTCTTAAGAGGTCAATAGACATGATGTACTCCCACTATCAATATTATGCAAGAATAATGATATCATGTATCATAATAATATATGGCATCATCCTAATAAAGCCACCCAAATTCCTTTTGAGCCTCAAGGACATGTTGATGTTTACAAATCGGTGTTAATTATGATCAATGTTTGAGTCATGCTCTAGAAAATTAGCAACCCAAGGCTCATATTATCTTCATATAAGGATATACACTCCATAATATTAGTAGTAATAATATTCTTAACTTTCTAGTTTATGTTTCCCTATTGTGTAACCCACTATTCCAGTAATAGCTTGGTTCTTGTACTAGATGATTTTTTCCCTTGACCTTATAACTAATTACTTCTTGTAATTGTAGATATTATTCAACATGGTAGGTTATCAACCATATCATCACACTTTCCTTGATATGATTACCAAATATAGGGAACTCATGTTTAAGGCTCATCCATTGATCTTATAATTGGACTTATTAAAAATTGTCACAGTCCTTAAAATTGTTGTCTCCATGATAAGTACACCAAGTAAAATTTTAGTGCATTATCCAACTATAAGAAGGCATACTCAATAATTGTAAACTTGTTTAAGCTCGATTGATACCTAAGTCATGCTCAAGATATAGTGGAAACCTTGTATCTCTTATATCATATTATGGAAATACACCCAATAAATTTGGTAATGTTAACAATCACAAAGACCATAAAATTTCTTCAAAAATAGAGTACAACATACCCCCTTTAAGCCAGGGCCATCATATACTTATTGTGAACCCCTAAACCTGCAAATGCAGAAGAGAAACAAACATGTTAGTTTGTTAGATCAAATGCATGCAAACAAGTATGAGAGATTCCCCATGAAATCCATCTATTCAAACTAAAATTAGGAAGTGAATAACACAATACAAGAAATGAAATTAGATTCTAATTAAGCCAATAGATTAATGATCCCGTGGGGGAATTGGTGCCAATGAAGTGTTGCAATTGGCCCTTTCCCAATTCCTAAGTTGCAATGTTGAATGATTGAGCAATGGTCAAATCTTCCAAAGAGATTTGAGCATAACCTTGTTACAATATTTTGAAGATGATGAATGGTTGAGTGAAATGGGAAAAATCAGCTCTCGATGTGAAGAGAGTAACTTTACATGAAGATTGTGGATGAAGATGGATGAGTATAATAAGTTTACTCAAATTGTGGATGATAGAATGAGAGGAAGAGTCTCTCATTTATAGATTTCCAAAATGAAAGAGAGAGTGAAAATAGGCAATGTGGGATCATTCAACATCCAATGGCCAAGTGTCACTTGTCAAGATGTGAATGGTTGAAGAATGAGCACATTTTGGTCAATGTGCATGATAAATGTCATTGGATTCAAATTTGAATTTTGAATGTGACATGTTGGGGGGAGAGAAGAATGGAGTTAATGTCACTTGGCTCAATGCACAAGGACATGTAAGAGGCATTGAATGCCTTGTTGGAAGGACCAAGTCCACTTGGCCTTTCTGAATTCAAATAAGGGAATATTCCCTTTTGATGCCATGTGAGGGAAAATAGAGGATTAAATAAATCAAAGTAATTGATTTATTGTGCAACTTGCATTCTCTAGAGGATTTTAATGAGAGGGATTAACTTAATCATGGTTTTGATTAATTTAATGAAGAATTAGATGATGTGACAATTTAGACTTAAATTTATGAATTAATTTAAATCAGAATTGAGAGGAAATGATTTGATTTATTTAACTAAGGAGGGAAATATTAGATTAAATTAAATAATGTTTTAATTTATTCAATTTAATAAGAGGACTTAGAAGATTTAATTTAAATAAAATGAATTATGTAAATGAACACAGAAAGATGATTAATTAAATTAAATTGATTAACTTAATCACCAGAGGAGAAAGACCTAATTAAATAAATAATGATTTATTTAATTAAGGGATGAAAGGTTTTGATAAGCTGAGAGTACGATTCAAGATGAAACGATGTTAGTAAGATCAGAATCAGGTGCATGTATATTTTATGTGTCTACATTTTGCCCCTCTTTGAAGCAATGTACTTGTTGCATTGATTCAAAGAATAAACTGTTGTGATCAAAGTTCAAAATTTCTCAATTTTTCAGATGCCCCACTATTGCCCCAGCAGAAGGATTACGCTGGTATATTGCGCCCTCGAGAGATCGAGCGGAAATTTTTGATTTTTCAATCAAGATCGCAATAAAATGCGAGAGGAGTGGTTCTATTGATCAGAGGATGAAAGATAATTTTTTGGTGTAGAAAATTCTAATGATGTATAGACAGTCATCGTCCATGGGTAGCCTCGTGTATATTTTGATAAAAACACACCAACTTTAGATAGAAATGTTAGTAAAGATAGAAGAATAAGAAGAATAAGATGGATGGAAGGAGGATCCAACAAGCCTATGTTATGAATGATGATGATGATGATTTGCTTAGCAGGAGTTGGGATTTTCAAAGGGCCACTTACTTTATGTTTGATAACACACATAGGTACGATGCATCAAGGTATAAAGGACCAGGATGGCATTGTACCTAGTGTGATGGACTTTGACTCATCAATTAGATAGGAGTATTCTTGTTCACACTTGACATACAGAAACCTTGCTAGGATGGACCTAACAAAGCAAGTATTCACCAAGTTATTTTACAAGAACATCCAACAAGCACAGTAGATAAAAAAGATAATGATCGTTGCCCCATTCCTTTCTCTCTAAACCTGTTTTGTTTAGGCATCATTAAGAGGTCCTTGGAATGAGCGCAAAATAAGATAAGTCAATAAAAGACCAAATAAAGAAAACCAAACAAGCTAATGTTCTTCATACCGCTAGCTAAGACTAACTACTATGAGGGGTACCTGATGCTTATGTCCATCACGGGAAAGCTTCATCCTAGGACATGTTTTGATTAAGGTTTTGATGGGACTGATTTGGGTGATAAGCCATTGATATATCGAGTTGATCAACTTGCTTGCTTACCAATTTAGACTTTCAACACTTTTGACGATTAGGTGTTCACTGCTAGACTTGCTTCTAACTGATGCACCAAAGGGTGATGGTGATGATTGACTTTATTATGAGTGATGGCAAATCACGGGTGGAAGTGAAATGAAATGGGTGCACCATTTTGGATTTTCAGATATTTTGAGGTTGTTTTTGGTATTTTCAGATTTTATGACGAAAGGACTAACTTAAAGACCTATCCTAGGGGTCTCGAGAGCTGATTCATAGATTAGCCTTGCCTACATTATACACACAAAGACCACATATTTTGACTAACGATAGACTGACTTGATGATAAGATGGACAAATGGATTGCCCCTTTATTGCTTAAAGGACTAACCTAAGATACAGACTAGATGGGAAAACAGATTGCCAATGCAACGGACGCCTAAAGGACTGACCTAAATGTCTCGGGGGATGATTAAAGATCAACCTTGCCTATGTTCAAGCTCAGAGATGACGTAGTTCAACAAGGTGAAAGACTAACAAGACTCAATGATGAATTTTTTGAATATTTTCTAATATTTCGACATGTTTTTTGATTTTTGATGATTTGGATGTTTTTGAGATTTTTGATTTTCTGATGTTTTTGCATTTTTCGCATGATTTTGACGATTTGGATATGGATGCATGATGATATCAGTGCTTTTTTTTTGGATTTTTTTGAAAACCAAGCTTAATGTTGATTGATCAATTGATGGATTGATTGTTTGACTAAGTGTGTTAAGTCAAACAAGGTGATAATGCACTTGTAAACCCTAGGAAGTTTTGTTATCCTAGAATAAAATTGTACATAAGAGGATGGTTCGACTAAGTGTGTTAAGTCAAATGAGGTGATTATGGATTTGATAATATGGCTAAGTGTGTTAAGCCAAACAAGTTGATAATGGACTTGTAAACCCAAGGAAGTTGTGTTATCCTAGAGTAAACTCATGCACAAGATGATAGTTTGACTAAGTGTGTTAAGTCAAACAAGGCGATAATTGATTGGATTCGATTGATCAAGATTGATGAAGCTTGATTTGGAACAAAATTGTTTTGATGATTTTGATGTGACACTAAAGTACACATTAGATGCAACTGATATGGATTGCTTGGATTGATGTTCGATGAAATATAAAGCTTGATAAGGAACATCTTCCTATCAAAATATGCCATGGGCTAGTGATTTGGATTCGGCTCACAAATGCTTTGACCAATTTGATGTCACATTTTTGTCAGTGTTCGGATCACCACATAAGTGTGAAGGATATAGATCAAGATTTATTCTCAAAGCAAGATGAAAATATCTCCCCCCAGTGTCTATCAATGTATGGAATGTCATGGGTGGATTCTTGGATAGACGTATAGATAGATACGGTAAGCATGCAAAGGATGCCAAGGATTATCTTGTGACAAGATAAGGTGTTCAAATAGAGGATTTTCACTCAGATAATTCTTCAAGGCTCAAATAACATTTGGATTGGATAGGATCAATGAAAATGACCCATGTCAAGATATTTACCATAAACAAGTGTAAAGCATTTACCAAACCTTTATCAAGATCTAGATAAGGTGGAAGATGGATGCAGATGGATGAAAATGGATTGGATAAATGGTTCATGGATGAATGAATGATATGAATGGAATACTGGTTTTATCATGGATGTGATAAGATGCTTTCTTTTGACATGGTGCACGTAGATTCTCGATTCTACACATGACACATGTTTGCCAAGTTTTCATCATGGTACCTGTCCAAAGGGCCATCGAAGTAGTTTTCACTAGAGGATGATTTTTCTCTTGACTGTTTTCAATCCTTTTTCTGATTTTTTTGGATTTTTCTTATTTTATTTTTACTTTTTGATTTTTTTGATTTTTTTATTGTCATCGAGATGCCTTTTTGCCAGGTTTTCATCAAGGTGGCAATTTTTTCAGGACATTTTTCTGATTTTTTTGCATTTTCTAAGAGATTTTAAGCTGATGTTGAATCACTTGGTACTATTGACATTGATGCTTCTATCATAATGTTCCATCGATATTCTACTTGAAGAATTTGCTTTGCCAAGATACGTGCACTTGAAAGCAACTTTTGAGATTCTTGATCTGCTTTGCTGATACCGGAGTTAACTTTGTCTTTGTGTGCACATCATGATAGAGTGCCTTATGAATCCTTATGATGAAGGGTCACTTCCAATACATGGTCAATGTGATAATTGGATATCATGTGCGGAGGCGTGGATGGACTGTGTTTAGGAATAACCAATGGATTAGTCGATAGTTTGGAACCTTTGACTCTCCAAACTTGGGAAGATGAGCAATGATGGGTGGATATGGAAGTGTGCATGGAATTAGGACCAACTTCTCGATACACTTTTTACATTGCTTGAGAAGCTTGCTTTTGCCTTTGTGGACTTATTTGATAGATACTTTTCCATTTTTTATTTTCCCCATAGTTTCTTTGACTAATGGAGTTTGATAGGGATAGTATTTCTTTGCATTCTTTGGTATCCATATGTATTTGATTTGTCCTTCATGCTTCACTACTTCTTTTCCTTTGATGACATTATTCATGGTTTGATTTGAATCTTTCTTTTGTTGTTGGTCCCTATTCATGGATGGGGTGATGGATGGATGAAGATTCGTGACATGGAAAGTCGTAGTACTGACATTGGTTTCATCATAAGGATTCTTCGTGCTCCCTACGTTGACGTTTGCTTGAGACAAAGTTGCCCCTAGTTCTATGGAGGTATGTTCATATCCCTTGCTTATCGAATAACCAAGGCCTTGATGCTTAGGATTGACAACAATCTGCACTGGTTCCAAGATACCCTATTCATGTAGGCCTAATCCTCTGCCTTGATAATTCATCTGCTGAAATTTTTTATTTGTAATAGGATATGATCTACCTTGGAAACAAGGTGTTATTTTGTCTTTGCTCTGTGGTGGATCTTCAAAAGTGACAGCTTCTTTATTGATGAGATAGCTTTCCCTAAGAGAGGTGAGTGATCCAACTTTATAAGTGATCGGATCCTCCATATGTGGGATGAATTCTTGATTGATATCTTTAGCTTGATCTTGTGAGATATCAGATTGTAGTGCTTCTTCAAGAGGTATTGATGATTCACTATCCTTGTAAAAGTCTTCCTCATGATTTATTCTTGATATGCTTTCACATGATGTTTCTAATTCACAACTTCTGTAGAAACCTTCTTCATGACCCATTTCTAATATGTCTGCATTTCTCTATATCTTGATCATGTGTACAAATTTTAAGAGTAGGATACTCTTGTTCATTGGTAATGATTTCAAGAGTACGAGACTCTTGTTCGTTGGTAATTATTTCAAGAGTATGAGACTCTTGTTTTGAATGAAGATCATCCACATGTCCATTCAAAGAAAGCATCTCATGGGTAGATGGAGGAGTATGTCCTATGTGGATGTGGTCATCTTGTATGGATAGGAGGGTGTCCATTATATCATTGTAGTTGCTTGGAGATGTAAATTATTGATCTTGAATGATTTTGGAATTGCTTTTGACATGCTTTGGATAAGGTTCTTGACATGGGTCAATTTCAAAGAATGGATTGATTTCTTGGATATCTTCACTAGGTATAGGAAGTTTATCAAATGTTATGAGGTCAAAATATGTCCATATGTTTTGGAAAGGATAATTGCTAAACCTTGGTGAAAGATGTTGATCATGCTTTGGAATAAATTCTTGAGATATGTCTTGTAACTCATTAGCTGATGTAGAGACATTTTCAACATTATCATTGGTGGATGGATCTTTGTTTATGTCGATAGGATCAAATAACATCAACAATCCTTGAAATAGATCTTTGTAGGAGGGGTCTTGATCATGACTAAAAAATGGCTCTTGATGTATGTTGATTTGATCATTAGATGGGGTAGACATATCTTCGCAGTGCTCATTGATTGATTGATTTTGATTATTGTTTTCAACAATTATGGTGGGAGTTTTTTGCAAACTCTGTTGTGGGAGTAAGGCTTGTGTTTGCTACTGAGCCAACAATGCTTGTTTCTAGTCGTGTTGTTGTGCCAACAATGCTTTTTGTTTGGCTTGTTGTTGAGTTTCTTGTTGATGGATTGCTTGCAATAGTGCCCAAAATTGTGCTTTCTCTTGTTGAGCCTGGTGTTGGGATTGAGCTTGAGCCTATGCTTGTTGGGCTACTTGAGCCACTTGTGTTTGTTGAGCAACTAGCTGTGCAGCTTGTTGTTTTTGGAGTGCCTTTTGGCAGGCAGCTTGTCGAGCAGCTTGCAACATGATGGAGAATGAATTTTTCATGTTGTGTTTTGGAAGTGGTGGTAGTGGATGGGGAATGGTGTTGATTTTTGGGGTTGCTTGAATGGTTGCCATCTGTTGTTGCGATGTTGATGGCAGGATGAGAGAATTTGGTATGATGTTTTGATTTATGATGGGAGTATTGCTCAAAAGGATCATGCCATGATTGTTTGGTTGATAGATTTTTAAGTTTTGACTTTGATTTAAATCTACCATAGGAAAAGATGTTCCAAAATTTAGATTGGCCATGCTCACATTTGTACCATTGATGTTTGGAGGAGATAATGATACCATGTATGGATTGTACAAATGCAAGTTTTGAAAATTAATTGGCATGGCAAGGCTTGGATAGTTTGGTTGAATTGGACTACTCATAATGTATGAGTTGAGTTTATACTCCATGTTTTTCTTGTGTTTTGACCTTGTTGACCTCTGAGGGGTTTAGGACCAATGATGAGATGAAGGAATGAAAAGGGTGAATGATATGGGTGCTTAAAATTTTAGGAACTTTGGATCAATGCTAGACTTTAGGACTTGTTTTGATTTAATTTTGATTGATGAGGATAGTTTGACTAGGTGTGTTAAGTCAAACAAGGTGATAGTGCACTCATAAACTCTAGGAAGTTGTGTTATCCTAGAGAAAACATGTACACAAGAAAATGAATTGGCTAAGTGTGTTAAGCCAATCAAAGTGATCATGAACTAGTGCACCTCAAGAATTTGCATTATCCTAGAGGAAAATTTGTTCAAGAAGATTGATAATTTGACTAGGTGCGTTAATTCAAACAAGGTGATGCTGATTTTCCAAAATTCTAGCATGAATGGTGTTTTCAAAGTTCCAAAAGTTGTTGGTGAGATGGGATTTGATAAATATCTGGATGGGATGAAGTGATGATTTGATCCTAGATAACCTAAGAGGACTTACTTACAAGACCAAGGTATTGAAGAACATGTTTTTCCCTAAAAGTAGTTCAAACCAAAAGATCAATGTTCGTATGGAAACCAAATGACTCAAAAGGGACCAAGCACATCTGTGGTTTATTCGTCTTTTATCTTGCTTAGGTTCGATTCTTTTTACCACAAACACCTTCTTGATTATGCTTTTCAAACTGAATGTCCAATGTCCTAATTTTCTTTCATCCCACAAAGTGCATTATGTGGAAATTAAGGAAATCAAGGCAAAGGTTTCCTAGTGTTTAACCTTGGTGAAAACAAATGATGATAGAATCCAAGCACTTAGAAACCTCTAAGGATATGATCCCTAGGGAAAGCAAGAGTGTTTAAATTCATCAAAGGTATTTGTTTCCTAAAAGGGGTTTGAAATTTGGAGGTCTTGTGAATGTTCGTTTTGCAAGAGTTTTGAGGACCAAGCAATGTATATCTCCAAGCAATTTTTTTACAACCCTAGGATGATGAGACAATATTTTGTTGGGTTCCCACTTGGACAAATCCAGCTGCGCATATTTTGTGTGAATGGCTAAATGCTTGACCACACTGGCTCCCCTCCACGGCACACACTTCTCAGGTTAGCCAAGCATTAGTACCCATGAATCTCCCATGGCATACTTTCCATCTCTACAATAAAACCGCATGTATAACATGGGGCGGCTTCAAAGGACATGACCTTTTGTACCAACAAAATAGACAAGGATTTGGCCTTTTCTAAACAAAGGGTTTTAATTCGGGCATTCCGTTCATGGGGGATTATCCAACATCAGTGAGAGTCCATTTATGTCCATCTCGTCAGAATAATCCTCATGATTCTTGAACTTTCCTCAAGAATCCACACTTATATACCGATTGGAAGTCTCTTGGCTTTAGCATGTTCCCGGTTGGGTTGTTCCCTTGAGTGAATACTTTTTCCCACAAGCAGACCCTCTAAGTTAGAAAAAATAAAATAAACTCATCAATAGTTCGATCAACCTTCATTTAGAAACAAAGGGAGAACACTCGCAATAAGTTTACTCACACTCGCAAGATGTTGTGTTCAATTTTAATTTCCCAAATCGAAATGTGAAGGCAATCCTTTTAACAACTTAATATCACCAAAATTATTTTGATTCTCAAGATCACTGTGAAGCACGAGAGAAGCGCATAAACATTTTAAATGATGTTAATTTGTGAAAAATATTGCAAAACATGACAAACACTTGTTCATTTTAATCCATAAAGCAGTGATGAGTTCATTTTAAAAGCACCAAAATGAGATGTGAAAGTTGCCTTGTTCAATTTTTAGAACCTAAATTGAAATTTAGTGAGTTTCTAAGTTCAATTTTAATCAAGTTGAAAAGATCAAGTCAAATGGTTAATTTTAAACTGAAAAAGAAATGTGAGTTGTTTTAAAACAAAAAACAAGGGTAGAAAATGGAAGCTCTAGATTGTTAAAACAAGCATTAAAAAACTCTTTTTTTTCAAGTCCTGGTTTCAAGAAAATCTCCAACTCCACTTCGTTCGCCTTCATTTTCGTTTGATTCCAATGTCAACCTATAAAACATTACAAATTTATCACAAGTAAGAAGTGTGATGTTTCAAGAAATCAATGATATAATGGATACATTTTCAAAAATAATGAATGTATTCCCAAAGAAACAATAATAACCAAGAGAGAATAAAAAATGCTACTTTACGTATCTTTTTCCCATCAGTTGTAGACTTGAATATTGTTTATTTTAGTTATGAATATTGAAATGTTCGTTTTGACATAATTCATATTGACCTTTTATAAATATCTTTGGAAAACATCAAAAACCAATGACTTTCTAGTGTTGATCATATTGAACATTCCTAAGAATCTGAAAATCTCTATTTTAAGTGATATTGTCTCAGCTTTATCAATAGAAATTTTTAAAGCACAACTAATCCATATTCCATTCACCATTATTTCTCATGACAAAAAAGAAAACCTGACTTCTACAAGTTTGATCAAAGACATTAAATGAGAGATACTTCCCTCAACGGTAGTATGTGGTTGGTTGCTCCTACATTTATACTTTTATTGACCTTTCACTTCTCTAGTTTTTGGCACGCAACTTCAAGTAAACCTGTTCTAAAATCAACATAGCTAAACAAAACATTGTCATATCAAGGGCAGCATTTGACAAGATTGTTAATAATCAATTTTATATGGTATTTTGAAAGTTTCCTGCATCTTTCTGCCTTCCTCTATCAAGCATGATCAACTATGGAAAATCTGCTCAATCAAGCATGATCGACTATGGGAAATCTATGATCATGTATGTCCAACATGATCACAAGGTTGCAGAGCTTTTATTGAAATCTTAACAGAAAAATTGCAGACTTGATTCTTTGCCTCCGAGGGTAAAGTCTGAGATGCTTACCCTTTCAACTTTTATTGGACAAGGCCTTCCACGTAATTGATATCTTTTCTAGTGGAATATAAGATGAATTTGTTCTAAAAGGAAAAGTTGATAGAGGAACCATGAACTCATTCAAAGAGAAATAAACTGTATCTCAGCAAAGGCAAACATAGGCAAGGGATGGTCTTCGAATTCAAAGAAATCTACTTCAAACATGCTATTGGCAGGTGTAACAGCAATAAATGTTTTTTTTTTTTTTTAAGATTTCAAGCTGATGCGATTGGTAGATGTAAAATCGAATCTTGCAACCCTTGACCAGCATCCTTCTTTATTGGGTAGATGCAACACATAGAAGCATAGTCGAGATTCATGAACCGCTTGATAGAACGCCTTAATGTCCAATAGGTGCCATGATTGTAAGACCTACGCTAAAAAGATGCAAGAAACATTCAAGTAAAATGTAGTTGGCAGCTGTAAACAATCAATAGGTGCTTTTTTTTTTAAATCTTTCAAGTTGATGCTACTACAAGTGTAATCTTAGCTAATAAAGGTGTTTCAAGTCAATGAAACTAGCACGTGTGAAAATTTTGATTTCCACAATCTTTTCATAAGTGCTATTGATTGTAGGGTATACTCAAAGAACAAAATGTAAGAAACTTTCAAGTAAACATAGTTGGCAGGTGTAAATATAAATTCCACAATCTTAAAACAGTGAACAAACCAATGAATGCAAATACCCTAAACCTAACATGAATGCAACTACCCTCCATAATTTGTGAACCCCCTTTTAATACATAATTTGTGCCCTCTTTGTACCTCTTAGGTTTTATGGACTTCTCAGACTTTAAGGGTGTCCATTATTTCGATGCTAGGCACCTATACATGCCACAAAATCTCTCAAGGAATCTCTTAATCCTCCCCTCCAAATCACAAAACTACATTTTTCCATCTCTGCTCTACATCTCTCTGTATTTTCTCCCTTTTCCTGCTTGCATTTTGAAGGCTTTTCTCTTCCACGTGAATCTCCTTGGATGAAAATTTTCATCTATTGTGCTTTGATGGGCATCCATCGCTATATTCCAAAGCTCTCGTTTTGGCTCAAACGGGAACATAAACAGCATGGGGACGGACTCTATCCTCACTCCCTTTTTCCTTCCCTTCCTACGCCATTTTACCTGCATTACCCTCTCTCCCTCATGACCTCCTTCTCCCTTCTCTCTCTGCATTTTCTATTAATTTATTGTAGCTCAAATAGTTGTTTTCTCCAATCGCAAGAATTATTATTTAATTCTTGAGACTTCTACAAAGGAGTTAGTTAAGTCCATATAATTATTTAATTAATTGATTTTCTGGAAACTTCTAGAAAGGAGTTAGTTAGAGATAATTAATTGATTCCTTTAGAGACTTCTAGAAACCATATAGTTAGGGTTTGTTAGAGTCTAATTAATCTTAGCCATTGATTGAGATTAAATCATGGCCATTGGTTTTCCAATGAGAATAGTTTAAAAGGGGATCAATGGGAATTTAGAGAGCACACACACTTGAGAAAGATTTGCAGTGATAGAGAATAATCTTGCAGTGATAGCAAGGGCATAGTGATAGCGTTGGAGGTAGCAGTAGTGTAATTTCAGCAGGAGAAATCAGGGGAAGAATTTTCGGAGAAGAATATTGTTGAAGCTTTGTCAATAAGAGGCAAGCAGTTTATGTATCTCTTGATTTGTTGAAGATTAATAAAATTCCTCATTTGTAGTACTAGTTTTTCCTCCAGGTTTTTTCCAGGGACAATTTTTCCAAAACTATTGTGTTTATTATTTTGCACATGTTTTCTTCTCTATTCCTATAGTTTTATTTGTGAAGTTGTAGTTGTATTATTTTTCAATATTTGTTGCGAATTAATTTTCGGCAATCAAATAATCTTTATAGATAGGAGATTAATAATCAGTAACTACAATAGAATTTTCACATGGTATCAAAGAAAATCTGAGGGCAGAAAGAGCTCAGTGTAGGCACAAGAAGAAAAAATTAAGGGTTTATAAAACTCAGTTCTACCACTTCAAAATTATTTGTTTTAATTATTATTATTTTTATTTGAGATGGCCTCAGCAGGTTTAAGAGATTGGGATAGATTGGATGGAGCCTCAAATTTTGGTGTCTGGAAAGCCATAATTTATTTATTGCTGGAAGAGAATGGTATCAAGGAATATGTGACCAGTGTTGTATTTGTACCTACAGATCCAACACATCTCTTAGAATATAAGAAGGAATATGCCAAGGCGAGGAGGTTGATTCTTGACGGTGTTAAGGATCATATCATTCCACATATTGCAAAGTTGGATACAGCAAAGAAGATGTGGGACGCCATTTTGAATATGTACTAGAATGCTACCACTAACAGGAAGTTGATTCTCAAAGAGAAAAGTTGAAGAATACCTAGATGAAAAAGGGAGACGACGTTACAAGTTAACTCACCAGACTTAGACTTGTCAAGGATGATTTGGTAGTTGTTGGAGATAAACCAGATGATGACGACCTAGTATGGATAGCCCTAAATGGGTTTACTAAGCAACAGAATATCTTTGTTCAAGTTATTAATGGATGATACACCTTACCAAGTTGGGATTGACTATTGAGTGACTTCACTCAAGAGGAGCTTAGACTAAGTCTTGTCAGTGGTACCAGCAGTAAGAGTCAAAAAAGTGAGGCAGAACAGGAAAACGTTGCCCTAGCTGGAAAAGGGAAAGTAAAGAAGGGGTCTAGCAAAGGATCAAATCCTAAAGGTGAGAAGAAGAAGGACTTGTCTAAATTCAAGTGTTATGGTTGTCACGAGTTTGGCCACTATGTCAACAATTTCCCACCAGGGAAGAAAGGCAAGAAGTAGACGATAGCTTCAGCAAGTGCATATGAGCTCTCTAGTAGAATGGAGGATGAATTTGCTCTCATAGTTTGTATGGTTAGCTCAACCTCACAGGGTGTTTGGTATATATATAGTGGGGCATCATTTCATATGATAGGAGTCAGAGAATACTTCTCCAGTTACACAAAGGAGGACATCAGAATCCATATTTCTATGGGGAACATGTCCAAACTAAATTTAGTTGGGAAAGGGACTATTCTATTTCAGAGGGAGAATGGCAAGCCGATTCCCATTCATGATGTGTTGCATGTGTCAGGCTTGGGTATGAATTTGATTTTCGTATCTGTCCTTTAGGATAAAGGCTACAATGTACTCTTTAGAGGGGAAAATGTATTAATCAAGCACAAGGATTGGAAATCACCTATAGCTATTAGAGTTAAGAGCGGTCGACTTTACAAGTTGTAGTTTGATACTCATAAGGCATTGATGAGCAGCGATAATTCTAGAGATTAAGGAGAGCTATGGCATAGGAGGATGGGCCATATACATCATCGAGCACTTAAATTTCTTCGTGAGACGGTGACAGGTATTCCAAAGGTGAGCACAAAGCATGATGATGTATGTAAGGGATGTGTGCTAGGGAAGTTTGTGAAAGCAGATTTTCCAAGGAGTGACACTAGATCCAAGGGTGTTCTTGATCTAGTACATTCAGACATATGTGGACCAATGTCGACAAAGTCTCTCAGAGGATACGAGTACTTTGTTACTTTTATTGATGATTTCTCCAGGAAGACCTGGATATACTTCTTGAAGACCAAGGATGAGGTTTTCAGTCGTTTCCAAGAGTTCAAAGCTCTTTTGGAGAATTCGACAGGTAGGAAGATTAAGGTTCTTCCGTCAGACAATGGAGGTGAGTACAAAGGGAAAGAGTTCCTAGAGTTTTGTACCAAGGAAGGAATCAAGAGATAATGGACTGTTCCTTACAACTCAAGGTAGAATGGGGTTGCTAAGAGGAAGAATAGGTCTATATCGGAGGCAGCAAGGTCTATGTTGTATGAAAAGGATATGCCACACTACTTATGGGCAAAGGCATGCAGTACAAGAGTATACATATAGAATAAGGTTCCACATAAGGTATTGGGAAAGATGACACCAAAGGAGGCATTCTCAGGGAAGAAGCCAAATTTCAGCCACTTTAGGATATTTGGGAGTTTGGCATATTGTCACATTCCAGGTGCTACACGTACTAAGTTAGATCAGACTGTAGAGAGAGGGTACTTTGTGGGGTACAGTGAAACCTCAAAGGCATATCAGATATTTATTCCAGGGGCCAAGAGGATTATAGTTAGGCATGATGTCAAGTTCATGGAGGACAAGGAATTTAGGAGGTCTAGAGATTTGATAGCGGATGATCAGAGTGAGGAGCCAACAGAAGCTCCAAGGATTGAGCAATCAAATCAAGGACAAAGAAGTTCGAGTAGAGTGACTAGTACAAGCATAGGCTCAGGTGCTGAGAGTTCACAGAGTATGGATCAATTGATGCAGTAGATCCAAGAGATGCATCAGGAACACATGTAGGTTGATACTTCATCCTGTACACTTGGTAGCAATAACCAACAAAAACAAAGGGATACTCAGGAGTTTATGGGAGCTCCTAGGATGAGTAATAGACAGCATAGACAACCAGCCAAGTATAATGACTATATGGCTTTAGTTAGTCAGTTGGTA
Source organism: Sequoiadendron giganteum (assembly GCA_007115665.2). Lineage (NCBI taxonomy): Eukaryota > Viridiplantae > Streptophyta > Pinopsida > Cupressales > Cupressaceae > Sequoiadendron > Sequoiadendron giganteum. Next base: position 429,549,019 of record CM021107.1, on the reverse strand, counting down.
GATACTGAGCTTTCCAGCTATCACAAGGACACACAACAGTAGGTGTGGTGAGATGTGATGGTTGAGGAATATACCTCAATAGTGCATAACGATGTGTGGGAGGTTGTACCTAGACCAAAAAATAGGGCAATGGTTGGATCACGATGGATCTATAAGATCAATCATGGTGCAAATGGTAGCATCGAGAAATACAAGGCAAGGTTCATAGCCAAGGGTTTCTCTCAGAAGGAGGGAATAGACTATGAGGAGACTTTTGCGCCAGTAGCCAGGTATACTTCTATACGATCTGTGATCTCACTTGCAACACAGATGGGATGGAAGATCCATCAAATGGATGTCAAGATGGCATTTCTTAATGTTGAATTGAAAGAGGAGGTATATATAAAAAAACCAAAGGGCTTTGTAGTACATAGTAGCAAAACCCACGTGTGAAAATTGAAGAGAGATTTGTACGGACTCAAGCAAGCTCCTAGGGCGTGGTATGAGTGCATTGATAGATACTTGCAGGGAATGGGCTTTGTGAAGAGTGAGGCAGATGCTAACCTCTACCACTTGGTGGTTGGCGGAGAGGTTCTCATTCTTGTTCTATATGTGGATGACTTGTTTTTAGTGGGTTCACTGGGGCTCATAGAGGAGTGCAAGCGAGACCTTGCAGCAGAGTTCGAGATGAAGGATTTGGGGCTTATGCACTACTTTCTAGGCATGGAGGTATGGAAAATAGATGGAGATATTTTCTTTGGACAAGGGAAATACTGCATCGAAATATTGAGGAGGTTTGAGATGGAGGATTGCAAAGCCATGTCTACTCCTATGATCATGAATTGGAAGAAGGTAGACACATCTAGGGAGAAGGATGTAGACCCCACCTTATACAGACAATTGATTGGGTCTCTCATGTATTTGGTCAACACTAGGCCAAATATATCCTTTGCAATAAACTCTCTTGGTCAATTCATGGTTGAGCCAAAGAGAGTGCATTGGACAGTGGCAAAGCATGTGTTGCAGTATTTGTGTGGTACAATCGAGTATGGGATCAGATATGATCGAGGTGATGGTATCATGTTGGCAGGCTATACTAACGTAGATTGGGCAGGCAGTATGGTGGACAGGAAAATTAGTTCAAGTTGTTTCTTTAGCTTGGGATCAGGAGTTGTCTCTTGGTACAGCGGGAAGTAGAAGTCTGTAGCTCTGAGTTCTATAGAGGCATAATACATAGCAGCTAGCATGGTGACATGTGAGGCGATATGGCTTCGAAAGTTGTTGGTAGCATTGTTAGGTCAGAGGGTTGAGACTACAGTGATACACTGTGACAATCAGAGTTGCATCAGGTTGTTTGAGAATCCGGTGTTTCATGATAGGTCTAAGAATATAGACATCAGGTATCATTTCATCAGGGATTGTGTACAACAAGGGATTTTTTAGCTACATTATATACCTACAGATTAGCAGGTAGCAGACATTTTGACAAAGGCATTGGGGAAGGCGAAATTCATCTTCTTCAGAGATATGTTGGGTGTTATGCAGAACACCTTCCTCGCTAAGAGGGAGTGTTAATTTATTGTAGCTCAGACAGTTGTTTTCTCCAATCCCAAGAATTATTATTTAATTCTTGAGACTTCTAGAAAGGAGTTAGTTAGGTCCAGATAATTATTTAATTAATTGATTTTCTAGAAACTTCTAGAAAGGAGTTAGTTAGATATAATTAATTAATTGACTAATTGATTCCTTTAGAGACTTCTAGAAACCAGTTAGTTAGGGTTTGTTAGAGTCTAATTAATCTTAGCCATTGATTGAGATTAAATCATGGCCATTGGTTTTCCAATGAGAATAGTTTAAAAGGGGATCAATGGAAATTTGGAGAACACACACACCTGAGAAATATTTGCAATGATAGAAAATAATCTTGCAGTGATAGCAAGGGTGCAGTGATAGCATTGGAGGTAGCAGTAGTGGAATTTCAGCAGGAGAAATTAGGGGAAGAATTTTTCGGAGAAGAATATTGTTGGAGCTTTGTCAATAAGAGGAAAGAAGTTTATGTATCTCTTGATTTTTTGAAGATTGATAAAATTCCTCATCTATAGTACTGGTTTTCCCTTTGAGGTTTTTCCAGGGACAATTTGTCCAAAAATATTGTGTTTATTATTTTGCATGTTTTCTTCTCTATTCCTATAGTTTTATTTTTGAATTTGTAGTTGTATTATTTTTCAATATTTGGTGTGAATTAATTTTTGGCAGTCAAATAATCTTTATAGATAGGAGATTAATAATCAATAACTACAATAGAGTTTTCACATTTTCCTCATTGTTCTCCCTCTCAGAAAAACACATGTCTCCCCTCAAGGGTTCGTGTGTTTCTTTTTTTTTGTTTTGGCCCATACTTCTTCTTTTTCCCTAGTGACATAATGAATTGGGTTATCCAGAGATAGGGATGTCATTCCTTAATAATGGCACAAACACCATCCTCTTAACTCAGACTCCTTCCCGTACACTACAACCTCAACGATTTAATGAAGTTTATTTCTTTCAGTAATGCCTTGTTGTATTGGTTAGTCATTGGCTCCTTCCACAGTTTTACTTTATTTTATTTTATTTATTAGTTTTTTGACCACACTTCATTTCCAGTCGAGTTGGCCTTTGACGAGGATGTGACAACAAGCTACATATTAAGATTTAAGCTTCCATGTTTGCTTTCATATTAAGAACCCTAATGCATGTGTCCAGGCATGGGAATGATGATGTGTGATATGATATTGTGAACATAGGGCCAGATGGTATAATCTTTTTTTATTTGTGTATTTACATAATGATCATGATTTAATATTGATAAATGTGATTTATGAACAAGTTTTTATGTCCAAGTTTTTTACATTCTTTTATACTTCTGGATTGTAACTATGTTTGTTTTTATGAATCAATGTTTTGGATCAAACTCCATGATCCATCATTTTCTTCTCTTTGGTTGCTTGCATATTATCCTAATGATGTATCATGGAGTTTGATTTGAAACGTTGATTCATTAAAACAAACACAATTACAATCCAGAAGATCAACAATTTATTATCATGGATTGTGGAAACTTGATGTTGTTAATATTTTTATACAATTGTATAATACCTCTCAACATAATTAAATGTTTACAAAATGAAGAAAAACTAAAGTGATTTGAGAATAATTTTAATGCATGATCACTTTCTCAATTAGAATTTAAAAGCTCAATCCTTTGAACAAATGTAGGAAATATTGTAGTTGATTAATTTGTTAGTTTGTATCTTCTAATTCAAAATCATTTAAAAGTAAAAACTCATAATTAAAGTTATTTTAAAATAAACAACACTAAAGTTATAAGTACATGGATCCAACTACATATTGTATTGTATGTATTTTTGATTAGTTATCTTTGAATTGGAAGCCACGTCATGCACTAGCTTTAGATTTTTATGTATGACTTAAGCTTAGTTGTATATGTATTGGAAGCAACATTCTAGGTGTTTGTAGAGAAATAAATATAGTAACCTTATATAATGTGATTAGATTCAATCAAGTAATAAAATAAAGAGATTTGATTTAAAGTATTTAGAAAATAAAAGTTGGAGAGATAAAATTGTTTAATTTTTTTACGATAAGATGGCGAATTGATTTTTATGTTGATTTATTGGTTTTATTGAATTAGTGATTGGAAAGACTTGGCATCAAGAATATGCGACAAAATTCTATTAAAAATTAACTCAATACAAATAAGGTCATTTTGGGTGGCCTAGTTTACTACAAGGTCAAATCATACAACCTAGACATACAAGAGTGTGATTTGTGAAATATGTTACACTAGTGTCTTTTAACTTATTGTTGAAAATGGGTTGTGTTGAAAAATAGAGTTTCTTTTAAGGAAAGAAGTGGAGACCTAGACTTGTCTCAATTGGAAGTCCAACCCTTAGAATATTGAAGTACAAGATAGCAAACACTACAAATAGTGGAAGATGTAGATGACCTCATGGGCTAATGTGTTATACAAAGATATGACTCTAAATGCTCTAATTAAATGTGTCACTAGAGGATTTTTGATAAATATGATGTTAATTAAGAGTACTTCCTTCTAGATAATGATCTAGGAATTCTTATAAATACATGTCCTTAATCGTTCAATTTGAGATTTTTAGTGTGCAAGTCAACGAGAAAATGACTAGTTCTCCAAAATATTACCTTGGGAGTGAGAACAATAGAATTTGAATAAGTTTGACTAAGTCACATAGTGCGACATAAACCATGGAGTGGGTTGTGTCATGTGACCTAGTTCATAGATTAGGAGACATCATGCAACAAAGTCCTAGATGGGAAAAAATTATGCATAAATATTTTTCCAAACCACAAGGATCTATAATGGTAATTGGCTAGTGAGTTCAATGGAAACTATTAGATTCTATGCAAAATTTTGAGTGTGAACACAAGTATGGATCACTTACAGTCATCCCCTTCATCCTACATAGACCAACAACCACCCAAAAAAGAAGATAATACACCAACCTATCACTCAAGTTTGGGAGAACCTAAGAGCTCACCCAAGGCATAGAAACTCTCCAAGATCCCCCAATTAGTTATTTAGCTAAAGGCACACAAGGAGAATGGTTTTATGCAAAAGGATTAATCATGTTATGATAATTTGGAGAAAATTATTGAGATTCATTATTTTATGAATCATTAAAGGATTCATCCATTCAGACTATGAAGCAAGATAGATGATGATATAAATTAGAAAAAGGATTTCATTAGATAATATTTGTATATAGTTCCTTACATCAAGCATGAAATTGTAATAAATAAAATTACACGATAGAAGAATATAATGGGACATATGTTGCAAATGCTTGATAATAGTATTCCCACTTCAAAGGGCGACCTCCTAAACCACTTTGAGGGGGATACTTCTAATAGTCTTCAATAAGAACACAATACTCAATATGATGATAATAACTAACCTCTACCTCCTATATATACCATACTTATGCCTTGGATGTCATCCAAGTTGAGTTAACTACTTATGTAAGACTATATTAATGATTATATACAACTTAATTAAGAGTTAAGGTAGCCACAATTTGACTACTTATGATCTTATGCACAGTATATGATTAAGGACATAACATATATTTATTCATAAATATTAGATGTTACACTTTGTTATTTATTATTAGTGTGATGATAATAACTAACATCTACCTCCTATATATACCATATTTATTCCTTGGATGCCACCCAAGCTAACTTAACTACCTATGCAAGACTAAATTAGCTATTATCAATATAACATGTACCCCCTATATATATCATTCGTATGCATTCAATTCCACCCAAACCAACCACTCATAACCCTATGCACATTGTATGATTAAGGTCATAACATCCCCCTCTTTACACAAGCATTGCCCTCAATGTTGATCAATTATGGATAATTTTGCATAAAATATTCATTTTCCCTGTACTAAATTTAACCAATAAATACTTACATTAAATGAGGTGCTTTTTGATTGACCTAGTCTTCAACTTCTTCATGCATATCTTTAAAATTAACTCAAGCTCCAAGATGCATCTAGTTTAGGTAGCATTATTTATTTTAAAATTTTGCATTGATTCACTTTCCATTTTTTTGTGCATTTTCCTTGTCCTCCTTAAGACAAAAGGGTACTGTAGAGTCCAAACTAATGTGTTGTAAAATTGGTAAAACCTACACAATTCAGAGGTTTATCTAGCTAAAAAATTCACTCAACATTGTAAAGACTACATTAAAATTTCAACCCAAGGTTTGTAAACTTATGATGGTGTTGCATTGTATGTGCCTTCAAAGACCTACAACTATCTAAGTTTATCTTATTTAAGTTATTCTAATTACTGAAAAACTATAGAATGGCATAACAGTAAAAGATATAAAGCATAACTAATGGCTATGGGTACCTACAACTAAAACCGTAACTGAACTAATACTAATGAAATATTATTGTGTCAACTCAAAATTGATCGAAAATAAAAACTCAACTAATTCTAACCTCTAGAGTACTACTAGTTAACCATGTTACATGCATGCTCATGAAAAACCATTGCCAATAAGCAAAGTATGAGATTTTAGTTTAACTTGCATAATTTCATGAAGTAATGATAAGCAAAAACAACTATTTAAACAAAGATAAACAACTTAGAAAATGAAGTGAATAATAGTTACCTTGAGTCGTCTAGTCAAGTGGTTGTTCTCACTTAACTAAAACCAAATCTAACTAATAGATTCTACACATCCAGTGAAATTGACCTCATTCATTGTATATCATGAAAGATTACATAAGATCTTCTTCATAGATTGTACTCAATGAAAAATCATTTTGAATATCCATCATGTCTTCAAACTGAAAATAAGTGATAATGAAAGACTAAAAAACCAACTAATTGATCTAAGAATTCAACCCACAACTATATACAAGCACGGGGGAATTTATTCTAAACAACAACTAACCGCAATCATTAACTTCCCCTCCTAAATATCAACGCTTGTAGTTAAGATTGAATTGTTCAAACCATAATTGAAAAGAAAGAAGAATCTTAATAGAACTAAAACTTTGTAAATAGGATTGCATGTAAAACACACAAACATTCATCAAAATCCTATTAGTGAAAGAGTCCTTCTCCAGTGCTTATTATCTTGTTATAATGATGCACATTCAATCTCCACTAAGTGTCTTCAAATAGTAATTATTGCATTCAACTTAATCTGAAACTCCCATGTTTTGTTGTCCCAGTCTTCCTTGTGCTACGGGTTACAATTTTCAATTGCTACGTGCTATAATTCCTCCTTATCTAAAAAAAGGTTAATTCATAAAGCATGTATACAAGACTATCACAATTAAAACATATAATTCCATCCATATTTCATGCATTCCATCATATAAACCATGCAATAGTATTATATCATAACCATGTTTTCATCATTATATTTTAGGTCCAAATTTGTATAATAAGTATGAAAAGATAGCATAATATAGGATTATTGTCTAGAAGGTATATCTAAATGTGTCTGAAAGTATGCATAAAAGTAATAGAAAATAAGCTAATATATGGACCCATCACTCCACCCAACTATAATTTTTCTTTTCCCCAAGAAAAACATGAGGGATACTAATTATTCTGCATGGTGATCTGCCTTAGGTCCATAACAACATCAACTCCTTGGGTCTTCTTCAAGTAAAAACCCTTGTAATTTGCAAGTTGTCACATTTTGGTGCTCCCAAATCTTTCTCATTCCTTACCATTCTCTCCAATACAATATGGAATTGGATAGAGTAGGATAGGTGGGTGAAATGTAAGTGGCACCTAGTAAATTCCTTTATCAACACCAATTGTCATGTACCTATGTACTCTTTGAAGCATGGTGGTGAAATTATACATGGAATGAGGTTTCTTTCTCTGTAATTCTAGAGTTAAGCTATTCCATCTACTTTGCACATGTCTATAGTATTGTTGTCCCAAATCTACAACTAATATTTGAATCCTTTCATAATCCTCTTTCTTGAGTTTCATAATTTTCTTGCCTACACCCTTATGATCAATGAGTTTCAACCATTCATCAATGACTGCATCAAGGTTTTTAGATTCTTTCCTTATGGGGAGAGCAATTGATTTCTATTGAGCTCCTAATACTCTTCCATTATTTCACCCCTCACTTGTTAATTTATGTAATAGGATGCAAGTACCCTTACTTGGAGATCCCCTAAAAACATCAAAGGATTCCACTATGTTTCATCTAACACCACATAATTGTGTAAATAATATTCACACAACTAATCTTTCTCCTTAGGTGTATAATTAGCAAAAGTATTAAGAAACTCAAAAATCCTACTCATACCAACTTGTTGTTTGCTAATTAACCCGTTAAATTGGAAAAACATCAAAATATTTCCTACAAAACAATGTGTATGTTCTTGTTGGTGGTCTACATCTAATGATTTGTGCAGCTTTGTCTGCCACTTCCTCCAACCTAACTGTTGATTTGCTTAACTCCATGTCTTTATTTTCTAGTTCCTTTGCATGCTCTTCAATCAAAGTTTATTTTTCCTACTTCCATTTTTCCTTTTCCTATGAAAACTCATCAATCACTCTTCATAGTTGATGAACAAGTGACAAGGTGGTATGGTGAGTTGGAGTCCTAATGGAAGGAGATTTCAGATCTGGTATTACCAATTCTCCATCCCTAGTCTTATTTATGGCCAATTGTGCTAGTAAATCAAGCTTAGTGCTATGGCCATATATTTGCAACCTTTCCTCTATTTCTTGTATCTTTGTTTCCCTCTCCTTGTCCTTTTGTTCATAGCTTTGTACCAACTATTCCAAGTGTTTAATTATGTCTAAGGCTTCTTGGAGCTCCTTCCTAACATCTCTTTCCTCTATATACATCTCCTTTGTATCCAAAAAATTTTCATTACCTTCCCCTTCATAGCCTCTATGAATGGGACTATCTAGGGTTTCATTTTGTGTTCTCCTAGTAGTAAACACATCTTTTGTTTCTGAATCAAAAGTTGTTAGCACATATCTCTTCCTTTTCACTGGTATATTTTCATTACCAAGGATATATCCCTTTCCTTCAAAGTCTATTTCTACTAATGTGACATCTTCCTACTGTTCTTTTCTCTTTTCTTCTTCTTCGGGTTTTCTGTATTTCCTCTCATGACACCTTGTCTCTTTATTTTTCCTAAACATCTAGGTGTAGTGTCTCCTCAACATTCTTCTTCTCCTTTTGAACACCCTTTTTCTTATTTGGAACATCCTCTTTCTTCCTTGATTATCCTTCTTCTTCTCTTTTGTTTTATAGGGTCTATAGGATGTAAATGTACTACCTCCTATTCTTGGGTCTTTGTGATTTTGAAGTAGATGGAATTTCCTCAATTACAAGTGACCTAGACTTTGGCTCATTAGCTTCCTCATGCTCACCTTAGCTATGGGTAGGTGAAGTTGTAGGGGATACATGAGGGCTTTCCATTATAGGTTCATCTTGAGGCTCTACATTCTCAGGTACCGCAGGTGCATCCAACAAACTGTTAATATTTGTACACTCCTTAAAATATTCCCAATTTACTTGTGGGTACTAAATCCTCAAACTTATTTTCACTAATAAAGCAAACAAATAGTGGTGTGAAAGGGAAGTGTCACTTTATTTTCTTTGGTATTCTGATGCCATCCTTTTCAACAAATTATAAAGAAAGTTTGGCACATTTACCAACTTTTTGTGCCAAAGGTGACTGAGTAATTTAAAATGTATTGTATACAAGAGGTTTTGTCTACCATCATACATTATATATCTAACAATGTAAGAAGCATAATTAGCCCATAACTAGGAAAGAGAGTCTCTTTGTACCTTGTGAAGATGAGTCTAATTCCTCTCCTCGTTCACAGATTCCTCCCTAGTTGCAACTTTGTCTGTGCATGTTAGAAAATTTGCCCCGGTTCTAGGTAACCCAATGACTTGTGTAATGGTGGTCTCAGATGCATCCATTGACATTCCCTTCACCATTGCTTCATCATACTCAAGTGTAGATGCAAACCTTCTTGTCATATCATTACTAAATTTTGTTAATTTCAAGAAATAGTCAAGCCAGCCAACCCTAGTAAAAATGGGTAGAACCATTGCATCTTCCAATATTTTCTTATGAGTTGTCAGCTCCCTTCGGATGATATCACCTCCCATGATGACTTCTCTCTGTAAGGAAAGAAAAAGTGTGTAAAATTCCTTCCTAATGCAAAATCCTTAGAAGAGAAGTGCTAAAGAAACCACATTTAACAATTTTCATACATTTGAGATGCACATTCACAGAACAATAGGAGAGACAAAAAATGAATCACACACACAGAGACAACACTAGATATACATTGGAAAACCCTTACGAGAGAAAAAAACCCACCACACCAAGTAAATTCACTTTGTATTACAGTAAATCAATTACATACAAAGCTACAAACTTCACTCTCAGATGTTAGCTCACAGCAACATCCCCTTGGTCGACCTCCAATCGCAAACTTTAGCTTGTTCATACACTCATGGTTACAATGCTTGTAAAGCATACAATGAAAAATCATTCTCCAACAACCATTAAGGTATATTTAATTACTTCACCAACAAGCTTCCTTCATCTCAGGTTATGCACACCTCCTTGCAACACACATTGGGCTGCCCAACATTAAATTTTGGTTACAAAGAATATTACTATATTTTCACTTTGTCAACCCCTGAATCAGAATATGCATTTAATGCAGATATATCAGTAATAGAAAATAAAGCTTTCAACCAATGATTGTTGATTTACAATAGCAATGTAAAATCAACAAATGAAATTGTGCCACGTGTTGACACATCACTCGTCCATCGCATTTGACTATCGCACCAAATTGTCGGTTATTCCTTGTGGCCTTTCCACCATGCTACCGCTAGTCATCCAGAAGACCCCCGAGGTATGGCGGTATACTACGCCACCGCTCAATAGGTGTGAAGCCTTCACGGCATGGTGGTATACACCGCACTACCACGTCACAGCTTGAAGAAACCTGAGGTATGGCGGTACCACCTCTAGACAACCAAAGGACCCTCGAGGAAATATGGTGCCACATGCTGCCGCCAGGCAGTTAAGAGACCCCTATGGTATAGCGATACCTCATGCTGCCACCAGGCAGTCAAGAGACCTCTACAGTATGGCGGTACCCCGCACTACCGCCAGGCAATCAAGAGACCCCTGTGGTATGGAGGTAAAGTCATGAACAAAAAGGGGAAATTCACCAAGTCCTTTAACAAAATTTCAAGCTAGCAAGTTGAGGCACATTTTCCAACACTCTGTTTAATGTATTCAATTCAGTTTTGAAAAAATTTAGCTCAATTTTCTCCACCACCTTCAAAACCCTTCTCCTTCCTACTATTTCTCATGTATTTCACTGTCATTCCACAACTACAACTCCCCTTTTAGTATCAACTTCTTGAGCTCACAAATAGGTCCTCAATTCAAATCTGGTTGAACTTAGCTCAAATTCTCAGGGTTTGGAATTGGAAATTGGAAAAATAAGCATAAATTAAATGTAATTTTAGCATGTCGTATCTATTTGATTTAGGTGGCAAATTTCAAAAAAAATGACTAAATTGTACAACTATACCCTCCCCCCAACTTAATGGTTGAAGTGACCACACGTCAATTTGGGAGTAAGAAGTGGTATAATTAAAAAGGATGGAGATTTATGATATGAACATTTCACATGCATGAGTTAATATAAAATATATTATGAAAGCTTTTAAGAAATCTATATTAATTATAATAGTGTACCTTGCATATTCGATGGAAATGACTAAATGATTTGGCACATGTAAACTGAAAGCATGCATCTAAAATATAATATGATGTGACCCCAAATAACTACAAACGAATGGATTGTGAGGTGACAAATGTAAGATGATGAGATGGATGTGACATTTGAAGCATTCAGAAGTGGAATGAGCAACAAGAAATAAAATATTCGTGTTGTGGATAATTATTAGGAAAAGATGGATTGTCCATGTGAATATTGTGAAGTGAAGTGAAGGCACGTGGACTGCAGTAAATGTGGTGTGAAGAAATTTGAAATTTTTGTTTTTCTTTATCAGTCAATGCTACAAGTACTTTCAACAACAGGATCCATTCTAAACATTGTAGTTATCATGCTATAGGTCCCCACAACATTAGGACCCTTGCTAAATGTGGAATAAAAACATATTTCTCTAGAGAAAATATAAACATCAATATAACTCTATTGTGTGTGCTTGTGAGGTAAAGTAAGAAATTAATCCTGAGTGATCTCATGATTGAGTTGTGTAGCTCAATCATTAGGTCACTTGAAGTGCTTTGTATATTATCTGTTGTTGAAATATCACTTTTTGTGTCTGAACCGATGTTCTTATCATTGTGTGCACCATACTATTGAAATAGGGAGAAAATAAATTCATCCTTTTGTAATGGCTTTTTATATAGCTTAAATCTATGACTATTTACAAGAAGAGAAAATCTAACTGTATCTATGGTATGTAGCTTGATTGCTCCATTAGGATAGACTTGACTATAATTTCATAGGAACCCATCCATCTAGACTAGATTTTTCCCTTGAAGTACTTGTACCTTGAATCATATAACAATTCCCAATCCCCAACATTAAACTCTTTTTTTTATGTACTGATCATGCCTTTTCGTTTGTTGTTGTTGTAATTTACCTCAGTGTGATGGATTGCCTTCATTTTGATCTCATCCAAACCATTCAAATTATGTAACCTTTCCTTTTGAGCTTATGTTAGATCCATTTCCAGTTCCACTACTATCCTTAATGTTTTATATTCAAACTCAATTGGAAGGACTGATGTTTTACCATACACTAGCTCATAGGGTGTAAAATCAGTTGTTGTTTTCCAGGTTGTTCTATATACCCATACTACTTCTAGTAACCTTGCAAACCAATATTTCCTATGTAGCTATAGTATTTTGGTGAGAATTCTTTCAATATCCCTATTAGTAACCTCCACTTGACCATTAGCTTGAGGGTGGTAAGGTGTGGACTTCTTGTGCCTAATGTGGTATTCTTCAACTAGTTTGGTAATGAGGTCAGAAGTAAACTATGGACCTTAATCAATGACTATTTCTCTAGGTACTCCATACTTGGTGAATATATCCTCATACAAAAATTTAGCCACATTGCCATCTCTGAAAAATTGTAAAGCCTTTACTTCTACCCACTTTGTCAAGTAATTAGTGCAAACATGAATGTATTCCTTGTTGTTGGAAGTAGGTGAGATTGGTCCAATAAAATCTAGACCACATTTGTCAAAAGGAGCTAATGTCAACTGAGGTTGCAATGGCATTTCATCACTCCTTGTAGGTTTACCCATCAGGTTTGGAACCTATCACATCTCCTTGTGTATTTAACAGAATCCTTGTGCAAATTTGGCCAATAATAGCTAGTTATTAGGATCTTAAATGTTGTTTGTTTTACTGTAAAATGACCTCCACATGGCTCATCATGAAAAGTCTTCATAATATCAAATATTTCATCTTCCCTTATGCATCTTCTCATAATGTTGTCAGGGCCAGCGTAAAACAAATAACCTGATATCCAAGAGTATGGGAAACATTTATGTACCAATTGTCTCTTTTCTCTTGGAGAAAAAGTGTGGTGGAATCTACCCTATTACTAAATAATTGGCAATATCAACATACCATGGAATATGCACAATTAGAGAGAATAAGTGTTCATCTAGAAATGAATCATCCACCACTCCTTCAGTTGATTATGTTGGCAATCTTGACAGAAAATCTACCACTAAATTAGCTTTACCAGGTTTTTCCACTATGGTAATATCAATCTCTTGGAGAAGTAGTAGCCATCTGACCAATCTTCCTCCTACTACAAGTTTGTTCATAAGGTATCTAATAGAATTTTGGTCTATATGAATAAAAATGGAATAACCAGTAATGTAATACCTAAAATTATTGATAGCATACACTACTGCCAACATCTCTTTTTTCGTAACAATATAGTTCAACTCTTCTCCTTGTAAATTCTTACTAATGTACTATATTTCATATTCTTTGTTACCCTCTTTTTGACCCAAAATTGCTCCAATGGAAAAATCTAAAGCATTTGTATGTATATGAAAAGGTAAGGTCCAATTAGGGCCCCTCATAACAGGTGCTTGAGTCGAGGCTTGCTTCAATTCTTCAAATGAGTGATGGCACTCTGATGTCCACTCAAATTAAATGTCCTTACTTAGCAAAAAAAATAGTGGTGCAACAATCTTACTAAATTCTTTAATAAACTTCATGTAGTAACCTGCATGGCCAAGGAAACTTCTAATATCTCTTTGCTTTAGTGGAATAGGTAATGTAGAAATTATTTTTATATTATGTGGATCAACCTGAATCCCTACACTAGAGATAAAGTTCCCTAAAACAATTCCATGTATCATCATCATAAAGCACTTCTCATTTTTGAATGATAGGTTGTGTTCTTTACATCGTTTCAACACCTTTTCCAGATTGTTGAGGGCTTCCTCGTAAGTCCCTCCATATGTGGTAAAATCATCCTTGTATATTTCCATATAGTCATGAGCATAATCAGAAAATATGCTAAGCACTACCCTTTGAAAGGTAGTTGGAGAATTGCATAAACCAAATGGAAGAACAGAGTAGGCATAGGTACCCCAAGGACATGTGAATTTAGTTTTCTCTTGATCTTCTAGAGCGATTTTTATCTAATTTTAGCCTCTAAAACTATCCAAGAATGAAAAATACTTTTTCCCAGCTAAGGAATCAAGTACTTGATCTATGAAAGGAAATGGAAAGTGTTCTTTCCTAGTGGATGTATTTAGTTCCTTGTAATCTACACAAAATCTCCACTTTCCACCTTTCTTAGGAACAATTACCAAAGGTGAGACCCATTCACTCTTAGATATAGGATAGATAAAACCTGCATCAAGAATTTTTTGAAGTTCATCTTTGATTATGTCTCTCAAAGTAGGATTCATACATCTCTAAGGCTGTCTAATGGGTCTATATCCATCATTGATATAAATCTTATGCATACATAATTTAGGATATATTCCTTTCAAATCATGGTAATCCCATGCATATGTTGTTAAGTGTGCCTGCAACACTGTGTGCAAGGAATTATGTTGTTCTATAGTCAAGGCGGTGTTTATGTTCAACATCTTTGTAGCATGACCTCTAATTCCCTGGATGACTTTCGCACAGATGAGAGTTCAATTCTTGGAATGATTGGTACACAATGTTGTGGTAGTAATGAATGAAAGATTTAAGATACTTCTTCTGAGGAATTAGTGGGTGTAATACTTTGCAAGGGGTCTTGTAGGCATGCAAGACAATCCTGTTGTTGCTAGCTCCTTCCGTAGTCATTCTGGATTATGTGAGCAATAAGTTGATCTTCATCCTGATCATCCAATAAAGGGCTAAATTCTATGGTAATCAATTTCTACAGAGAATAGTTATCTTCCTCATCTAGAGTAGGCCAAATAGTTTTCTCAAAATCAGCATAAGGTTGGGTTGGAGGATAGAGGATTAATTTCTCAGTCACTCTCCCATTGGATATTATCATATTGCCAGGCCTAGAGCCTATGAATGCATCAATTGTAGCTAACCATGGTCTACCTAGGATGAGTGGGTATCCTGCAAGATTAGCATTTGGTTTTATAACTATAAAATCAGCAGGATATTCCCAAGAATTTAATGCAATAACTAAATATTCAATGATTCCTTCAAGCTTGATTGTTGACCTATCTGAAAACTATAAAATAGTTTATGTAGGTCTAAGGTTAGCTAACTAAAGTAACTGTATTTTTTCTTTAGTCATAATATTGATTGTTGCCCCCTTTTCTATCAAAGTGTTCTTAAGAAGGGTGCCATTAATCTTAACGTCCACTATTGGACTACCAAGGTCTATGTACTTAAGGACATTTATGTTCCCTAACATGATATCTGCAAGGTTTCCAAGGACATGGAATGTCTAAGGATCCTTCTTTTTCCTTCATGGTTTCTTAATACATAGGTCCCTGATAGTTTTAGTATAAATAGGGATGTCTTTGATTGCTTGGATGAGTGGAATCTTGATGCTCACATCTTTTAATTGATCCAAGAGTTTTGTCTTAGCCTTTGTGTGATGCTTTTAAATGGCTAAGCGTTCAGGAAAATGTGGCTTTAGACTTGAGGTAGTTTAGTGTACTTGATTTGACATAGGTCCCAAAGGTGTTTTGTTTGAAGCTTCAATCACAAGTGTTTCATCCTCTATTTTAGTAATTTGGGGAGATGAATATCTTACAAAAAAAATTCCTGAACTGAGGTGGACATCGTTCACCTCTACCCCATAAGTGGGGTA
This sequence comes from Sequoiadendron giganteum, assembly GCA_007115665.2. NCBI lineage: Eukaryota > Viridiplantae > Streptophyta > Pinopsida > Cupressales > Cupressaceae > Sequoiadendron > Sequoiadendron giganteum. Next base: position 429,533,101 of record CM021107.1, on the reverse strand, counting down.
TTGCATAGCTTCATTAGTATAAGTCTGTTGAACAGGCTTGTTGTTAGGGTTAGGTGCAGGTTGGACAAGTATTTATGGTGGCTTAGGTGGCTAGTATGTAGGATTTGATGGTGGTATAATAGATTCTTGTTGTTGTGGTGGTGGAAGCATAGGTTGTTGGTAGTTCATGTTTTGTTGTTGCCATTGGTGACCTTTTTTCCATTGAGGTTGCCATTGACTCTGTTATGTTAGCCATTGGGGATTATAATTGGAACCTTGGATATTTTGTTATGGCCAAGGGTTTGGTTTTGGTTGGTTCCAATTTTGTTGGGGCATGACCATTGTTGAGGGTTTTGCCATGGATTTATGTTTGCTTGCCAAGGCTAGAATTCTAAGTAGAAAAGTTATGATTTCCAAAGGGAAAGGATGAATTGAAGCTAAGAGGGTCTTGTGGCATACCTTGTCTTTGTTTCCATGGCCTTCTCTTAGCTATTTAAAAGAGTTGGCCATCTTCTCCTTGAAGTGGCTAGAAAGCAGGTTTGTCAACTTTATCTTGTTGGATACTAGCCACCCTTTTGCATTTATAGTTTGCTTTCCTTTGCCTACAACTTGGAAAGTACTTAGTGAGCATTGCCTCAGCTTCCTCCTAATTCTTGAAGTGGAGAGTATCCAACTGAGTTGCTAAGTGGATGATAATTTCCTCTTTCATGTTGGACAATAGATTGCTCAATTCTATCTTTGAAACCCCTGTAGATGATTTGCCAATAGTAGATGTCATATATCCTCTTGGCCTTTTAGTGAAGGTCCTAGAATAATTCCCAAAAACCTTTAAAATATCTTGAAGTGGTATGTAAGAGATATCTCCTTGTCCAATGAGGTTAATGGCATCCGTACAATCATCATTTACTCCCCTCAAAAATACTAACTTGAGGGAATCTTCTAAAAAATTATTTTGGGGATTTTTTTACAAAGCAAACTAAAATCTCTCCACATAATCTTCTAATGACTCATCATCCTTTTGTGACATTCTAAAAATTTCATCTTTCCTCCTATCAAGTGCCCTACAATAGTCCTGATAATTCTCTAAGAACAATGTCTTCATGGTGCCCCAATTAGGAACAACATCCCTACCTAATCCCATGAACCATCTTAGAGTTTCATCTTTTAGAGTTGCAGGGAAGAGTTTGAGCCTATGAGCATCAAAATTATAGTCATAACTTCTACACAAGACATCAAATTCAAAGAGAAATGTATATGGGTCCTCAGTCATTAACCCATAAAATATTGGTAAGGTTGAAGGAGCGATTTTCTTCAACACTATATCCCTTTCCTCGTTATTGATTGGGAACTCAAATTTTGCACGTTCAGGATCATCATCCATTGCATCCCTCATGGTGTGGTATGTTCCCTTTGTCTATGTGCTAGATGTTGGTGAGAAGGAATTTTCTTCTTCAATGTTACCTTCACTCTGAGTATTGGATTCACTAATTTTTGCTATGGCTTCTTGGTGTGAAGAGGGAAGGAATCTACCCAAAGAATCTTTGCATTTGCATACATGAAATACAACTTTATATAGCGAAATTCCTGCACAATGTTAGTGTATCTTCTGGTGTTGGAAAAGATTAAATCTAACAATCCTAATATTGAAAACAAAATACAAATTATGAAAGCTTTAGAAAAAAAGTCTATGCAGATAGCACCATTCCCGAAAATGACACCAAAAATGTAGAGTCCAAACTAATGTGTTGTAAACTTAGTAAAACCTACACAATTCAGAGATTTATCTAGTTGAACAACTCACTCAACATTGCGAATACTACATTAAAATTTCAACCCAAGGTTTGTAAACTTATGATGGTGTTGCACTGTATGTGGCTTCAAAGACCTACAACTATCTAATTTTATCCTATTTAAGTTATTCTACTTACTGAAAATTTAAAAATAACATAACAGTAAAAGATATAAACCAAAACTAATGCTATGGGTACCTACAACTAAAACTATAACTAAACTAATAGTAATGAAATATTACTATGTCAACTCAAAACTAATCCAAAATAACAACTCAACTAATTCTAACCTTCAGAGTACTATTGGTTAACCATTACATGCATTATCATGAACATTCATTATCAATAAGCAAAGTATGAGATTCTAGTTTAACTTGCATTAAGTTCGTGAAGTAATGATAAACAAAAACAACTATTTAAACAAAGATTAAAAAAAAACTTAGAAAATGAAGTGAAGAATAGTTACCTTGAGTGGCATGCTCAAGTGGTTGTTATCACTTAGTTGAAACCAAATCTAACTAATAGATTATATGCATCCAATGAAATCGACCTCATTCATTGCATATCATGAAAGATTACATAAGATCTTCTTCATAGATTGTACTCAATAAAAACCATTTTGAATATCCATCATGTCTTGAAACTAAAAATAACTGATAATGAAAGACTGAAAAACCAACTAACTGATCTAAGGATTCAACCCACAACTATATACAAGCATGAGGGAATCTTATTCTAAATAAAAACTAACCACAATCATTAACTTCCACTCCTAAATATCAGAGCTTATAGTTAAGATTGAATTGTTCAAACCATATCTGAAAAGAAAGAAGAATCATACTAGAACTAAAACTCTGTAAACAATATTGCATGTAAAACACACAAACATTCATCGAAATCCTACTAGTAAAAGATTCCTTCTCCAACACTTATTATCTTGTTATAATGATGCACGTTCAATATCCACCAAGTGTCTTCAAACAATACTTACTACATTCGGCTTAATCTGGAACTCCCCTATTTTGTTGTCCTAGTCTTCCTTGTGTTGCAGGTTATAGTTTTCAATTGTTATGTGCTACAATTCCTCCTTGGCTGCAAAAAGGTTAATTCACAAAGCATGTGTACAATACTAACTATCATAATTAAAACATAGAATTCCATCCACGTTTCATGCATTTCATCATATAAACCATGCAGTACTATTATGTCATAATCATATTTCCATCATTATAATTTAGGTCCAAGTCTACATAATAAGTATGAAAAGATATCATAATATAGGAGTATTGTCTAGAAGGTATATCTAAAAGTGTTAAATTATACATGAAAGTAACAGAAGATAAGATAATATATAGACCCATCAGGTACCTCTTGTTGGTGTTGAATATGATCTTTTATATCTCTAGTCTTTGGATGCACCCTCAAAGAAGAGGTGATGGATGGTTGGTAGTGTCATGTTACTATTTTAATGGTATGATCATGAACTACTTTGGGAGGCAATCCATGAGTCAAATATCAAAGAACTAACGAGTACACATCTATAAATACCTATAGATATGTTATTATAGGAATCTTGTTATGTGGCTCTCTATATTTGGAATCATTAGAACCTTAGCTAGAAACTATTTATACAATCATTTCCTTAATATCTCCTACCTTATCATCCATCTTTGATATTGTTTCTTCCCTCATTTTTTTATACCCTAATCTCCTCCATATTTAAGTTTATTTATTTATATCATCCATAGTCATTTTATCACTCTCCTCTCCTAATGGATCCTCTTTGTTAGGAGTCTTTCTAGGAATGATTTGATCCCTTCGTTGATCTCTTGTTGAATATTTCTCCACCATGATGTCACCAAAATAGTTTTCTTAATAAATTATTTAAAACATGTCTAATCAATCTAAAATTTTGTTGTAACTTACAAGGTTCAAGATCTTGCTTCCTAAATAAATCTCCAATGAATTTGATGATTTGTAGCCTTGGGAGCTAATTTGGTGGAAACCTTAATTTTTCATTAACTCCTTGAATTATTCTCCAAATAATCTCAAATCTATAATATATTAGCTTTAATATTTTCTTGATCAAACATCCAAAAATTAGAAAAAAAATTGTTGATTTGCAACACTAGGAGAAAATTTGGTGGAAATCCTAATTTTTAATAACTCCTTGAATTTTCCTTCAAATGAACTCAAATATATATTTTAGTAGCTTCAACATGGCCTTGCGAAACCATTTAAAATTATGAGAAAAAAACACCAAATTGAGAGAGATATGCACTTCATAATTTACTCTCCAAAATTAAAACAAACTACCTTGTTTCTTGCCCTCCAATTGTCAAGATCGTACTTTACTACCACTTGCAATGAAAAAAATCACATAGAAGAATATGATAGGAAATCTGTTGTAAATACTTGATAATAATGTCATTTTGAGGGGGGTGCCTTAAATAGTCTTCAATAAGAACATGATACTCATATAATGATAACAACTAACATTTGCCCTTCTATACATACCTTATTTATGTCTTGGATGCCACTCAATCTAACTTAACTACCTATATAAGACTATACTAATGAATATATAACTTAATTAAGAGTTAACGTAACCAAAATCCGACTAAGTATAACCCTTTACACACTATAAGATTAAGGGAGTAGCATGCCCCCTCTTTACACAAGCATTATCCTCAATGTTGATCGATTATGGATGCTTCTACATAAAATATTAATATTCCCATGTGGTAAATTTGATCAAAAAATACTTACATTTAACGAGGTACATTTTGATTGTCTTATTCCTCAACTTCTTCATGTATGTTTTTAAAATATGGATCCCCCCCACATTTAGCTTTGGTAACATTTTCTATGTCAAAATTTTATATTGATCCACTTGCCTCTTCATTATGCTTTGTGCATTTCCTTTATCCTCCCTTGAGACTAAAGGGTAACCCTTGCTAGCGTTGAATGTGTTATTGTATTTATATAACCTTTGGGTGCACCCTCAAGGAAGAGGCGATGGATGGTGGGTAGTTCCCTATTACTATTTGAATGGCATGATGATGATCTAGTTTGGGAGGCAATCTGAGTGGCACATCTCCAACAACAATTGAATACGAATCTTTAGCTTCTTTTAGATTTTTTGGTGTAATAATCTTTGAATCTCATCCTCTTCTTCCTTGCATGTCCATTGATAACAATTTTTGATATCACATATGAGTTCTAGCCATTCAATTATTTGGATGATAATCCTTCTTTAAATCTAAGAATCCCAAAAGTGTATTGTCCCCAAGAAGATTCGTCTTCATCCCTTATCTTGTTGTGTGGCACTCTATGTTTGGAATTGTTATAATATTAGCTAAAAACTATTTTTAAAACCATTTCATTGATATCTCCTACCTTCTCATCCATCTTTGAGATTATTTCTTCTTCCTCTTGTAGTTTCTCCCCTAAATTCCGCCTTCATATTGTTGGTTTTATTTTTTAGATCATTCATGGTTATGCTATCCCTTTCCTCTCCTAATGGATCTTCTTTCTTAGGATTCTTTCCAAGAGTGATTGGATGCCTTCCTCTACCTCTTGGTGAAGCCCCTACCATGGTGTTCCCAAAATATTTTCACAGTTTTCCTCAAAACAAATCCAATCCATCTAAAAAAATGATTATAACTTATTAGGTTGAAGATCTCACTTCCCAAAAAAATATCCAAGAAATTTGATGATTTGTAGCCTTGGGAGTGAATTAATTAGAAACCATAATTTTTTAAAAACTCCTTGAAATATACTCCAAGTGATCTCAACTCTAGACTTAGCAGCTTTAATATGTTGTTGATCAATTCTCCAAAAAATAGAAAAAAAATGTTGATTTGTAGCCCTAGGAGAGAATTTGGTGAAAACCCTAATTTTTCAATAACTCCTTAAAGTTTTCTTCAAATGAACTCAAATCTATATTGTAGTAGCTTCAATATGGCCTTGAAAAACCATTTAAAAATTTAGATTTTTTTGTCAAATTGATAGAGATGTGCTTCACAATTTACCCTTCAAAATTAAAAAAATGACTTGTTTCCTGCACTCTAATTGTCAAGATCATGCTCTCATACCACTTGTAATGAAACAATTTGCATAATAGAAGAATATAATAGGAAATATGTTTCAAATACTTGATAATAATATGCCACTTCAAGTGGGAAACATTCTAAACCACTTCAAGGGGGATACTTCTAAGTCTTTAATAATAATGTGATACTCAATATGATGATAATAACTGACCCCTACCTCTTATATATACCATACTTGTTCCATAGATGTCACCGAAGTTGACCTAGCTACCTATATAAGACTATATTAGTGATTATATAATAAACAAGAGTTAAGGTAGCCACAAATCAACTACTCATAACCCAATGCATACTATATTATTAAGGGAATAACATATATGCATTCATAGATTTTAGATGTTACACTTGGTTTCAAGCATACACCAGGATTGCACATACCATGCCATAATCTCATATTTACTTAGTGCCAACACTATTGGTTTTTATCTCTATGTTATAGCTTCTATCTTGCATCCCTTTCTCCTCTATCTCCCATTTTTATTACTTTGCATTGCTGTTTGACCTCAACTTAGATGCAAGACATATTTTTTCTTGGGTTAACAACTAGGATTGATTTGTTGAACATTTGACTAGAACTAATTCTCCTATTTTGGCATCATGTTCTTATACCACACATCTCATGTGTGAAAATCTCATCAATCCCTTAGTTTAGGTCCTTCACTTTGCTCAATTGTGTAACTCATCTTCCTCATGGTCACTAGGTACTTGATGGGCATTCTCTACTAGTCATGTATTCCTCTCATCCATGCCTTAGCTAACATAATTAGAAATAATTTTATTCGGTACAATGGTTGAGTAAGAATTCCTCCATGATGCTTCATCTACTGACACTTCCCATACATATTCACCTTCCCTTTACCAATATTATGGTTAACAACCTTGAAACTAAATATCTTTCTTGTCCCAAGATAAGTTAATGTATCTTCTAGTAAGTGATTTGATAAACAATCCCTACTCCTTGGGGTCCCCATTTGCACCTTAAAGTGTCATTTCTCCCTTCCTTTGCACATAAGAGATCTATTTTTACTTCTTCTCCCACACCTCCATGCACGTAAAACTCCATTTCTTGAAGGGTCCTCCTGTAAAACCATATTCTCAATAATGTATAGTTTGTTACTAGAAAGCAAGATGGAACTACTCAATTAACCTTTTATTTTGACTAGTACAACAAACAAAACTAGTTTTTGTTGTCATTTTATCTTGTCTCAACTAAAACTTTAAAACTGTAAACCCCGTGACTCCCTCCCCTTTAAGAATCACATAGAAAAATCTCTACATTAAGATAACAAATTTCACTAATATGACCATTTAAAATTATCTCTTAGCTCTCTTATCCATTCCTATCTAGCCTATATATGGATGATCTGCATATTTTATTGTGTTGGATCTTTGGCTCTTATGTGGGTCCATACTTTATGTACAATTCCTTCCTTACCCCTTACTAACATCTATTTTATTTCTCTTGTAGTAAAATTGAAAGTCTCCCTAGTTTTCTATCCTTAGGAATTCCACTTAGGGTTTGCAAATATTATCCTCTTGCCTTAGTAATAACATCCATATCTATAATTATATTGATTCCATCACATCTTGTATTCATTTCTTTACACTAGTATGTATCTCTAATTCTTGTATAAGTTCTTTCCTTTTTAGGCTTCTTTCTTCACACGTGATATTTTTTCCAAATTTCCCCTTTTTTCAATATCTCTCTAGGCTTCTATGTATCTATCATATATCCATCCATCCTTTCTCACATTCTTAGGCCTTCATGTACGGTCTTTTGATCTTTTATCCTCAAGAATTTGGTGTCATCTTCCTTCATTCCTTCTTTTTCCCAATGATTATTTCATGAATATGGACTAGGTTCCTCGATTATTGAGTTTTGTGTGCATCTTACCGTTTTTCCTTTCTTTGTATCCTTCGTTGCTTTGAATGCCATTTCTTCTAATTCTAGTAATGAGTGATCCATTATCATTATTTGTCCCTTCCCATCAATTTGTCCATATATTTTCTAGTTCTTACCATTATTTGTTATGTTCTACCTTTACTCTTCATGCTTCCAAGTTTTATTCTCTTGGATCATTTTTCTCTTGTTACCCTAATTGTTCTTTTAAGCACCTCAAGCTATTTAATTTGAAGATTTACATGTACTCCCCTCCTTGTATACTAGCCCTTGTTCCTCCTTTTGTACAATTTATCATCTCTTATAAACTATATGCCATATCTTTCCTTTTATGTATATGCATAGTGTATCTTTTGTGTTATACCCTTCAAAATCTTCCCTTGACAAAATTTCATGCAAAGTACCTATTACACTTTTCAATACATCTAACTATGGTAAATTGACCCTATTACTAAAACTATCATGAGTCTTACTAGACCTAACACAAAAATAATGGGGTGGTCCTTATTATCCCTTTTCCCTCTTTATATGAATCTTTTTTCTCATCTATGGATCTTAAGCCCTTCTAATTCTAGCTTCCTCTACTTACCTATTTCTTCCTCGCATGTAACCCATTACTTAGGTGTTGAGTTTTAGTGTTCAATTGACTTGTCCTATTCTTATCTACACCAACACTTCTCAAATATTTGTATAAGTCTCTCATGGGTGGTTATTTCATCCCCTTTTAGTTGACATAGTTGGCGCCTCAATACATTTCTTATTTTGTGAATAATTTGAGTGTGAGCATTTCTCTTTTATCTTTTCACTACTAAATCTAGTGTTCCACATTTGTTACACTTGGACTTGTTTTCTAGTAGGTTCCTTTCAATGCCCTATGTTAGCATTTTACTCCATTGTCTTAATCAACATAACCAGGCTTTTCATTGTTGTGTTTGGGGTCGTGATGCATGGGATTAACCCTTCAACCATGAATTCCACTACACCATCCACTAATTAATGCAAGGGATGAATGAGTTGGTTGATTGGTGGGTTTGATAATGAAGATTACTTAAAAGTGTCTCTAACAACACTTGGCAGCCCATTTCGTCTCAAAATAAGTATTGGATCTAACACAACTCCTTGTTGTGTGCTTGGTTAAAGGAAATTAGTCTCCAAAGAATAATGGCATGCTACTCAATACTATCAGTTAAAGTATGTTGATTGAAAAAAGCTACCCCAATTGGAAAACATCCAAATTGTAGTTTTGGAAGGATGGGGGAGAAAATATGTAATGACAAGGCCTTTATTACCACTTCTCATAACTAATCAAAACTTTGAAATAATATGCTTTTAATCCTCTTTGTAACATCTTCTTGGCTCAACAATGAATAGAAAATTGACCTTTTGTGTCAAACTTGTCTATGCAATGTTTTCCCCAAATGATTGTTTTACTCTTATTCAAATGTTTAACAATTGGTGATCTTTTATTTAGTGATTGTGCACTTAAGTATCCTTCATTATAACTATGGATTGTTAAGATTATTGAATACTACATGATTTTCCAAATGGGTGCATCATCTTAGGATTGTTTAGATTGTTATTTCTTCTTTCCTTTTTATCTCTTCAAAAATAGAAAATTGTATGATATAATCTTGTTAAGAGTCGGCTTCAAAAATTTGGAGGTTATCCCATAGATATTGTCTTGTATCTATACTATTTTTCATGTGGGTATAGATTTTTCTTTACATAACATTTGAATATCAACATGCGTGAAAGGGGCTAATGTGGTTTCCTTGACACATCCATATAGTAACATGTTTCTTTTTAGTAACAAATCATCAATTTTTTTTAAATGTATTTTGGAAGTTTTCACATCTAGCAACAATCCAATTTCCCAAGGTCCACAATCCTATCTACTTGGACACACTAGTGTCTGCTAAACACATTGGTGTCTTGTACTCAAGGGGTTGTGTCCTTTGTAATTAATGATCTAAATCACCTACAATTGTAGTTCACAATCTCAACTATTGTAGAACCCAACAAATCTAAAGGTGTGCCAATGACATAAATGGGAGTTTGACTCAATCAAGTCCCTATTATATGTTTTAGCATAAAGTAGTTGAAAATTTGTAGGTGTTTGACCCAATGGTGTTGGTGTATGAAGTTATAACAATGAGGATTTGAGCAAAAATAATGGAGGATGCCCTAGCCAATTCTTAAAAGATTAAAGTATGTGGTGTAACTGTAGGTGCTATCGAAGGGTTGTAGATCAATTGGTGAGGATGATGATATGTTCCTTGATTATGCCACCCACCAAGGTTCAAAATCTCTAAAGGTGCAACTAGATCAAGTTTGACCCTCTAGATGAGTTTGGCAGCTTGGATCCCCCAACTTATGACAACTTAGCCAAATGACAACTTCTAGTTTAGATGTATGCTCCCTCATAATGTTGCGATATGCTATATAAAGGTAGAAATGTTGATATATATGGAATCCAAGTTTCCATCAAAAATAGATAAATGTAGATGCTCGAAGATCTTACTTTCCTCTTTCAAAAAGTTTACTTAGAATAACCATGTTCAAGACCAAAATGGTAGTTGGGGAGTGTACTAGAGTTAGGGCTTTGCAAGCAGAACAATCATTTAGCCTTGAAAAAGTGTTAAAAATGTGCAAGACATGAGTGCATCACATTAGTGCCCCATGTGACTAAACAATACAGATTGGTAGCTAAACATGGTTCTTGCAGCCACATGGGTCTTGTTCAAGTGGTACAAAGTTTTGTGGGGGTGAGTTGAGCTCTAAGATGGTCAAGAACATGCTTTATCATCGACAAACAGAAAACCAAGTATAGCAAAACACAAAGTATATACTTTTAGTCTCTACATAAAATTCCAACTCTCAAGAATTTTTTTAATTAAACTTTAACTCCCAAAAAATAAAACTGCAAACAATCAGAAGAAAAAGAAGAAAATAAAAATTAAACACATAAAATAGTTTGGCATAATTCCATTTTAGAACTTAAGTTTATAAACAAGGCCAACTTAAACAAATAATGAGGGAAATAGGCATATTATCCCATGTGTTGTCTAAAACCACGACAAATTCATTTTAAACTAGATCTCATATGCAACAAAAGATATATTCAAGATTCAAAGTGACAATCCTAGAATATAAGTATAAGACCATAAAATATTGGCAAAGTCGAATCTTTTGATTAAATATTGGCAAATATTAAATTTGCGTTAAGGTGGATTTGTGCTAGTTTTATTACTTCATTGCTTACATTAGATGTTCCAACGTGGGAGTCTAGAAAGTGGCTGTGTTGGAGGTAGAATGGGTGTTCTGCCTAATCGATGATATATAAGAGAACCCCCTCTATATACTGAAATTCAGTCTTCAACATCGGAGAAAATTATCTTTTACCTATCCAACTAAACATTATTTAGATAACGGTTCTATATGTTACCTCCCATTACCTGCTACAATTGTGTTGGAAGGGCATATATTACAAGTTTCTAGAGGACATTAATCCAACCTCTCTACCCAATGGTTACAATTAATTTGGGGATTTTAGTTTCCGATGTTCATGATCATCATTTTTCTAATGAATCACTGCAAGATTGTATGTCAGGAAAAGAAAAATTCTTTCTTTATCCTTAGGCTCATGAATCAGTCGGCTCAGCCAGCACCCTCTACTCTCATTTTAAGGCATTACATGCCGATGAATGAATCCAACTGTGGAAGGATTCAAAATGCCCATCACAAGCATCATTTATATACTGCAAGAACACATCAAAGTCACCTTTGTCATTGTTTAATTACAAGTATAGATTTTTTCTGTACCCGAAAACAGCCTTGTTTGGAAGATTGTACAAGTAAAGCTCTACCAATCTCTTTTCCTCTCTTTTCAGATGTATAGAATTCTAGTACTTTGCCTTTCAACACCCACCTCATCCATCTATTTGTAGCACTCTCTTTCCTTAATCACACAATTGGTCCAGGTTTTACTATGCAAAATTTGTGGAAAAGTTGGCCTGGCAATTTATTGGAGTAAAAGGATCTTGGTAATAATTTCACTAGTACCTTGTAATTGAGTCATCCAGTAAATTCTTGTAAAAATTAGATTGAATATACTTATGATACGACATACCATGTCCACTTAATGTTGACTACCAACTAAGATGCATTCAGAACAATATTTAAGATTAAGGTTTTGACAAGCAATAAAAACATGTTGCCAGGATGTTCTTTAGGTTGTTACATACACAAAGTTGGTGTCTTGCTTGGCAATTACCTAAAAAGCTACCTTAACAAGTATTGCATCCTGGATAACCACTCACTTAGGTCAGGTTACAGCCTTGCCAAAGCCCTAAACATGTCAGCCTCAGTTCGAATGTAATTGCGATTTATGTCCTTTACTGAACAACATCCTGCCAAAGACATAGTGAGTTCAAATTCATCCCGAAGCATTTGCAGAACTTTTTTAACTCCAGCTTCACCTTCTGCAGCCAAAGCAAAGACAACAGACCTTCCAATCTGCAATCAGTAGTCCAAGATAAAATATATTAAGATTCAAAAACGTATAGGCTATTATCAAATTGATGCAGCCAACTTATATAAACGAGCACAAAATTTGACAGAAGCACAGTGTATGTAAATACATCCATGGTTACGCATCCACTGCAACAATAAAATTTTCCATACATATATTCGAACTCTTGCAATAATGACTTCTACTTCACCTCCTTAATGGCATCCTTCTTCCCAAAACACTTAGAAAAAGTAAACAGCCCTTTCTTCACTTGGAAGCATATGAATAAACAGCCTTGCCAATCACCAACATTTACAAAAAGATCTAGAGTTTCAAGGGCACAAGCATGCCCCAAATACATCTAACTAAGATGCTTCGAGTTTTCAACACTGATGGTCAAAATAATTGCTTGGATATTATAAAACTCTAGATTCTTCTAACAGATACCCACAATGAAGTACACTTACAAAAACACCAGAGGCTCCAAGGGCCAATGCCTTAAAAACATCTGTGCCACGTCGAACTCCACCATCAAGAAACACAGGAACTTGGCCTTGTGCAGCATTTACAACCTGCACACACATTCACAACTTTGTCAGCTAAGCCAGGGAAAAAAGTAGCGCTAGCAAATGCCCAAGTTGAAGAAAATAGCCCTCAGAAAATAGATACAGACCTCTTCAAGACAGCTTATTGTTGCTGGTACATAATCAAGCTGTCGAGCTCCATGGTTGGAAACAATTATGCCTGCTACACCTGCTTGGACAGCTAGCCTTGCTGTGACACCACACAATGGAAAACCAATCCTTTTGATCAACTTGAAAATTTTAAAATGAAACTAGAAAAACAGAAATGAAATTCAATACCCTTATTTTATATATAATATTATAAACAACAAAGCACTTACTATCCTCAGCAGTAAGTACCCCCTTCACAAGTATTGGCAAGTGCGTAATTGTCTGCAGCCACTTAACATCCTGTTTAAAGACCAAAAATGTTTATCATGTTTCGGATGCATGCCTATTTGGACAGAATTAAATTCAAAATTAACAGACATTGTCGCAAATCATACATGTGCTTGTCAATACAGCCTACCTTAGAGAAAATCAAAAAAGACAAATCAAAGTTCAGTATTAGCTCAAACATGTGTGTTTGTGTTTCTTTAGCATGCTTCTCTTAAAATTAAGGAATGAAAGTGACACCATCTATATTAAGATGTATATTTTGCAAATAACAGCAGAAATAAACTTGTTTAAATAAGCAGAGGCAATTTCTTTAGTTTTACAACTTCAAACATTCAATACACACTTTAGAAAGCTAGTAAACAAAACCCAGATAGATTATGTTAGAAGTGATGTGTGATGGTTATAGAGTGCTCCCAAGGATTCAGCTTCAAATTAAAATCACACAATCCATTCAAACTAGCTTAAGTAAATATTTTGGCAGTACAAACCTTCCAACTCAGTGATCTGTCGGTTTGATTGGCAACATATGAAGCCAGTCCAGAGTCTTCAGTCTACAACAAAGCTATGTGGTTACAAAGAGTGAGAAATATCTAAAACTAAGATAAAGTTCTCAAAACAGATTAATTACAGTTTGTGACCATTGGTTCATTTGTTTCAAAATACCATGCGGTTTACAAGAAAGTACCTTCTCCATCTTACCAAGGTCCAAGCCCTCAAAGTTCTTGAGGGTTAGATGTGGAGGGAGAGTAAATCTGCAGGGTTTGTCAGCATTATTAAAAGAAAGGAAAAAGTATTTGTCAAAAAGTAGAGTTCAAAAGAGGGGGCACATAAAAATGAATTTTGGCATTCACAAGCATGTGCAATACACCATAAGTTTAAAAATGATCTTTTCACCAGCATGCTTGTACAAGCCCAACGCCCACTTGAGGCATTGTCAAAAGTAACATTTAGATGTACAGATGCTAGGATAGTTTCTAAAGGTATACACATAAAAAACCTACCAAAAGAAGATTGATATCTTTTTAATGCATTCAATATGCAGGATAAAAGTAGAAGGTGGCCATTCACCACCTTAAAATTTCCTAGTCTTTGTGGATACCTGTTTCTAATGTCTGCCTCCCTGCGCCCAAGTCGAGGAGTATCTACCGTGAGTGCAATTGCCTTGAAGCCAGCATTCTCTGCCCTTCTAACAAGTTGTGCAACCGCATGTCTATCCTTGAGTACCTGCAATAATCCAACCTAACCTAAGTTAAAATTGGATTATTATCACATCTATTTTATGGTTGCCCTTTGCCAGATGACAATATACACCATTTCACAGACATTCTTTTGTCGTGCAGATGGGAAGCTCCATATGGCATGGGAATGGATGTAAGAAACCTACATAAAGCTGGAAAAATCGAATGCCTGGTCCTGTTGAGTTAACTTCTTCAACACTAGATGTAGCCCATGATGAAAGTGTCTGTAATAAACCAACATCCAATTAGAAAAGTTCAAAACCAATAAATAATAAATAATTGTAAGGCATAAAAACAAATACAAGGAAACACTAAAAGACCAACTTACATGCTTATATATCATATTAAATCTATAGAACCATAATTCATAAACTCCATGAATTACATGCAAATTGCCAAGTAGATAAGTCCTGGCAAGTAACTTGCCTAAAAACAGCCCAAATATGTGTGGTTACTCACAAGCCCTGAGAAAAACTTGCATAGCCATGCCCAATCACTGTCTGCTATTAAAAGAAACAAAAATCTCTTTGTTTTTACCTTATTGACTTTTGCTTTTGTGTTCTCTTGATTTCTTAACTCAAGGTGTGTGGATTTTCAGTTGCTTTGTACTGGTTTCGAGTGACTTCAACTGCTATGATGCATTTATTGACTGGATTCAAAAGGTCTATTGACTCTTTTAATTTTTAATTTTTCTGTTTTTTCTTTAGTTTAAGTTGTGTTCCAGCACTCTTATAATAAAAATATTTCATCTTTTCTTTCTTTTTTTACATTTTTAAATCTGAAACTTGAGTGCTTTTTCTTGTGTATGGAAGCGTGGAAAGCTGGATTACGAGCCACGAATGATGGTATGTAATTATTATGGCTTTTGGATGTAAGTAGGCATCCATCCCCTCAAATATCACCTTGCACAAATCTCTACCCAAGATGTGTAACTATGTAATTGAATGGAACCCAAGGTTAAGAGAGATAGAAGCCTTCCTTGTCAACTATGAGGAGAAAAAAATAGAAAAGAAAAGAACAATTGAGGCAATTGCAGTTGTGATATTTCCTGATTCAAAGACCAAATTAGTAGGCCTCATCTTTGTCCTCAAATGCAAAGCTCATCCCTTGCAAAGAGTTCTAGCCAATTGCTTCATAGAGCTTCAATGTCCCTCTTAATATTTTTGGTGTGCAACCTTCATTCAAAGGTACTATTTGTAACCAAGGGAAGTGTAATGTCCCCAATTTCGCCCTACTCTCTTCATTTGGATTTAGCCTATTTCCGGAAATCCGTAGGCTACTCAGATCTGCAAATTAGGGTTTCCTATTTAATAGGGGTTCTAAAGAAGGTTTGCATGAATAAGGATTGCGGATTCTTTATGGGTTTCCAGAGAGATTCGCAGTGGTATGACCTGCAAAGGCATTGGGCATCTTTTCAGAATTTACTATTTTTAGTAAGTTCTATTTTTGGCAGTGCCATCTTGGGCAGTAGCATCAGGTCAGTTCAGTTTCCATTTCGGGCAGTGCAGTTTGGAGCATAATTGACTTTCAGCATTTTGAGGCCCTTTTGGTGAAATAATATATTTCAAGGCACTAATGTTTTAATTTCAAGTTGACCCCTTGGCCTAGCTCATTAACTTTAAGTTGTGTTTAAAAGGTGACCATGAAGGGGGACGCCTTCATGAAGGAAATATTAAACATTTAATAAAGTTTATTTATGCCTTGAACTGGACACCATTCTAAGAGGGATTAAATATTTGTGAATTATAAAATATTTCAAAAAGGGAACTTTTGGCGTCCCATTCTTGGAGGAGTTTTGGGAATTTGTAAAGTCACCTCTTTTTCTATATTGCTCCAGCTTTTGATATCTTTGGAAAATATTGTAAAGTTATGCTGCTGGTTTGAAATCCAGAATCCGGCTAAGGGAAAGCTTAGCAAGTTTACTCCATTCTTCGGGCCTGAAACTATGGTTCCCTAGATGGTGATCTAAGAGTGTACTTCATCCAGAAGTACATATTGAGCATTATTGTGGAGTTTTGGTGAGATATTTTCAGTTTTCATGTTGCTGGTTATTGTTTCGCTGAAGGAGATTTTCATATACAGATTTTGGTATGATTTTTGTTTGCTTATGGGTATTGTTTCTATCCATCTATATGCTAGAGGCACCCCTTTTGGTGCAAGGACATAATTTAGTATGAAGTGGCTGATTTTATAAGTGAGGTCGACCCTCTCTTAGGGTCGTACCATTCATTTATTACTTTGGAATGTGTGTTGGTTGTCTTTGCTGAGTTTAAAGGTTGGAAAGTGGCGGTTTCTTGGTCGCCTAGCTATAGAAGAGAGACACTTTCAGTTTGGTTCAATTCCGTGGAGTGTGGTAAGAGATTTGACATTTTTGGTGAGTTGATATTTGCTGATTTAAACTTTCAGTTTGTTGATTTTATATCAAAATTATTTCAGTCTTTGATTTCAATTTATTCCTTCAATAATTGAGAGAAATCTAGAGTGGGAGAACTTCTATTTCTTGGTGCTTCAAAGCTATTGTAATTCTCATGTAATTTGCAGCTCTTCCTCATTTTGTAAAGCTGATAACAGTAGTACTATTTCAGTCTATTTAATTGCTTCTTATTTGTGTTTAATTATCACATTGTAACCCCTGGATGGTTTACCGCCAATGTGGAAAAAAGAACTTGCTAATTCTCTCATTGTACCCACTGGAAAAGTGGTGAATTCGCACTCATGAGTGGATGCCTGCCGCAGCAGACGAAGTGTTTTAATTGTAATATTTTCTTCCCACTGTTTGGTGGTAGTGTGGAAATTCTTTTATGGCTGGTTATCCGCCTAAGTATTTTCAATTTTGTTATTAATACTCCACCATATGTTAGCACCTCGCCTTTTAAGGGATCTTGAGTGCACATTCTTGGTGTTGAGTTTAGACTCTCTCTTTCAGTTGTAATCTTTGTAACTATTGTTTCAATAGATCCTAGGGATCCTCTGACCATATGCCCGCCCCTCCTCCTTAAGTGGTTTTAGGGCACATTCTTGGTTAGAGTTCTTTTATGCAATGTTTTTGTTTAAGCTAACCTTAACGGGTGCTTGGTTACATTGTAATTGTTACTGAAAATCAAAAAAAAATTGAGAGAGTATATTTTAGGAAGCCTCATTAGGCAAGGATGGTTACCACAAATTTTTGGTATTATAACATACCATTCTATGTACAAGGAGCCCATATTAAGCGTCCTTGGTTAGTGCATTGACTCATGGTTGGAAAATTCGGCAAGTAGTCACCAAATTTTAAGCTTGCCAAGTAACTCGCGAGTTAACTCGCTAGTCAAAATCACTAATTTTTTTTAGGCGAGTACTCGCTAGAAACTCGACAAGTTTGACAAAAATACTAACGAGATGCATGAAAAATGCAAAATACGGAAAAAGCGAAAGAAATAGTCAAAAATTTCATGATTTTGCCCTATAAATGCATGAATGCCCCTCAAACTTCCTCACACACCAGTTGGAGAGCTAATAATTTTAAGAAAATGTGTCAAATACCCAATTTCTCCCTTAATTGATAAAATTGTGAACATGGTGTGCAAGATGAAATTTTGTGTGGTTTCAAAGGCCTTAATTTGGGCTTCATGGTGGGGGCACTACCCCTCGACCCCACCCTGTATCGCAATAGGGAATGCGCTAGGGACACTGCCCCTAGACCCCACAAGGGGCATTGCCCCCAAACCTCCATGAAGGGTGTTGCCCCTCAAACTTGTTGGGGGCGTTGCCCCCAAAACCCCATGAGGGGCATTGCCCCCACCCCCCATTGGGGTGTTTCCCCCAAACCCCACCAAACTCATTTGATTCATTTTGTAGCTATATTTTGCATAAAAATTTTATTTTTTCAAAAATTTATGTTTTTTTCAAAAATTGAAGTGTTTTTTAAGATGGCAAATTTTGCCGAGTTTTGCCAAGTCAATTTTTTTTGGCTTGCCAAGTACTCTCTAAGTCTGAGTTTGCAAACTATGGGTAAGAAATTGGGATCATAATTTTTTACTTATTTGTTGATAACTCGGAGGTATCCCCGCAATCCATCCCAACGCCCAACCCGCCTTACCTTGGGCTTATTTTTATGCCAAGTTGGGGTTCAAGAAGGGGCGAGCTGAGGCGAGACTAGTCCTCTAAGGATGAGAGCAGCCACTCGCATCGGGTGAGTCTAGGCCTCAGAGTCGAATCCAAGACCTTGGGGAGAAAACCCAAGACTCAAGCCAACTCCACTACCTATGCGGGCAAATTGCGATCATAATTGCTAATACACATGTTGTCATACCTGTCCTAGGTATCAAATGGCATACACCACCTTATCGTCCAAGGAAAAAACTTCCATAGAGACATCACTACAAGAAATGAAGGATACATGGTCTGAAATAGTAGTGTTCATCATTTCAAATAGATGGAAGGATTGCAAAAATAGACCATTAATTTATGTGATTGCAATGCTCTCTATAGGAACAATTTTTTTGAAGGTAGTTGATTATGAGGAGCAAGTGAAAGATGCAAATTTAATTGCCAAGATTCTCATGGAATCCATTGAGATGGTAAGCCTTGAAAATGTTGGCCAAGTCATAATGATAATGCTAAAAAATGTGGGGCAGCAAGTTTATTAGTGGAGGCTACATATGGAATTGTTTTAAACACCATGTGTCATCTAATCCCTCAACTTAATGATGTTGAAGATTGGCACTTAGATTGAATAGGTCAAAGAAATCTACACTAAAGCTAAAGGATTCAATTGTTTGTGACAAATTATCATATGTCACAAGCCATCTTAAAGTCCTCCAAATTTGAGTTGTTGAAGGTAACTTTATGAAATTTTAATATTTTATTATTTTATTTTTTATTATAATAAATTTTAATTAGATGATAATTCAATATTGATATATCATTTACATTTTATCTTTTAATTTGTTTTATTTTTAGCACCATGTTAAGTTGCTAAGACTCGATTTGGATCACGCACAATTGTCTTGAGACAACTTGTGAAAATGTGAGAGCCATTGAGCATTATAGTCATCAATAATCTTTGAAGTGCATGGAGGTAATCAAATACAAAGAGAGCCCAAAAGGTCAAAGCATCGATCCTTGATGATGAATGGTGCACTCATGTGGAATACATTTTGAGTTTTACCAAGCCCTAATGAATATGATTAGGTTTATTGATAAAGGTCAACTACGTTTAGATGAAATTTATGATGGTACGTTGAACAAAGAAGAACCATGATACAACCTAAGGAGAATGACCCCACAAAAACATTTTTCAAAAGAATGCAAAGAATCATTGTTGAGTGTTGAAACAAGATGACCGCACCCCTGTATCTCCTACATTTGCTTTGTGCCCAAAATATTACAGCATAGAGATACCTTCCTTGCTGAGGAGAGTGATACCAGATAAAGATGAAGAGGTTGCCAATGAATACAAGGCCACATTCAAAAGAATATTTCTAGATACAATCATATAGAGTACTGTCTTGAGTGAGTTTGGCCACTTTAAATCTTCAAGGAATCATGATGTTTGCACTCTTCAAGACAAGTATAGAACAATGCTCATGAATGGTGGTACAATCATGGCCACAGCTCTATTTACAAGCAGCCTCTTGCAATAAAAATTCTATTTCAAATGCATTTTCAATTTTTTAACTTCCTTACTTTTTTTTCACTGCTATATATTATGTTTTATAATTGCAAATGTTGTATTGAGTTTGTACGCAATTTCAACAAGTTGCAAGTTCTTCTTTAGCTAAGAAGAAATGCAATGTATACCATTTTGTCCACTCAGCTAAGTGCAACCAGTTGGCTACAAAAGAAAGATAAGGATTTGGTCATTGTGCATTCTTACTTGTGTATCTTGTCATCTGAGAAGTCAATTAAAATGAGGGGGCAAGGAGGAATTGAGATGTAACCCCTAAGTGTGACAACTTAGATGCTTTTGTGGTGTAGCTTGTCTTAGTTTCTTCAGATGAGGCAAAATCTAAATATGACATGGCTAGTGAGAGTGGCACTATTATTTGCTTGTGGTTCAAAAGAACCAGATGTTGACCTTTATGCTCTCGATGAAGTGTAATATTGATTGTAATTTTGTATTGACATTTGACATTGAATCAATGATTTATGAGTATTTTTATATATTTTAACATTATAAATTTAAAATATTACACACACACACACACACACATGTACAGTTGTATCTAGCTATCTTGAAGGAAAAAAATTCATCGTATGGCATTACCCAAATGCCAAACCCATACCAGCAACTTAGAATTAGATCAACATTAATATGAGACAATCGGATGATATGATCCTTTTTTAAAATGGCCATATGAGGTCTTGAATTAGATGCAATACAATCAATTCACACAAACTTGCTCATGCATTGATGGTCTGAAATTAGATTTTGTCAATCTGTTTGACTATTTATTCATTATCTTCATACTTCTGCAATTTACTAATTTGGTATGTACACATTTCTAATTTCAGCAATTAGATTCTCCTTCCAGTGACTCTTTGCTTTCTGGCCTTCGTCTAATTGTTTATATGAAATCCTATATATTGTTGAATTCCCACTTACTAAATTTGGGGGCAATACGACACACACATCTGGACTTCTTTTAACATTATGGCACAAAGCCAAAAGCTCCATGAGCTCCCTTTCACTGAACTGAAATACTTTAAATGTTCTTAGCAAAATTGAAGACTGACTAAAATTGAAGACTGACTATCTACTTTGGAGGCTTAGACAATAAGAACATGGCTTTCCCAATTAAGAGTGTGATTTTAAAATTTTAAAGAAACATTGTGGATCTATCAGTAGGTCTCTCATCCACTGCACTTCCAATATTTAAATCAGTTTTCCATAATTTTAAGGTTAAATTTCCACCCTGTTGCTCAGTCTTGTGATATTTAACCTTCTGAGATGACTGGAAAATCTTTTTGACATATGACAATCCTGTCACCCTACTTAAAAGGATTTTGACAATGCTGGTGTTATTTGTGACAAGCTTGACTTGTTTGCATGTGGAGACCTTTGGTAGCCAATATGTGATCTCAAAGGATCCTATATTATCCCACCTGTCTTTACAAGATTTAGGGATAAACCCTAAGTTGGCCTCCTTAAACATTTAGGATTTTCCATAATGTCATGCATATGCATTTGTTATTCACTCATATTCACTGATGGCATTGCATATCATTGTGACAGTATGGAGTTTTTGTTTATGTCTACACACTGTCCGCTATATCCTATTCATCTTATATTTTGTTTCTTAGTTGTGCAGGGCTAATTTTGTTGATCCTAATATTGAAAATCACTAAATTTTTCTATGAAATCAAACCTAAAGAAGACTCACTCTCTTACCTACTCCCTTCATGCATAAGTGTTCTCATGCATAGAAGCAGAGTTCCCCTATTGTGAATAGGAGAAATATGAATTTTATTGCTTCCAAGGAGAAAAATACAAAAATGCATCTTTATTATGGCCAGGCATATTCATTTTGCAGGAGGACCTGTGACTGTATTGCTTACAATCATGAGATCATTTGTTCATGTGTTATAATTAATTTTTGAGTTTTAAAACCTTCTACAGGGATCTAGAGACTTAATTTGTGAAAGTTGGTTGAAACTATCTCTCTATTCAACATATAAAGCTGCATCAACATCTAAAGACAACCCAAAAATCCGTTCACATCAACTGTTTCCTAAAGTCCAAGTATGCCATTGCTTTCGTCATAAAAGATCACAGGGATTCACCAAATCCAATTTGGATGGAACATTTCTACCAACTTTGTGCCAGTGTCTCATCAAACCCCTTGATACCTTGACTCAAATTTAGCAGGTCTGCACAAAATCCTCATTTTTTTTTTTTGTTTTGAATTATTTTATAGTTACAAAGACTTTATTTTAGTTTTTGAGAGACAATGCAATCTCATTGGCTGCCTCAATTCCTTTCATGCGAAGTATTTGAAATTTGTACAGCGTCCACATTCGATGGCCTATTGACTATTCACATCTAAGAAGGTGCTAGTAGTGAAGAGTCACTAAGCTTCAATGAGGTGGTTTGCAAATGGTTGGCACCTTAGCTAACAGCAAGGGGGGATTCCTATAAGGAATTTGTGCCCCATGGTTGGAAGGCTCCCTTCTAAGGAGTGCACTTGCCCATACAAGTCACACCCTCTTAGGAAGTGGGCTTATGTAGCGGGGCAGGGAGGGGTACTTCTGTTATTATTTTTATGGAATGGGAAGTCCTGTAAAATGAGGAAAAATTGCTATCTGGAAAATAGGATCCCCTAACTTTTAGTACTCAGGTTTCTAACAATTGTCTTTGGGGTGGGATTAGAAATTTCCTCCACCAGCATACGGGTTTTTGCCACATTGCATCATTAGAAGACATTGCAATTTTTAAGCATTAGCTGCTACTAAAAAATGAAAACCACAAACTTCCTATAACTTCTGAGCTGAAATTTTTAGCATGCCTGCTTCTATAAAATCCATGGAACCACCTAATTGTCAAAGATTCCACAAAAATCTCAACAGCACATGCTCAGAAATTTAAGTAGCCCCCCTCCATGGGACCATAGCCTTAGATTGTTGTTTCTTTCCATACCTAGGAATCTAGTAGATGAGACTTGTTGGTGTGTGTTTTGAATACGCCACCATACATAGAATAAAATGCCCAAGGACACTTTATCCTCTCTTGAAAAGTAATTGCAAATACCTAGAAGGTAATACAATAACTCCAATGTTTCTTTTGGTCAAGTCATGACATATGGACAAGGTCAGTGGGCGTTGTGATTTGCTGGTAATCACAAGGGGACTTACATAAAATTCATTTTTCGAGTTGAGGACTTAGACAGTTTTATCATTGAAGCTCTTTCGATGGGTGTTTCAGTTTTTCCAAAAAAAAAGGCAAAAGGATAAGTGTTTAGAGGTCTAAACTACGCCTAAGAACTCAAGAGATGGCAATGACGAGATAAAATAGGGTAACCACACTTTGTTTCGCCTCCTTTGGACAACTACGCAAAGTGGGTGCAATCTTCAACGGAAGTGATAATAATTTTCATGTTTGAATTGAAAACAAACAAAAGTTAAGCATCCACAAATTAATGGCTCAGACTAACTTTACACATCAAATGCAAATCATCCATTTGACAAAAGTATGAGCTAAATTTTATCTACCACTGCTATCAAATCTATCATCCACTTAACAAACATATGAATCAAATACTAATCTAATTCTACTCAGAGTGTTGAAGGAGAAATATTAAAACCTTGCACACTACTTGAAAATAAAAGTGGTTCTTAGCAAATCATGCACAAGAGCTTTTATAAATGGAAATAGTTTCGTCGCAACAATCTTATACAACTCACTTCACCAATTGCAAATGAGAGTAAACAAGTTTATATAGAGTTTACAAAATTGAATAAATGGCTCAGATTAAAAATGAGCCAACGGCCAAGATCAAAACAAATAAACCCTAATTAGGGTTTCCCAAAATGACTTCAGTAAACAGAGAGTTGACAGGGTGATGTGGTGCTTGGAGCTATTTTCAAGGAATTACATCTCGATCCTCCCGTGTTGCCGTGTGTTCGATGAATCTGGACACGATCAAGGCAACTTCATCCATGGTGACCTGAGGAAGCCTTCTGATCCTGAATTCCAATCCGTCCACACTCTCGGCGCATCTGGCAAAGGTATCCTCCCACTCTGGCTTGGTCTTCTCAAAAGAGTCTCGAATGCTTAAGAAGTTTGCCAATTTGGCCCAGTCCTACTTCAAAATGGGTCCAGTGATGGCAAAGATGCCTTCTTGGACCTTCCCTTTCAAAACTTCTAACTGCAGGTCATTCTCTCATAGAGCTTCCTTATCCAGGATGTCGGCGATCATGTTGAGAAGTTTGGCCTGAACTTCTTTGACCTGTTCTTCCAATCTGATACCGTCAACCTTCACCCTCTCCAAGACTTCGCCTCGTGCCGTCAAGGGCCAATACCAGGTGTGGAAGTCATAGGCTGCTCCTGCTACAATAACACCTCCGTCTATCAGCTCCTACTTAGGAACTCCTTTCAAAATCCTAAGGCAAGGGATTATCCTATCTTGCACATCCGAATGGTTATCCCACACTTCTGCCAAAGCAGCCAACCTAGAAAGTAAGGCAGTGGCCTGACCATAAACCAGAGTCAACCTCTCTACGAATGCCTCAGCTTCAGTCCCCTTCACTGCTATCCATTCTCTGGCTTCCCGAACTATGACCATGTTTTCTTCTATCTCTTTAACGGCCTCCTGTGAAGAGTTCGGGAGTAGAGGGGCTGCCGTGTTATCTTGATCAAGTGGCTTGATCAAGTGCTAGATATACTCCCTTAGGCGCTCAATTTCTAACTGGCACTCCTTCCTCTTGGCTACCTCCTTTGCCAACCTTGACTTGATAGTGGACACAGAATTGTCCAAGTCTTCAATTTCTTGGCCCTTCGTGGTTGGACCCAAGTCAATGGTTGTGATGGCATAATCTTGTGGAGCCATATCCTCCTGTGGCCTGTCCATTGTAGGCACTGCGATCTGCACTGTCCTGTTGCCGGCTCCATCTCTCTGTATGCTCGAGAATTTCTTTGCTGGCTTCTTAACTGCAGTCTGCGTAAGTCTGGCCAAGAAGTCAGCAGTGTCATCCTCTTCTGGCTCCTCCACTGGCACCTGTACTTTCAGCCTCTCCCTTAGCCAATCCGGGATCGTCGGCTGCTCTATGCCTTCATCTTCCGGCCTGTCTTCTCTGTCAGGGACATCCAGAATTCCCCTAAGGGCTGAAATCATTCCTTCCTGGAAATCCTCATTTTGGGTGTCCACATTTTCATCATCGGACTCCAATATTTTTGTGCCCGTGGGAGATGGTGGCGCATCTTCATCCGGCTGAGGCTCCATATTGTTTTCCGGAATCGGGGAAGGATCCCTAATGTCAGCCAGTGAAGCATTTACAGTAGCCAGCATCTCTTCAATATTCCTAGATGCGGCCGAGTGTGAAGGCTTTACCTTAGCCTGCTTTTGAATTGGCTCCTTGCCTGCAGCTATCTCCTTCCTTTTCTTGGAAGTGGTGGCCTCTATCATCTCTACGCTCCTTGCCTGCAGCTATCTCCTTCCTTTTCTTGGAAGTGGTGGCCTCTATCGTCTCTACGCCCTGGGATGCATTCGCATTGGAAGAATAGGATTCCGCCTCACTCAACATATCATAAGTTAAGGTTATCCTTTTTCGCCTGAGTTCCTGAATCTATTGATCAACCCACCACTACATATACTTGATGACAGGTCTCATCAAAGTATTTAAATCGACGTGCTTGGATTCTGACCACCTGACCACCGGCAAAGGCAAGCTCTCATCAAGGTGCGGCTGTACCTGTTGTCCATCTTCCTCCAACTGATCCGGCACTCGACAAAGTTCTGTTGTTCTGATCAAACTGACAGGCAATCTGGACCAGATCTTTCGCCTAACCTCAAACTCGTCCGCAACATTTGCCCAAAAATCTTCCAGTTCAACCCTATGCTTGTAACTCCTTCCATCCACTGTCTTGATGTGATGATGCGGGTCTCAGTGGCTCCTAGATGGATAGGTAGCAAAAGGATAATGCTCAATCTCGAGCCTGGCACTATCTGCTGCCTGTGATGATGGACAAGACTCTAGCATGTTCCCTATAAAGAAGGGAAAGGTTACTGCCGCCTTTTGTTTTGTCCGTTGGAGGCATTGAAATTCTTCTAGCTGCCTTAGTACTTCCAATAGGACCATCTTGTTAGTTGGGAAAATGGGCAAACGATATGGGCTCCCAGTGAATCCCTGGATTCTAATGTAAGTATATCGGGGATATTGGATAAACCAAGATCCATATTTGCCAATCAGCTTCTTGGCCTCAGGAGTCAGCCGTTGATGCGTCCCTCCCTGGAGTATCCTGGTGATATACATAAGGAAGGCGTCATGAGCTCGCCGAAAGTGCGCCTTTTCTTTTAACTACAATTGTGGATAGCAGTCGTATGCCTTCAGTTCATTTGATCCACTGCCGACCGTGCCCTTGCATATCAAGCCTACATACTTGTAAGTCCTGGCCAACATGTAGATGACATAAGAACTCATATAAAACGTTTTAGTTTTCTCTAAGTTGACAAGCTACTCGTGGAGGTTGTTGCTAATCATTCATGACCAGTTAAACATCTTTACGCCCTCTGTGATGTTCTCAATAAAATAGTACATCCATGGCTCAAATGGCGCCCCCAAAGGATTGCCTGCTATTCTGTTCAGCAAGATAATGATGTCTCCGTAGTCCTCCTTGAAGTCCGTACGCATCAACTTCTTGGGCATTTTCTTGACCGACGGCCTAGGCTTGTCCAGCCATGACTTGTTGATGTTGGCGGCACAAAGGTCAAGCTGCTCATCATACAATCTTTGGGCGTCTTCCTTAGTTTTATAAGTGGTCTTAGGATACGAAGGAATGCCAAAGGCCTCTTGTATGGCCAACTCTCCCAGATGTGCCAATATTCTCCCGTCAGGCGCCACAATTTGTCTCAACTCAGCATTATAATGAAGCGCACACTCCACCATCAATTCAACACATTCAAGTGCAGGCGGAAATCCGGCAGCTTGAAAGATTCCATTTCTTACCATTCTCCTGGCTACAGGCGTGGGTAAAGGCCCATTGTGCCCATATACTCTTCTCTTGAATTCATCGAGGTCTATATGACCAAGATTGGTGTCCGAGATGTTCTTCCATTTTGATTTTATTTTAGTCTCTGGCTGCGATCCTTTGTTCACGAACTTCATCTGTGCTTGCCTGGACGTCTCTTCTTGATTGACTGTCAACCTGCAAGTACAAAATACTTAACATTAATATAAGAACTTTTAAAATCAAATTACTCCGGGGTGTAGTTTGGACAAAATCGCACTTTCAGCTTATTAAATTAAAATTTCTGTCAAAAAGCAAGCTGAAAGTAATCAAATTCGCCCATCCATGGATGAAACTCATGCAGGAAAGAAAGTAGAAGATAGAAACGAGGTACAAACACATTGTCGATTAATTTCCAAACCTCAAAGATCGTGTTCTGGCTACGAACGAATTTAAAAATTTTGAAAATCTGCCAGAGGAAGTGCGCCAAAGCTGGGAAGTATGATTTTCAGCAAAGAAATAACTTATTTATTTCTAAAAAT
The DNA here is from genome assembly GCA_007115665.2 of Sequoiadendron giganteum. Classification (NCBI taxonomy): domain Eukaryota; kingdom Viridiplantae; phylum Streptophyta; class Pinopsida; order Cupressales; family Cupressaceae; genus Sequoiadendron; species Sequoiadendron giganteum. Next base: position 429,505,422 of record CM021107.1, on the reverse strand, counting down.
CACGCCTGTCAACAAGAAATTGCTTCCTTGATTCTCATAGCAACGTTACTTGCACTAAATTTTCCCTTCGCAAACGATTCCCAAAATATTTGAGAAAGATAGCTTCTTCTCAGTCGAAATTGTGAAGAAATGAGTTGTTGAAACTCATTTTATGGCTGAGAAGTGCGATTTTCTTCAAGGAATTGCTTTCTTCTCTCTGATTTTCTTCCAATTTTAGAAACGTTTTCTTCTCGGATTGGCAAGTTTCTAATTTCACTTTCAGTTGCTGAGGCAAGTTTCCAATTTTCATCTTTGTGCCACCTCTGTTTGAGATTTTTGAATTTCTTAAAAAAATTGCCTAAGTGTTGGAGAAAATATCAAAAGATATTAAATTAATTGTTTAAAATTAATTTTCCAACATACTTTAAATCTTCGAATCATGGCAATTTTAAATTTACCTAAGGCAGAATAATTTAATCTTCCAAATAATCTCCAGACTTCGAATTTTTTAATTAAAATTCCCTAAGTGTTGGGAAATAATTAAAAATATTAAAATATTTAATTCCAACCCGTTTAAAATTGATACATGGCTAAGTTTGTTTGTCCGCGGCCAAATATCTCTTTTCAAATTGTCTGCCTAGCCAAAATGTGCTCAATAGTTCATCTGCCAAATTTCAACTCTCTAGGCGGAGTTCTGACCCCTCTGGACATTTTTATTTAGCCAAACGATTCATCTTCTAGGTTGGGCGAACTTGGAGATCTCTGCCACTTTGCCATTTTTTATTAGTGCCTTAGGAATTTTTCCAAGCTGAGAGGGGCGGACTTCATGGTTGCTCTGCCAAACACTCTTCATTTTATGCCAAAGAATTTCATTCCGTTGTGTTGAGAAGTGATTTTCGTGCCGGCCAAACCTCTTCTCCTCCTAGACATTTCTTCGTTTTTCATGCCTTAGACAAATTTATCTTTCAAAGTTGGATGAATTTCTTATAATTCCTTGCCAATGGCGTATCTTATCCTCCATTTGTCTAAAGCGGACTTCACACTTTCCTTGCCATGGCGAGTTTTATTCTCGCCTTGTCCAACGGCGGGCTTCACTTATAATTGGCCATTTAATCCATCATAAGGCGACTTTCTTTGCAATTTCACCCCTTTCCAAACATCTTGGAGCGAACCCCTTCATATTTCCACCCTTCTCCATACTTCTTGGGGCGGACTTCACATACCTCTTGCCATTTTAGCATATGGCGGTCTTCATAGACTTCATGCCATTGACTTCTTTGGGCGGACTTTGACCCCTTTGTGCCATGGGCGGACTTGGCTTGTCTTGCGCCATCCACTCTTCTCCTTTGGGTGGACTTCATGTTCTTCATGCCAAGGGCGGACTTGGCTTGTCTTGCGCCATCCACTCTTCTCCTTTGGGTGGACTTCATGTTCTTCATGCCAAGGGCGGACTTGGCTTCCTCCTTGCCAAGGGCGGACTTGGCTCTCCTTGTGCCATGGCGGACTTGGAGACCTCCATGCCATGGGTGGACTTCAGCCTTGGCTTGCCAATGGCTACCTTTGGCATGCCAAAGGTAGGGCGGACTTCTTAGACTTCATGCCATTCCTTCCTTGAGGGCGCCATCTTCATGACTTAGCCATTTTTCAAAACTTTTGCCATTTTTACCTTGATTCTTTTGACATCTGGAGGCGTGTTGATTTCTTGCCTGATGGGATCCAAAAATAGAAACTTTCCAAAAAATAGAAACTTTCTAAAAATAGAAAAAGCAAAAAGCATCCCTAAAAAATAGGAACTCCAGAATGGCCTAAAAATGCCGAAAATCAAAAAAGCAAAAAGCAAAAAAGCAGAATCCCTAAAAAATAGGAAGTGTCAGAATTGACCGAAAGCAATGGTGTTCCTCGTCTACTGGGTCTTCTGAGCATTTCCATGGCATTTAAGCATTCAAACAGGCTCAAAATCACAACTTGGCCGGACTGACTCTCAAAAAGTTATTCAAATTGAACTCTAAAAGATGTTGCGCGGAGGGCGGAACCAAAACTTGGGGGTCCCCATTTGCGATGGGGCGATGTGTGAAATAGGTCACAACAAGACTCCAATGGCAAACACAATGTCCTAATAGTGACCATTCTGAGACAGATACCTAGTGTGCACAGATTAGAAGTTACATTGATGCTGGGTCTTCCAAAACTATTCCAACACTATTTTAATTTTTCAAAAATTGTCATCCAATGTTGTTAACATGGAGTTGATTTTCTAACAATCATTGGAGCTTTGACACAATGGTGAAGACAATGGATTGAAGGATGATAGTTCAAATAATTGAATTCTGTCATCCTATTTTTATGGGTAATATTCACATTAGGTTTACTTTATGTTGTATCTAAGTCCAGCAGCTAAATGATAAAGGTGCTTACTTTCTTATGGTAAATCATGGGGTTGCTGGTAATCGCTTCCAAGTTCCAACTTTTTGCATGGTTGAGGTGAATTTTCTTTTGCCCTGTTGCATTTTATCAAAGACTTTTCATTGGTGCTACTCATTTCTACTAATTATATCATTTGTTGCTATTGTTTATCTTTCAATCCCATGGTCTCTAGAATCTGATTTCAAGCTAAAAAACATTAATCACCATACACAGAGGCAAAAGATGTAAGATTTGTTCATAGCAAGGGCTTATGGCATAATTGTAGAGTTGAAGAAATGAAAAACTAAACAAATTAGCAGGCTAGACCAATGTAGCTCAATATATGAGATGAAGCATGTGGACTTATTGGTATGGATGTTGTGAGTAAAATTAGACTTCATATTGAGAGTCATCACTATCAAAAGCATAAAATATTCTTGACAATCTGTTTTTTAAGGATAACAAAGCACAAATGATATGACTTGACAACCAGTTGTCCTGCTTAATCTAGTGGATTTGATCACATTGAAGATTATCCAGGAAACTAAGAGTTGAAGTTACAAATTGAGCAATATGAAAAACTACAAAATGGAATATTGAAGGTTCATTCTAATCATCTTGCAATATGTTACAATGTATGTGAGGCACTTGTATCTATTGAATCTCCCATCAAAGATGTTTTTGGTAAGAAACGCATACTTTTGACCCATTCTTTGATTTATTGATTTTCGAATAAGAAAAAGCAATTACCACGGGGAAGCTTGGTTCTAGAAATCATGTTCATATAGCCAAAGGCAAAGTGTTAACATAAGCGATAACAAAGTACCACGAGAAGATTTTAAACCTCTTGAGCCAAAGCGTGAGGATGACAAGAAATCATAAAAAGACATACATATTGTGGTAAACTAAGGTATGCTAAATCAAAGTGCTTGAAGGAGTTGAGGGAAATTTCCAAGATGCAATGACATGAGTTCTCCCATTAGACATATCAATGTCAAAATCAGCATTATAGGCCAAAAAATAGTGCTAAGGAAAATGCCTTATCTACAGGATGCATTGCATTGTTAGCTCACAAAATTGATGTTACTTATTGCATAACTAGAGATGTTTCCTCTTTTTCTTTTATTGAGCATGATAAAGAGTAGTTATCGGACAAGCTTTATTGGAGATAATTCTGCAATCTGTTTGGAACTAGTATCAATGTTGTTGAGAAGGGTGAATATAATGTATTTCAAAACATAGCCTGAAATACATAGCCTTAGTGCAAATTTACTCGCCATTTATTAGATAACACAAATTGGAAAGCAAGTTGAATTTCAGCCTAACAAATCTATAAAGATAGACACTAATGACAATTGCAATGCAGTGTCTAGATACCTAACAAGGAATTTAATCTTTCCATAGTTCAAAAGTTTACTCCAAAAGCCTACGACAATATTATGATCTACTTTTTATGCCAATTATCTGAGTAGATTGTGATATAAAAGGTTTGGCCACTTGAGTAAGAAGAGTACACACCTTATGAATAGATTGAATATGGTTAATTGCAAACATTTTGTTTGCCAAATAAATTATTTCTAAAATGTTTGTCCTCCCAAAGCATCACAGGAAGAAGTTTAAAAGGGCAAAGCTTGAAGAACCAAGACTCAACCATTGATTATGCATAATGATCCATGCACTCCCACTAGCAAAGCCTTACTTTCATCGATGATTACTCTAGACATGCTTGGGTGCATATCTTTCATCAAGAGTTAGGTTTTAGGAAAATTTAAAAAATTATAAAAGAATTGTTAAAAATCAACATGATCAAGCTGTCAACACTTACAACTAATAATTGAATAGAGTGTTAATAATGTGTTACCCTTGATTTTTTGCAAAGAGAGCTAACACCTCCAATCACCCTATTTCAAAGCAATCATAGGTCATTTATAGGTTTGAGATCTACAATTCAAATGCCTAGTGACACTGGGGTACATGGCTTCACCATTACACAATTTCCAAATAGAATTGCCTTTTCATTCATCGTCATAGTCAAGTCATCCTCATGGGATTTTGTTTCAGATAAGGGAATATGACATCAATTGTGGTTCATACATTTGATCCTATGGTGATTCGAACTTATGGCATACAACATTTTTACCAGGTCCAAAAATCTGGTTTGGTTCAAAAGGCCAAAAAATATTTGAAAATGAAATCATAAAATTTGTATATAGGAAAAGCGAAATTCAGTCCAAATTAGACAAATGTAGGCAGTCAAAAAAATTTGGATCCAGCCATATCTCGTTAACTATGGTATACAGTGTCCATCAACTCCATTTGCCAATCATTAAGGCACAAGACTAGTATTATGCTTCACCAATTGATCTTCATGTATTGTCAAGTGACCTAGGGACACTATTGTCACATTATATTGGTCACATGTATCCAGGGAAGTCTAGGGATACTGTTGTTCTGAATTTGCAGCATTCTTCTGTCCTGGCTCTCCAGTCATTTATTCAGTTTACCTGCCCATAAGCATGTGTCAATTGATGAAAGAAACAAGTGTTTTTATCAACCTTCTTGAACCAATTCAGTATTAGTTTTTTACTCCAAAAGGTTTCTTCAGTTCTTCATAAACTATCTAAATCCTCGTGGACCAGCCTTTCTTCTCTTTAAAGGTCTTCTACGAGTCCTTTGTATGTAACCATTTCTTCAGTAGAGACCATTTGATGCTCCAGAAATGTGTTTCTAAATATATCTCCAAAGATTTCTTAGATGTAATTTCTGAGCATTCTTTAATCCTCTTATGGTTTTGTACCAAACATCATGGATTTTGTAACATAAAGGGTGATGACTGCCACTGCTCCTTTTTCTCAAAATGCAGATGGAGCCGTATGAACTTGAATTTAAAAGGCTGTGTTCTAGATCTTGAATATTCAATTATCTCAAGACTCAAGAGAGATCAACCAATGATCTTAGCAGAAATTATTATAAATTTTTATTTTCTATTGCTGTTATTTTCCAGCCAGGCAAGCTCAAGAAAAAAACAATCCAATCTTTCTGCAATATAAAGATGTAGATTGTAGAAGTCTCTGGTTATCTATCGTTATTCCTGGCCCATTCATACAATCTTCTGGTCATATGCAAAAGGCTTATGAACTTAAAAATCAAATCTCCCACCACAGGAAACAAAGTATTCAGTTCAAACCTCAGCTCATCCAACTCTACAACTAGGGTATGATTCTGAGCTTGATGATGGTCCTTTGGAAAAGCAAGAGAGAGCTCCTGAATTCCTTTTCCTTTAGAAGATTCTGCTGCTGACCCAGCAGGAGTCTAACTTCTATTTTTCTTTGAAGAATCTGTGATCTACTCACCTTGTTTATTCCTAGAACAAAGAGCTCCCCAGAGAAATATAATGATAAGAAACAGGGAGAGCAGCTGAAGCCCCTTGCCATTGAGGCATACACAACAGAAAACCTAAGACTCCACTAAAAACCATGTTTCTAATGAAACCCTATTTCCCAACTACTTGGGAACCAGTATTATTGCTAAAGAATCCACAGTGTCACTGAGAGAATGGCTTCAAGCATTTCAGTGCCAATTTAGGCATAGAATTCCATGTCTGAACAATTACGGACTCTTTACACATTTTGAACAAAACATAGAAAACCGCATAAGATACTAATTTTACCTTAGTTTTCTATAACTCACATTAACTGGCAGCTAAATAGACAAAGCTGTCTGTTGTGAAAAGAAAATTACACGAGAACTAATACTTCATAGGCACAAAAGGCACTGCTAGTAAAGTAAATTGCCAAAAAAAGGATGGAGTTCAAACCATTATAGTGCCTGCTGCTGATGCAGCTCTTGCGGTGGCCAACTCTCCTGTAAAGTAAGTTGAGGGCTGTTAGTATCACAAAGTACCTACAACAAAGGAAAAGGCCACAACTGATTAAAAGAGACAATGATACCATCTGGATGAGCCATCTTTTGCATGGCTGTTGGAGCAATCATGATAGGCGTTGAGATCTTGAATCCCAATACAGTGATGCTTGTATCTATTTTTGACACATCAACTAAGATGCGAGGTCGAAACCTGGAAAAACAAAAGTTCAAATTTTATAAAGGGCGCTGTTTCTGTTAATAATGCCTTGTCAATTGGGCAATTTAAGAAATTTAACAATATTGAAAGGAAGAAAACCAAAGGGAAGAAGAAAAGGTGTACCTTATTCTTTGAAAGGCTCTTTGATTTTCCTTGAGAGTCCATTGATCTTCAGCACCAGATGCATAGTAATCAAATACCATCTTGGGTAACTTTTCCTTGGCCACGGCTTCATAATCTGAAACATTCACGATCTCCATACCTGATCACCCCCAACAACCCACTTCGATTCTATCAATGCCTGCCTCAAAAAAAAGCCCTTAACAGCCACCACACTGCAAATAGCATGCACAAAAGATTTGTGGCGAGTTATTTCAATGGTTCCATACCAGAGAAAGCGGGATATATACAGTAATATGAAAATGAGGTGGTACTCCTGCGCAGCGAGAGCTGCTGTTAATAATGGCAAGATCCTTTTCAAGTTGCCAGACAGCTCCAACATTTAGAATTTTTTACAAGATTTGTTTTTTATTCACATGTGCAACAAGCAAGAATTTAGCTATTCGTGGAGTTGAACGAGTAAACAAATCTTCGTTTCAACCGGTCTGAGTAGACATAAATTGAATCACGGAACTCATAGTTATTCATCATACAGTTTTTTCCAAAAAAAATTATGATGGTGACATTTTTTTAATGGAAACAACTGGATTGCTTACGCCGTAGATATTGATGTCTCCATTTTTATATTAGTGAAGAAAACAAAATCGAATTGAATTTGTTGCAGAAGAATTTGAAAATTTTAATGCATGATCACTTTTTCGATTAGAATTTCAAAGCTCAATCCTTTGACTAAATGTAGGAAATATTGTAGTTGATGAATTTTCCAGTAGCTTAAAATTATTTAGGAATTAAAAACATAATTAAAGTTATTTCAGAATAAACAACATTAAAGCTATGAGTACTTTGGTCCAACTCCAGATCATATTTGAAAGACTGGTCTTGACCATACTGTAGTTTTGATTAGTTATATTTGTATTGGAAGCCACGTCATGCATTGGCTTTAGATTTAAGCTTAGTTTTCTATGCATTAGATGTTAGTAGAGAACTAAATGCACTAACCTTACATAATATGTTTTAAGATTCAATCAAGTAATATAAATAAATAGATCTGAATTAAAGTATTTAGAAATAAAAAATTGCAGAAAGATAAATATGTATTATTATTTTATTGATAAGATGTTGATTTGATTTTTTATGGTGATTTGTTGAATTGAAATCGAGACCTCATTAAATAGCGAATAGTACAAGCTAAAAAGGATGTTGAATGGGCAGGCTTTTACAAAAAAAAAAAAAATTGTCTTGATTAATTCGCCCATGCATTATTTTAAAATGATGCATCATTGGAACTATTCGCTAGTAGTTTATATTGTAATTATATATTCCTACCATTAATTTTGGGGCAATATCGCCACTAATAAAAAATTATCATTTCATTTTAGGGATATTTTAGCCTTTAATAAGGTTTTTATTTATTGTCATTGATTAGTTTTTTAATCGGATGGCTGCAAGTTGATTTCGTGACTTATATGCATGTACATTTTTAAAAGCTTGTTGAGGCCCAAAATTTGTTTTGGGCCACATGATTAGATTTAATCGCGTGGCCCAAAATAAATTTTGGGCCTCAACAAGCCTTTTAAAAGGCATGTGCATATAGGTCGCAGAATCAACCTGCAACCATCTGATTAAAAAGCTAATCGATGGTAACAATTTCACTTTTCATATAGTATTTTTTTTAAAGTGAGAATTTTAAAAAATACTTAATCCGTGTGTGCTCCAATGCATTTTCGATAGTGAATTTATGCTTGGTGTGAAGGGCTTTGCCCCTCGACCCTACCTGTATTGCGACAAGAGCGCACCAGGGTCGTTGTCCCCAGACCCCTACAAGGGGGCTCTACCCCCTTGACCCCCGCAAGGGGTGCTGCCCTTTGACCCTGTCGGTGGCTACCACCCTCAAGCCCCTACTTCAATATTATAAAAAACAAAAAAAATATGGGGGAACTGTGCCGACCAACTATAAAAAAATTTAAAGGAGAGATTCACCATTGTAATTAATCTTTTTAGTGATTATTCACTAGGATTCGCCACTGTGGTTATTATTTTTGTCAATTATTCATCAAGATTTGCCAAGATTTTACAATTTTTTTAATAAAGTGCATAGATTCACCACAAAAATTAATATTATTTTTCAAATAGAAGGAAAGATTCGCCAGGATTTTACACCTTCGCCGAGGGGGGGGTTTCTTAAAGTTATCCCTAGTTGGGTGCTTTGGTTTACAACAAATCAAATCATGCAACCTAGTCATACACAAATGTGACTTGTGGAATATGTTACAGTAGTGTATTTTAACTTAGTGTTGAAAATGGGTTGTGTTGAAAAGTAGAGTGGGGCTTGGCTTTAAGGCAAGAGGTGAAGACCTAGACTTGTCTCAATTGCAAGTCTAGCCCCTAGAATATTGAAGTATAATATCTAAACACGCCATACAAACAATGCTAAGATGTAGATAACCTCATGGGCTAATGTATGATACAAATATATGATTCTAGATCCAATATTATCTAATTAAATGTGCCCTTGGAGGATGTTTTTTATTTCTTGACGTCACTTGAGAGTACTTCCTTCTTGATAATGACCTAAACATGCTTATAAATGCATGTCCTTAATTGTTCAATTTGAGGTTTTTGGTGTGTTGGCCAATGAGGAAATGACTAGTTCTCCAAAATGCTAGTTTAGGAGTGAGAACAATAGAATTTGAAAGAGGCTGACTAAATCATATAGTGTGACATAGACCCTGGTATGGCTTGGGAAAACCTAAGAGCTCAGCTAAGTTATTTAGCTGCAGGTACATGAGGAGAATGGTGTTGTGCAAAATAATTACTTGTGTTATGATAATTTGGGAAAATGTATTGTGTTTCATCATTTTAAGAATTGCTAAAGAATTCACCCATTCACAATTAGAAGCAAGATATATGGTATAAATTAAAACTTTGATTTCACTAGATTATTTGTAGATAGTTCCTTACATCAAGCATGAAATTGTAATGGAACAACTTGCACAATAGAAGTAATAGAATGAGAAATGTGTTACGAATACTTGATAATAATATGCCCCTTCAAGTGGGCAACCTCCTAAACCACTTCGAGGGGGATACTTCTAATAGTCTTCAATAAGAACATGATACTCAATATGAAGATAATAACTAACCCCTACCTCCTATATATACCATACTTATGCCTTCAATGCCACCCAATTCGACTATTCATAACCCTATGCACACTATATGATTGAGGGCATAAGATCCCCATTCTTTACACAAGCATTATCCTCGACACTGATCAATTATGGATGATTATGCATAAATCTCCATTTCCCATGTGGTAAATTTGACCAACAAATACTTAATGAGGTACTTTTGGTTGTCCCAGTCCTTAACTTCTTCACGTGTGTCTTGAAAATTAACTCAAGCTCTAAGATGGGTCTTCCCTTTGCATCTAGTTTAGGTACCATCATTTGTGTTAGAATTTTGCATTGATCAACTTGCCTCTTCATTATTTTTTTGTGTATTTACCTTGTCCTCATTGATACTAAAGGGTACCTCTTACTGGTGTTGAATGTCTTCTTCTATTTCTCTAACCTTTGGTGCACCCTCAAAGAAGAGGTGATGGATGGTGGGTAGTGTCATCTTACTATTTGAAGGGAATGATCATGATCTACTTTGGGAGGCAATCCACGTGGCACATTCCCATAATTTAATGATTACAATTTATAACTATGTATAGAATTGTTATTGTATGAACCTTTGACTCTCCTCCTCCTCCTCTTCCTCCATTCTTGTATATCCTTTATTTCTAACAAATTTTGAGATCCCATATGAGTGTTATTTGTTGAATTATTTGGGTGATGATTCATATTCATATCTATGTCAATCCCAAAAGCATCTTGTCCTTTAGAAGTCTCATCTTCATCACCTATCTTGGTGTGTGGCTCTCTATGTTTGGAATCACTAGAACCTTAGCTAGAAACTACCTATAAAATAATTTCCTTGAGATATCCTATCTTCTCATCCATATTTGATAATATTTATTCCTTCATCTTGTTGCTTTTTCCCTAATCTCCTCCTTCATATTAGTTTATTTCTTTAGATCATCCATGGTCATTGTATCCCTCTCCTCTCCCAATGGACCCTCTTTGTTGGGAGTCTTTCTAGGAGTGATATGATTCTTCCTCTACCTCTTGTTGAATCCCCCAACATGATTTCACCAAAAAAGTTTTCACAATAATGTATTAAAAAAAAAATTATTGTAACTGATTAGGTTCAAGATCTTTCTTCCCAAAATAAATCTCCAATAAATTTGATGATTTGTAGCCTTGAAAGTCGATTTGGAGGAAAACCTAATTTTTCAATAACTCCTCAAATTCTTCTCCAAATAATCTCAACTCTATGTAATATTAGCTTTAATTTTTTCTTGATCAAGCCTCCAAAAATTAGAAAAAACATGTTGGTTTGCAGCCCTAGGATGGAATTTGGTGGAAACCCTAATTTTATAATAAATCCTTGAACTTCACTTCAAATGAGCTCAAAAATATATTTTAGTAGCTTCAATATGGCCTTGAAAAACCCTTTGAAAATTAAGGGGAAAAACACCAAATTGAGAGATATTTAGTTCACAATTTACCCTCCAAAATTGAAAAAAATTGCCTTGTTTCTTGCCCTCCAATTGCCAAGATCGTGTTCTAATACCACTTTTAATGAAACAATTTTCACATAGAAGAATATAATAGGAAATATGTTGTAAATACTTGATAATAATATGCCACTTCAAGGGGGAAACCTTCTAAACCACTTTGAGGGGGATATCTCTCATAACCTTCAATAAGAATATGATACTCATATGATGATGATAACTAACCTCTACCTCCTATATATACCATACTTATGATTTTGATATCCCCCAAGCTGACTTAACTACCTATATAAGACAATATTAATGACTAGATAACTTATTTAAGAGTTAAGGTAGCCATAATTTGACTAAACATAACCCTATGCACACTATACGATTAAGGGAATAACATGTCCCCTCTTTACACAAACATTATCCTCAATTTTGATTAATTGTGGATTCTTATGCATAAAATATCATATTCCCATGTGGTAAATTTGACCAAAAAATACTTACATTTAATGTGGTGCCTTTTGCTTGTCTTAGTCCTCAACTTCTTCATTTGTGTCTTGAATAGATGGGTCTTCCCCTAATCTAGCTTTGGTAGCATTTTCTATGTTAAAATTTTGTATTGATCAACTTGCCTCTTCATTATTTTATTTTTCCTTTCCCTTTTCCTCCTTGAGACTAAATGGTGACCCTTGCTAGTGTTGAATGTGTTCTTATATTTCTCTAACCTTTGGGTGCATCCTCAAGGAAGAGGTGATGGATGGTGGATAGTTCCATGTTACTCTTTGAATGACATGATCATGATCTACACTGGGAAGAAATTAATGTGGCACATCCCCAACAACTACTAAGTACACATATATAGATTCTTGTATATTTTTTGGTGTAGGAACCTTTGACTCTCCTCTTCCTCCTCCTCCACTTCCTTCTTGCATATCCTGCATTGTTAAAAAAAATTGAGATCCCATATGGGTTCTATCATTTAATTATTTGGGTGATGATCCATATTTAGATCCAAGTCAATCCCAAAAGGATCTTATTCCCTAGGAGATTCATCTTCATCCCCTATCTTGTTGTGTGGCCCTCAATATTTGGAATCGCTAGAACCTTAGTTAGAAACTATTTGTACAATCATTTCTTGGAGATATCTTGTCTTCTAATCCATCTTAAACAATATATCTCCCTTCATATTATTTTTTTCTCCCTTAATTTCCTCCTTCATATTGTTGGTTTCATTATTTAGATAATCCATGATTATGGTATCCCTCTCCTATCCCAATAGATCATCTTTATCAAGAGTCCTTCTAAGAGTTATAGGGTGCCTTCCTTTGTCTCTTGTTGAAGCCCCTACCATGATGTTACCAAAATATTTTTCACAATAACTTCATAAAAAAAAACCAATCAATCTAAAAAAATAACTTACCAATAAAAATATATCACTTCCTAAGAAATCTCCAAGAAGCTTGATGATTTTTAGCCTTGGGGGTGAATTTGGTGGAAACCCTAATTTTAAATAACTCCATAAATTATTATCAAATTGATCTCAACTCTAGACTATAGTAGCTTCAATATGTTCATCAAATTCTCCAAAAAATATTGATTTGCAACCCTAGGAAGGAATTTGGTGGAAACCCTAATTTTGTATTAAATCCTTAAAAAAATCTTCAAATGAACTCAAATCTATATTGTAGTAGCTTCAATATTTCCTTGCAATAACATTTAAAATTAGTAAAAAATGATCAAATTGAGAGAGATATGCACTTCATAATTTACCCTCCAAAATTGAAAAAAATGTCTCGTTTCTTTCCCCCCAATTGTCAAGATTGTAGTGTCATAAATTGTCACACTTGACAATTTCACACTAGGTTTAGCTCCCTCCTAGGTGCCTAGATCCAATTGTGCTCTTAATTTTCCCATTTTTTGATAATCTTCAGGAAATCGAAATTAAATAGAGAACTAATGCTTAATGATCATCTTTCAACACTTATGGCCCTAAAATAGGTCTAGTCTAGGACACTAGTGCCCCTGACCAGCCTATTTTGGTCCCAATTCACATATTTTAGTGTCATAATTTTAACATAATTTAGAAATTTGAAATCATGTATCGCCTATTGATAGTTAATTTACGAGAAATTATATAATTGCATATAAATACAAGTCTTTTTCACCATTTTAAGCCTAGTGAATTTGAATGAGTAATTGAGCATCCTAAAGAGCAATCAAGAGCAGAATTAGTAGAATTATTATAAAATTATTTTAGTCAAGCATCATGTTAGCATCATATCAATTTTTCATGTGATTTTGTTTATGTTTCATGTTCACTTGTTTTTTGAGTACTAACACTTGTAGGACTTCAAATAAAGCATCCAATTTTCCTTGAAGGTGATGAGTACAATGACTTCAACCCATCAAGGAATGCAGATTTGAGTGGTGAGTTGTAGTAATTGTCAATTTTTCACTTGTTTATCAATTAGCCTTTTCCCAATTGAGGTTAAGCTATAATTTACATCATCATAGACGTTGTGGAGGAAGGAATACAAAAACAAGGCTTGATTTAGGCAAGCCCCTATATGGCACAACCCTTTCCCCTCTTTCTTGTGTGTAGGTTATAGATCTAAAGAAAATTTGGGAGAGGATTGAGGACCTAATTTCTTGTTCAAGTATTCAAGTCCAACAAGTTAACAAATTAGGGAAAGTGGATTTTATCAGTGACAAACGAAGTTTCAACACTAAGTCTAGAGGAGAAGAACCTATAGGCAGAGACCAACAAAGACCTAAATTTTGATTTTGAGAATCCACATTTTTAGTTCTAGGGCACTAGTGTCCTTGTCTAGCCATTTCAAGCTCAAATTTATATTTCAGGTTCCTTTGTGTTTGCATTCTTTCGATTTGAAATATGCTTTTGTCTTTCAATTTTACGTTTTCCTAAAATGATAACAGTGTTGTATTTTCATAGTTAACCTAGTTGCATCTTCACATTATCAAATTAGATCAATTAGCAGTTAATTAATGAAGATTGAATCATCCCCTAAACAAATAACTAAAACCCTGATCCACCATTATGGATCTTCCATTAAGGCTAGTAGCCAAGTGGATGTTTGATATCAATTTTAGTTCTTTCATTGTGATAGAAGAAAGTGTGATTTAGACCCTAGATCCCTTTTCACCACTTCACAAAGATCATGGTGTGACACCACTTTTAATGAAACAACTTTCATAATAGAATAATATAATATTAAATATGCTACAAATACTTTATAATAATATTTCACTTCGAGTGGGCAACCTCCTAAACCACTTCAAGGGGGAAACTTCTAATAGAATTTAATAACAATGTGACATTCAATATGATGATAATAAATAACCTCTACCTCCTATATATATCATACTTATGCTTTAGATATTTTAAATAAGAAAAATGATTTAAATAAAATATGTTTATATTTACAACCAAGTTCCTATTTACCTCAAATGAAACAAGATCCTATGTCTATTTAAAAAAAAAATAAGATCAATTATACTAGAATGAAGAAATTAATCGAAACTAAAATAGAATAATATTTTTATGAAATGAATTCATAAAGAAAATGAGGATATATTAAGTTACAAAAATATATAGAATATTTTCAAAGTTTATTTTTAAATTTTCACTAATGATTTTAGCAAAAAGGCATGGATTTAATTTCTTAAGTAGAATTCTAGAGAATTTGGAAAGTTTGAAGTTTTCATAGAATAATTTAAGAATTAGTGTGGCTCATACATGAAGGTACTAAGGTTAGATAAAGGTTGAGAATACAAATAAAATGAGTTATTAGATTTTTCTAGGTTTCATGGAATTCAAAATAAATTCACTACAAGGTATACAACATAGAAAAATTATGCTGTAAAGAGGAAGAACAATACAATAATGGATATGGCTAAGAGCATGATGATGACCAAGAATTTTCCTAAGGAGTATTCAACAAAAGTAGTAGAATGTGACATATATATTTCCAATATATATCCTACAAAGAGTGTAAAATATAAGATTCCATAGGAGACATGGATTTTTAATAATCATAGTGTATCTCATGTAAGAATATTTTGTTGTATTGCATTTGCATATGTGCCAAAGGAAACAAGAAGAAAATTGGATGATAGAATTGAAAAGTGTATCTTTGTTGTCGACTATGAATAGTAAAAATCCTATAAGATGTACAATCCTATCATCGGTAGAGATGTTACATTCAAGAAAGAATCATGGAATTGAAGTATTGGTACAAAAGTTATAGTTACAACAATAATACCTCAAAATAACATAGAATCAGAAGGTCAAAGAATACAAAGTGATCAACTTGGCCCATAAGAAGGTACTCCAATAAATTTTTAAGGAGCCAATTTTGAAGAATTGGGAATTCTCAAGATTCTGGTAAGGTCTCCCTAGTCTCTTCTTTCTTGGGGTTGGACCAAAAAAACTTTAAGAAGGGGAACACAAAGAAGCCTTCCTTGTGGTGGATTCACTACAACAAATCCCTGTGATTAGCTCCATTTTTTGCTTCCAACCACTCTTTTAATGTATTTTTATCCATTTTTTTGAAAACTTCGGCATTATTTTTGGTATTTTTTGCGTCGATCAAAAGAATTCGATGCTAATTTAGGCATAAATTATCACCTAAATTAGCACCCAAATTAGCACCCAAATTAACGCCTAGTTTAGTGCCTAGATGAGCACTTGCATTAGCGCCTATTTTACTGCCTACTTTAACACCTACTTTAGAGCCTACTTTAGCACCTAATTTAGTGCCTAATTGAGCACCTAATTGTTTTGATCTAGTAGGGATTAAGGGTTAAGGGATTAGGGATGTTAGAACAAAAAATTCTTCCCCAATATTCACTAGCCTTCAATTGCTTGCCTACATTTCACTTGCATCAAAAGATCCCTCAACCCTCAACCCTCAACATTAAGCCCTAAACCCTCAACCCCTATACCCTCTACCCTATAAATTGGACCCTCAACCCTAATCCTTCAACCATACACCCTCAAACCTATACCCTAAATGCTTTACCCTCAACCCTTAACCATCAAATCTAAACCCTAAACCCTTAAACCTTCTATATACCCTCTACCCTCAACCCTAATCCCTCAACTGACCTATAAGTAGCTACTAGGCCTCAACCCAATACCCTAAACCATCAACCCTATAGGTCCTCAACTATATACCTTTAATTCTCAACCCTCTACACTATACATTGGATCCTCAACCCTCATATATATTTGTCCCTCCCTCCTCTTCTCTCCTCTCTATCTCACTTCTCTCTCCATCTCTCACTCCATCCATCCCTCCCTCTCTATCCTAATCCCTCAACCCTTAAACCCTTAAACACTCAACTCTAAACCCTTAGCCCTTAAACACTCAACCCTAAACCCTCGGCCCTTAAACCCTAGTAAACCCTTAAACTAGCCTCTACCCTCTACCCTCAACCCTCATTAACCCTTAAACCCTTAAACCCATGTAAACTCTCTACCCTAATCCCTCAAGCCTCAACCCTAGTCTACCCTCTACCCTCAACCCTACACCCTTAATTAATCCTAATACCTCAACCCCTATACCCTCTACCCTATACATTAATGGAACCTCAACCCTATACCCTCAATCTTCTACCCTCAACCTTAAACCCTCAACCCTTAAACCCTAAACCCTTAAACACTCTACCCTCTACCCTCTATGTCCCTATACATTAAACCCTCAACCCTCAATTCTCAACCCTCAACCCTTAATCCGGCCTCAATCCTCAACCCTTAAACCCTAAACCCTCAACTCCTATACCCTCTACCCTATACATTGGAACCTTAGCCTAATCCTTCAACCATATACCCTCAAACGTATACCCTAATCCTTCAACCTAATAATTTCATTGTATTTAACATGAAATGCAACAATTTGTGTGACAAGATCCATACTATCACCAAAATTCACTTTGTATATACCCATTTATTCCTCCAGATAATCATAAACAAAGAATTTTTTTCCTTTACCGCAGTACTGCAACATCAAAATAAAGGCAACACGAGATGGCGGCTTCTAAGTTAATAAATAAGCCTTTACCTCCATACTTCCAAGAGATTATATAGCTTGCATGGTAAAGTGGTAATCACCGCCACCCCGTAGGGAGAATTATAAGGCAATGTGGTAATGTGGTACCTATCGCCATCTTGCATAAGGCAATTCATAGGAGTACGATAAGGCAGTAAACAACAAGAAGATAAATCATACACTGTTATACCACCGGGAGGGTGAGCAACATATGCAGTAGATAGGTATACATCACAACCCCACAACAAGAATTCTTGAGCAAGACGGTAGAGCGATAAGCATTGGAAGAAAATTGGACACTCCAGTACCGTGTGAGGTGGATAATATGGCTAAGGTATCGCGGTATACACTGCAAACCCGTAGTAAGAGGTCTTAAGCAAGGTGGTAGTGTGGTAAACAATCGAAGGGAAGGGGAAAACCCTGCCATACCACAACGGGTATAATAAGAGACTATGATAGTATGGTAATCGTGGCATCATTACAATTTATAGCAATAAATGAATAAAATCACATTAGTTGCCAAAATTAAATGTAATTATTTTACGAAGAGTTAGCATTAAAATTGGTATGACTGAATATCATGCCATCCAAAGACAAGTGAGTTTTCCCAATATCACACTCAATTGTAGTGCACTAGCGTGGAAAGATCTAAGGATACGAGAAGAAGTCCTACAAGCATCAAATACTCGGGTAAGTTCATGAAAACTCTCTGAAAGAGCTCTGTTAATATAAAAAATATTTCTAGGTTTTGTCATTTGAAGCCATAGTAGAGGAAATTGAAACATGCCTCCTAAAAGAAAACAATTAGAAGTAAAATAAAATCAGCATAAAATTAAAGATGAAGAACCTAAAGTAAAGAAGAGACCACTCCATCAGTCCATATTAGATATACTTCCAGGGTCTACTAAAGAGGGTAATAAGAAGTTTCTTGTGGACACCGCACAAAGTTGTAGGGATGCCCTCATTTCCAAATCTGGATGGGACCTATTTTGGTATTTTTACAGTAAGAGAAATGAGAAAATTCCACTGTCAAACCCTTGGATGTTGGATTTAGCAAAGTTGATTGTCCCAAATGTGTTTGTTGATGTAGAATTTATCAAATTTCCAGCCAAACACTATCACTCATCTACCAAAACAGTAAGGTTTCCAGATGGTAGAAGTAACCAAAACAACCATCATTAAGTGTTTTGACTTAAACAAGTAGGCTCTTACCAAGATAAACCTGTATAAAAGTGAGGAGGATTATGCTAGGTTAAGGAATTATAGAAGTGATGAGGTACCCCTATATATGAAAAGAGGCATTGGTAATAGAACAATCCCCATCTCTACTACCACTACTGAACCATTTATTGTGACATATTTTTAGTATTACTTTGTGAATACATATTTAGCTCTTTGCCAAGTGTTGGGGATCGATGCTTAAGATAAAATGCCAAAGGCCTAATGATGATGGCCATCAGAATTCAAAACCTTGAAACTAATATTGAATATGACTTTGCTTCATACCTTGAGAAGGCGTTTGATGATGAATTCTCCCAAGTTATAGAGGATAGAGAACCGATTACATTTAGACACTATTCCCTACTGTGGCATCCGATATTGTACCAAAATAGAGACCATTGGACTAAAAGAATGGACTTGGCTAGAGTAGATGAGCAAGGGAATCCCACACCTATCCAAAAATGGTGCTATATTTGGGATAGTCGGTGCAAGAATGCAAGCTTTGTTGTATTCTACGAAGACTTTATACACATAATACTTTGAGTTCTTGGGTATGCAATACCAATATTGTCAACCAAAATGTTGCAACTATTGATACCTTTGGCTTTAAGACTAGAGCAGGGTCATACACACAATTTTAGAGATTGGTTCTTCCTCCTCAAAGTTACAATAATAAGATTCTATGGATGTCCTGTTGATCCACACATACTTTCAAAATGTGTGCCCCTCAAATTAGCATTTCTTGAATTTATGTGGAAAATGGTGTCGATGGAGAAAGATGTAATGCACAAGCAAAAGAAAGGAACTTTCCTTCCAAGCCAAACCAAACCAAGTGTGAAGATTGGAGTGTAGGCCCAGACACATTGGAGGAGTTACAATATTATTTGAAGACAAGATATGCATTGAATTCTGCAAAAGGAAGAGCCTTTGACCCTGAAAATTGCATGAACAACATAAGGCACAATCTTCTTACCAAAATGATAGTGGCACACCAAGTGGACTATGAAGAATATGTCATAAGGAACTAAATTATTTATAATCATGTATTTAGTAGAAGGAAAAAATGGATATATATGAAGAATCTTGAAGAAAGGACGAAGCGGAGGTCCAAGGATTTCCTAGGATACTTTGTTAAGGAAAAGGACCCCATCAAGAGGATAGATTTGATAATGGGTAAATTTCAAGACTTGTACAGTAAGAAGGAAGAATATCTCCAAGAACATGATAGTGGTGCAACTGCAAAGCATATCCTAGATGAAACCTCTAAACCTCCCATGGAGCAGTTACCTCCCAAAATATAGAAGACAAAAAGCATTGAACAGTTAGTACCTTATGAGGAGAGTGAAGAGGTGAGCGATACTAAGGAAGTAGCTACAATATTGCAATCATTAAAAGGTGATATTGAGGTTGATTAGCCCATCCTTGAGACCAATTCCCATAAACATGAGGAAAGGATGGATGACGTAGAAAAAACAAGTATAGAGGTACATGAATATGAAAGGGAAATTGCAGCCAGGAGATTCATAGAAGATGATGAATTCATTAAGACTCTCGAGTTTAGGGATTTATGGATAAAGATGAAGATAAAACAATTTGAAGAGAGGATGGAATCAACTGAAGCAAGAATTGAAGAATCAAAGAAAAATCAAATGGTAGCATAGACTTTCCAAGAATTAAGAGTTGACAACATTGACATTAGGCCCCAAAAGGCTAGAGAAATGTTCTTGAAGAGCAATATGCTCATTTCCCCTAGCTTGGAATTAAAGAAAATGTTTATGCTTAATCAAGTGCAGGCTCAAGAAGATCCAATGCTAGTTGCAGAATTTGAATCCGATTAAGGAGTGAGTGGAACTGGGTATAACCCAAAGATTGAAACCCTAGCCATATGGATCAAACAAAAAAATATAGAGAAGCCAAAATTATTGGATGTAATTCAAGGGATGAAAGGGGAAGTGATGGTAAGGACAATACAAGATACCACCCCTTTGGAGGCATCCACAATGACCATGCATTCAACCATGTTCACTCGAGCAACTGTTAAGGGATTAGAAGATAGATTGAAGGAGTATGAAAAGGAAAAAAGATTCCTAAATGATGGAGTTAATAAATTGTTCATGGAGAATGTCAAATTGAAAGAAAAATTAAGAGGAGAAGGACCCTCACAAATCAAGGAGATGGTGTTATACAAGCCTCCTATTGCTCCAATGGATATTGTGAAGAACATTTATGCAAAAAAAGTAAAAACTCTAGAGAAGGAAGTGGATGATGTAAAGAATTCCAACAATCAAACCCAAGATGAAGTGAAATGGAGAATTTGTGAAGTTATGGAAAAGAGTCTTGAGCACAGGACAAAAATAGTTATAGATAAACTAGAGAATTTGCATGATAGTTATAAAACACTTCAGCAGGCAATGAATCAAATAAAGACACATATGCTTGTATTAGATCCTTTGTTCAAAAGGTGGCAGCCTATTCACCACACTTTGGCTAAGTTATGAAAAGTTATACAAAGAAGTCTTGATGCTCCCACAACATTAAATCTAGTTGAACAAACTATGAAGATGATTATTGATGAATTTCAGTATATACAAGGGGAAGAAAAAAAGATTGTAACACAAATGAATTTATTCCATACCTTGAAATAGTGGTGTATACCTGAAATCATGAGATGGTGATCAATTGAAGGACTTGGATAAGTGGAAGAAGAATTCAGTCAATTTATTCATAAGTGTGTAACTCATATACAAGAGGATGATGATACCAGTATTCATAGGTTAAATTAGATCATGGATGGGTTGATTGTTCTTGATGCGGGATACCTAAATTTTGTCAATGATACAAAGGCATTACTAGATAGTCGATGGAAAAATCATCTTGCAAACATGCCAAAGATCTAGGAATATAAGTGGCCATCAAATTTTTTGGTGTATCAATGGGAGGAAAAGTATTTGGTTTCAAAAGAATAGGACACTGAGGCAAGAGAATTTGGACGTTCATCATGGAGAGGAAGACTTTGTTAGATCAATGATCATGGGTCTTCTACATTGTATAATGGAACCATATGTCAAAATGTCTTAAGTATTGTAATTTCCTTAATTATGCTAATTAAAGAGTTGTTGGTTTCAGAAGAATAGGACACTGAGGCGAGAGCATTTGGACGTTCATCATGGAGAGGAAGACTTTTCCAGATCAATGATCATGGGTATTCTACGTTGAATAATGGAACCATATGTCAAAATGTCTTAAGTCTTTTTATTTCCTTAATTATGCTAATTAAATATTTGTTAGTAAAAGAAGTAGTTATGAAAGGTCGTCTCCTTTTGTAAAAGGCTTGTAGCTTGTTGCTTCTTATATAAATAGGAAACCAAGGCATAGTTTTAAATCATCATCATCATTTGAAGACTTCTATTATTAATTTATATCAATTGAAGCAATATAATGGAGAAAATATTATTATCAGAGATTCTCCATGACTGTGTTATCATTCTGTATTTTTCTTATGCTTGTCATACTTATTTCTTCTTATATTTGAATGATTAGTAGTTATTGAGCCTCAATACTGTGCTTATGTGAATAAATATGTTGATACGGTAAAGCATTTACTGTGGATGTTGGTAGAGCTACTATTTTTTTGAAAATTTGAGCTTATTTTTCCTTGTTACATGTTCAACATAAAAATGGAAACTATTTAAAAATAATGAAGTTAACAAAGTTCCTTATTTAAATAATTGTGATTTACATGCATTGATATTTTATTAACTTTTGTGTCTTCACAGACATATGTTGATACAAAATGAATGGAAGAAGCATCCAAGTGGTCCTTTTCTTTTTGCCAACAATTCAAACCAAAGATTGAACAATTTAAGGATATTGCAATAGGTAATTTGTATGGACACAAATAATATTATTGAAGCATTTCAAAGTTTAGGCCATAAGAATCATCCTTTTTTAAACATGGACTGCAAATAATTTTGAAAATTTAGAAGTCTTGGTCATTAACATTATTGTCTGCTACAATTTCATCCAGTGTATCATTGTCAATGTTCATATGTTCTTTCAAGTAATTAATATTATCATCATCCTCATCTTGACCCGCATCATCTTCATCATCATTGAAATTTGACTTTAGACCACCTATATTGTTACTAGATGTATTTGGATCATCATTTTCTACACCATCCATATTGTTGTCTTCCATAACATCATCTAACTCTGGATTGTTGTCGTCTTGTGCCTGAACATAACCATCTTCAACCTCATAATGGATTTCAATTTATTTGATGTTCTCTAATCCCTCTCTCTCATTTTTTTGGCCATCATTATTTTGCTCAGTATCCACTAATGTTTCATCAAATACATGCCTTAATCTTAGATCATAATGTATGACAAATATCTATTTCGGTCCAAAATATCTTCATAGAAAATACTTTCACATGAATGACATACATATATTAGACGTATGTTATAAAAAATTTATTGATTAATAAACACATGTATATATTCACAATAAACTATGAATTAATAGATTAATGATCACTACCGCTTCTTGTTTGAGTTAAAGAAATACCTGCTCACAATGAATTGGTAGAACATAAGGCTCCTTATCCTCTGATAGGAAGCATGAGGAATCTATAGAAAACAATCCACTATGGTTATCATGTCTTCGTGTCCTCTCAAATGCCTCATACCATCTACACTTAAAAATACAACATTTAAAAGAGCGGTAATCCAACTCAATAATTTCTTGTATTTTCCCAACATATTGTAGATTCCCTTCAATTATATTCTTATCTTTTGAGCTTGATCAGCTGGATTGCTTGAATTCAACCATGATGCCACAATCGAAGGATCATCTCTTTACATCTACACTTTCTACACGATAATGTTGGCCATATGCCCACATTGCTAGATATTTCCTCATCTATGAAAGACCATTTATTTCAATGAAAACAAATATAATGATGAATATTATAATCTAGTTAATAGTGTCAAAATTGTAAGGAAACAAAATTTTGTAAAATTTTGATTGTACCTTTCTTTCACATCCTCTAGACATGTTGATTTCATCTTTTGTTGTGTTTGAATCTATACCTACATCTTCTATTTGATTTTGAATTTGTTCAGTAACCCATTCTAGTGTACAATATTTGCCCCATTCCCCAAGCAGATCAATGGGAAGTGGATTATTCCATGGGTTCGATCTCTTAAACCGTCTCCTTGCTTCTAACACTTCTCTCTTTTTATCATATAGATCAATCCATTTGTTCATAAAGTCCATGTGTTACAGAATGAACTTGTCGAGTATAGCACTTTTGTCTACACCTATTACATGTCAACATGTTTATTTCAAACTCCAAATGTCATGTTGTTAATTTGACAAATAAATTACAGAGTAAATTAATGATTGTAAGAAAAACAACCACATTGATCATGAATTTACTTACTAATTTCTACTTGAACACCATTAGATTGTGGTTTTTCTCCATCAATAATATTTGATGCTTGTTCTTCATCCCATATGCGTGGCCCATCTTCAAAATCCTTACAAAGGAATTCACACAGGAAGAAAAATGATGTTAGGTTTTCAAAGGCAGATATCTAAAAGCTAAATGCAGATTTTATCAAATAAACCAGAAATAAAACACATAGAAAAAATAACACAGAGAATTTAATGTGGTTCACCCAATGTGGGCTACATCCACCAAACCGCAGCCATCCAATGATTTCATTAACCAGTGTAAAACCCTATTACAATATCGTGAATTATCGCATTTCCTTATACAACTGTAACTATATTACAAACCCCTTATAACCAGCTTTTTAGAAGCTTCCGGATTAGGGTTATACAAAGTTGGGGTTTTCCCCTTTTCGGTGATTTTTTCCTTTTTCGGTAATTCACGAGGATACATGAAGAGTGTACAATATACAATGATCAGTCGCCACATACCAACAAATGCTTCATTCAATATATACCCTTCAGCCATGCAACCCTCTAGATGTGCCTTTTGTCGAACATCTTTTTAGAGTTTTCATATACCTCTCAAAGAAAAACATCCACCTCATTGATACGACACCCACCAATTCAATGTCATCGACTAGGTGTATAAGTAAATGGACTTGTAGGTCCATTAAAATTGTAGGGAGATCCTTCTCAAATACACATACAATTTCTGCAATTTCCTTCTTCCATTTTGGCACTTCACATTTGTAGATCTCCTTGGAGGTCACCCACCTAATATAAGAATAGTAAATTAGTATAAACCTTTAGTCAAAAATTAAAATGCAATATAATATCTCTATGTCTCTCACACATGAATATTTCATATAACCACATACCTTGTAAATGTTGACAATCAACTTATGGCATTCCTTAAGTCAACTATAAGACAAGAATCCCCCCTAATTTTTAATGGTATGATATGCTATCAAACACATTTATGAAAAGGTCATTAGTAAATTTTTCTCACACAACAAAATATCAAAATATATTTAGTACTTAATCAATGTTACCAATATATGTTAAATGATGATATATAATACCTTCATAAAATTATGAAAATCATATGTTTTAAATCCTGTGATATGTCCATCAATTGTAAAATAATTAGCCAATGATGACCCATAGCCAGTAGTTGTCCTTATCTAATGGATGACATTTTTTAGTTGGTCTAACTCCTTTTTTTTTCAAAATCCATAGAGTTTCTGCACATGTTTCATTTCCCTATTTGGCCACAAATGTTTTCTATCAATTTTGGTACGCGAAAGAGAAATATCTCTCTTCGAAGATAAGATGTCCTCTTTTCCTTCAATATATGTCAAAATATAGAATCTAAGACATTTTTTAAGATGTTCATAGGATCTAATAGGTGAGATATTAATAGATCCTTCCAATAAGGGAGATCATAAAATATAGATTTCCTTTTCATTCCTTCTGGCATATTAACTACAACTTGTTCTAGTTCTTGAATTGAATCACCCTGATCAAAACAATCTTCCCAAGATTTCAATTCAACATCTTCATACTTCTTAAGCCAATCACTTGGACCCATAATCATGGGAGGGCATCTATTTTCAACTTTTCCATCAAATTGATTCTTCAAGCGATTTCTAAACATGATCTAATGGTAGAAAAACCTCGTTGTTTGTGTAAAAAAAATATGTAGATCTTTAGAATACCACCCTTGAAATTGTTCTACACATCTTGGACATGCAAATATCCCCTTTGTTTGAAGCCCTACAATTCAATAAGTAATGTTAATAACATCAAAAAAATAGTATAAAACTAAGTATGAAAGTTGGGATGAAAATAAATTATGAGTGTAAATACGTAAATATTTTATCTTACCAGAACAAACACCAAGTCCTAGGAAATCATGAATAGTCCAACATAGCACACCATACAACATGAAGGACCTATTTGATGGAGGACATGATATGTCATACATTCGTATGCCTTTCTATAGCAGTTACATCTCATCAATAAAAGGCGCAAGATAAACATCCATGTTTGTTTCCCTAGAACAATGAGAGTCAGCATAAGGTGCTCCTTTCTAACACTCGTCCATGGGGGAATATTGAATACTATTAATCCGACTGGCTAAACACTATAATTTGAGCTCAAGAAAGAGAATGGACACACTCCATCCATTGCAAGACCAAACCTGATACTATGGGGTTCATCTTTGAATTTTCTTGGTCATTTTTCCTCTATGTGTTTCATTGCTTTGGAGTCAGCCAAAATTCGCATGAATCCATCTTTACTCATGTTCTTTGCATGCTAGTCCATCAATTGTGCAAGTGACTTGTAATGAAACATTCATTGAAGTCTAGGTATAATTGGCATGTGACGTAAAACCTTCTTTGGAATTGTAGGACCTTGCACATCTGTATGATATCTCTTCTCTTTGCATACAGGGCATTCTACATTGTTTTGATATTCATCTCTGTATAAAATGCAATCATTTTTAAATGAATGAATTTTCTTATATTCAATCCCCAACTCAACCAACAACACACGTGCCTCTCTACAATTTGATGGCAACACATTCTCTTCAAGGAATATTTTAGTTTTTAGTGCCCTGTAAGATTGTCAGAGATTAAATCAATTGAATTTTTGACTTATGATGAACATGTTTGATATGCCAATCTATACTAGGAATGTTTATATACAATATATCATTTTAAAATCCCCTTAAAGAAATAAAAATGAAGTTGATGAATGTTTACGAATTATGTACACCAATTGACAATGCAAAGTAAGAAATAGATTTCAAATCACTTTAGTAGGGTAGTGAATCCTTTGTCTGACCAACCAAATAGTGACTTGATTTCTAATAATATTAATGTGCACGCCAATTTTGAGGTTTTACTTGCACCCAATTTGAACACGGGTGTCTTTTCTGCTTGCTTGATGGAGTATTTCAGGTTGTTATCATCAACATTAGATTGGTGGTAATTACCCCTGCTATCATCATTACTGTCAACCATATGATCATTATTGTCATCATTGTTTCCATCCCCAGAGAAACCTATAATAATTTCATTAAATCCTTCTTCATGCACTACATTTTCACTATCATGATCATCATCATTAAGGCTAGGTGGCATGTCATTAGTTTATGCGGATCTCATCAACCGTTCAAATTTCTCAGGTAGTAGTATTGTCTTCAATCTTGCTCTTTTCACCTTGGTATTGTTTAAAGGATGGTTTGGATCATCCCGTCCAAATCTTAATAACCCAATTGGATCATGGGTATTAGTATGTGTTTCATCAACATCTTTTACCTATCAACAAACACAAGTATTATTAATGTTTTCCAACAATTGGATAAATCATAAATGTATCAATTTCAAATAAATATAATCAAATATGGTTTAAAAAATAAAAATAAAAATTGTATGAACATATATACATCAATTGAATAATGGAACATTATTTTATAAACTACCTTTTTCATACAATAATGTAAATAAAACACAATTTTTACAACATAATTTATAAAACATCAGTCTACACTCATTTATTATTATTTGGTTGTCTGCCCTTACAAACATCCTTAGGGAGACCTTGTTCTTCCCTTTTCTTTTGTGCACGAGTGTGTTTTAATAAGGGGTAATCAATCAATAACTCATCCCCAATGGTAAGGTCCATAATAGCCTCAACCATTATCAATCTATCAACATCTCTTTCCATATTTATCATTTATAACCTCAAAAAATTGACAATTTGGTCTTACAGTAGGGTCCCTTCCCTTACTACTATTTATAAATCCTGCAATATTTTTCTGTGTGTATGCACATCCATCTATATAAATAAGATGACCTTTATTCATTTTTTTTCCACTTTCCAATTGGAGATGATATGTATACATATTCGAATTTAGACCATATGCTGACATGCTAGGCTTATATTTTGCTAGCCTTCTCCATTCACCACTATAATATGATGGACCATAATATGGCATTAATCTCCTAGTGGTTTTTTTTTAATTGTTTCTATGTTTAGATCCCACATGTATATTTTGGACAATAAAGAGGCCTAGATTCACTCCATGAATATTGGAGGTTTGTATCATGTAGTTGTATCCTCAAAATTGAAACACCTCATACACTCTAGGTAGTTGTTGATCACTAGGCCAAGCGTAATATAGTTGACGATAAAATGTCTCTTTGTAAATTGATCTCAAACTCAAGGGAAAGTCATCATCTCCATCACATTCATTCTCATAGGGTATGTAGTTCACCTTCCCCCTATCTTTAAGCAAATTATGCATCTTTAAACCAATTCTTATTTTGTTACTTATTTTCATCAATTCCTCATCTTCTAAGATGGTATATTGGTACATATTTTTATTAGATGTATCATCTAATAAATGATCATTGCCCTCTAGGTTGGAAGTCGACGATCTAGGAAACTTTAAACCAAGAACTTTATCTTGCAAGTATCCATTAAGAAAAAAATTAGTTATTTAAATAATATAAAACAATGTTTAAACGAAGTATACATGTTATTTATATCAAATTGGAAAATTCCTAACCACAATTCCTATTGGATTTGAATCGATTATAGGAGGAATACTATTGATGAGAAGCTCATCATATATGTAATGTCTTTGTACAATTCCTCATTTGAATTGTTTCTTTCCATGACATACATAACATCCACAAACAATAATTTTCACAAAGTATTCATCCCATGTACTATAGTCTTGACCAACCTCTTGTTTAGTGCAATCATTTGTTGTGTCTGTAGGATCCATTGCCATATCCTCTTCCACCCACTATCCTCTATGCGATTTAACAGTTTTAGGGCCATGTCCACAGACATATCTTCTTCTTTTGCTAGTTGAATGCTCAGGCTCTACATTTGCTCCAATCTCCATCTAAAATAATCAACAACATGCATTAATTTATGTCAAGATTGGATAATACCTTATAAATTTCAATAATACTGTGAAAAAAGATGGACGTATCACAAAATGCCATCAAATCATTTTTCCCTAAGTTATGTCAAAATTTGAGTACCTAATGTCTCACTTCATCTGTTGTGTCCTCATTTGATATGACATGATCTGTTGCCATGGCCTCATCTCGCCCCTATAATACACAAAATAGTAAATAATGTTTAGTACAACAATTGTATCATTTCAATGAATATGCTATCCAACACAAAACCTCACTTTAGTCATATATTTGACATATTGATTTCATGTTTTAGCCATCCTAATTTTCAAAATTTTCCCTTGATATTAGAATCACATTTAATCACCATTCATGTGTTGAGAAATTATGTCTCAACTTCCAGCTTGAAGTCCTCATTTTCATGCCTTGGTGATTTTGTGTTGTTTGTAAGTTCTGTCGGAGGCAAAACTGGAATGGAACTTGGAATTGTTCCATTTGCCTAGTTCCGGGTTTCTATTCCCTCTCCGTCTCTGACTCCGCTTCCCTCTGTCTGGACTCTTAGTTTCGCTTCGCAGTTTCTGGTGGAGGCGGAACCGGGTTGGAACTTGGCATTATTCTGTTTGCCTAAGTTCTAGATTTCTGTTCTCGTTTCGACTCCGATTCCGCTTCCTATCATTTGTTCTTCTCACTTCGCTTCGTAGGTTCTAGCGGAGGCGGAACCAGTTTTGGAATTTGGCAATGTCCATTTGCCATGTTCTTGTTTCAGTTTTTGTTCCGACTCCTAGTCCGACTCCTTCTTTTGCGATCTGGTTCTTTTGGATGTTTGGATTCTCCTCAAGGTGTTTTCCTCCACTTAGTCCAGGTTCTGGATTGTTGTTTCTTGCAGTTGGCAGAGGCGGAATGAGAACCAGATTGTTTCCTGATCTTGGACTTTTTGGTGAAGTCCTATTTTATGTTCCTGTTCTGAATCTGACTCCGACTCCGGTCTTTTGTGTTCCCATCTTGGTTTGACCCCGGGTTGACTTACCCTGGTCAGAACTATATCTGGTGAGTTCCTCTTTGCCGTAGGCAGACGCGGAACCGAAATGGTTCCTGAACCTATAATTTCGATGGAGTCCTGTTTCAACTCCCGTTCCGACTCCGGCTTCGGCAATGTTAGAATGACTTGAAAGTCTTGGACGCGCTCGGTGTCTATTTGATCGTTTTGGTAGTTCTATCAGTTGCGATTTCCAATGGGTCTTGGACGCATGGCACCTATCTGAATAGTGATTGGACGGAAACCAAAATAGTTATTGTGGCAGTTGCATTGTCAATAAAGGGTGGTGAACTCAATCGTTTTGAGTAATGGCTTTGAATGCAAAGTCGGCTCGTTGCAGGGAGATCTATCAGATCCAACTAGATGCGTGATTTGAGGATGGACTTCATTGTTGTGTAGGACTCTTCTGAGTTGGCTACATATGGATGAGAGATATTCTATTTCTCAAAAAAGATAAGTTAAGTTAAGTCAAGCTGCAGAGCAAGTTGGATGTCGCGGGTTGAAGAAGGAAACAAAAGGAAAGAACGTGTGTTCTTGAAGAGAGGTGATTCAATCTGCATGTTGTGAAAACATTGTAACAGTGAATCCAAATCCCTCTGGGTGTTTGTAAACTATACAGAGAAGACTGGTAATTGTATGTATTTGTTTCAATACTGTAATACAATAGTCTTGGCTTTGTGTGGTGGGTTTTTAACCTGAAAGGGTTTTCCCACGTAAAATCTCTCTGTCAATCTATGATTACTTTGTTTTTCTGTTATTTCTTTTATTGGTTGTATTCATCTCAAGTAGTTTTAGAAGCTATTAGAATCAGTTTTTGCTTCTCTCCCCTGTTGTATTGGTGGTAAGGGAATGTATTCCACACTGTTGGGTCAGTAGATCCGCATTCTTTTCCCTTCAAAGTAGTATCAGAGCTTGGCCAATTCGTGTTATCCTTGCTAGGGTGAATTAGTTTTTTGCACTAATACTATTTCAACGGGAGACTTGCATTGTTAAACTTGTTTCTGTTGTGAGATGGCGAGTACATCAGGTAGGATAGATATTGAGAAGTTTAATGGCAACAACTTTGAGTTATGGAAACTCAAGATAGAAGACTTGCTTGTGGATAGAGAACTCTAGATTGTAGTGTCTGGAACTAAGCCACAAACTACGACCCAAGAAGCTTGGGATCTTGCTGATAGAAAAGCAAGAGGATTGATAAGACTGAGTCTAGCCGATTTTGTGCTCTTGAATGTTCATGAGGAAATGTCTGCAGCTTCTTTGTGGAAGAAACTTGGTGACATTTATCTGGGAAAGTCCCTGGTAAATAAGTTGTTCCTGAGGAAGAAGTTGTACTCCTTGAAGATGGATGAAGGTGCATCTGTTGCAGACCATCTGAACTCATTTAATATGAGTGTTACTCAGTTGGCATCTATAGGTGTAAAAGTAGAGGAGGATCGTTGCATGCTCCTGTTGTGTTCATTACCTGACAGTTGGGATCATCTTGTGATGGCTATTGAAAGTACAACCACTGCTTTCAAGACGAATGATGTGGTTGCTTCGCTTCTGTCTGAAGAAATGTGAAGGAAATCTTCTAAGATGGTCAAAGATGCTCTTTCTGTTCGAGGTAGAACAAAGGAGAAAGGCAAGAAGAAAGACAACAAGTCAAAATCCAAGTCTAAAGGGAGATCAAAGTCTCCTAGTAAAAAGTTCAAGGTAAAGTGCTGGAACTATGGGCAACCTGGTCATATCAGGAAGGACTGCAAGGAGAAGAAGAAGAAGAATGCTTTTGACAACGAATCTCCTCAAAGTGATGCAGATGCCTTCATTGCAGCAGCCTTGACAACTCAGGCATCTGATGATGTCTGGTTGGTTGATTCAGGTGCCTCTTTTCACATGACATCCAATAGAGATTGGTTCTCAAAGTATGAGAAGTATGATGGTGGAAAGGTATACTTGGCAAGTGATTCAACGCTGGAGATTGTTCGAAGAGGAAGGGTCAGAATTCAGTTTCCTGACAGGAGAGTCAAAGGAATTGGTGGTGTTCTCCATATCCCAAGTTTGGCTCGAAATCTTTTTTCTGTTAGTAAGTTAAATGATGTTGGTGTAGAAGTTTCTTTTTCTAGTAAGGGATGTAAAATGGCTAGAGGTGCAATGGTGTTAGCTAAGGGTGTTCGTACTGGAACTCTGTACAAACTAGATGCATGACCTATTCTTTGTAACAGTGCCTCTGTAAAGTCATGTAATTCTACACCTATAGAGAAAGATGAAGACTCTACTTTGTCTGCAAATGCTTTGGAGGTAAAACTCCCAGTAGAGAAAACTATGTTATGGCATCATAGACTTGGTCACATTGGTGAGAAAGGTTTAAAAACCTTGAAGAACAAAAATCTTGTAGAAGGGCTCGATGATTGTAACCTTGAGTTTGATTTCTATGAACATTGTATCTATGGAAAGCAATACCGTGTTTCTTTCTCCTCTAGTCCTCACAAATCTTCTGGTATACTGGATTATGTTCACTCTGATGTGTTTGGTCTAGTTAATGTTCCTTCGTTATTGAAGTCTAGATATTATGTTTCTTTTATTGATGACTGTTCGAGAAGGGCATTTGTATACTTTCTTAAAAGTAAATCAGAAGTGTTCAGTTAGTTTAAAGAGTTCAAATCTTTGGTAGAAAATCAGACTGGAAGGAAAATAAAGTGTTTAAGGACAGATAGTGGAGGTGAGTTTTGTTCTGCAAATTTTGAAAAGTATTGCACTGATCATGGAATTAAAAGGCATAAGACAACCCCCTACACTCCACAGCAAAATGGAGTTGTAGAGAGGTTGAACAGGATGTTGATGGAAAAGCCAAGGAGTATGTTGAGTGGTGCTGGTCTGGAGCAGAAGTTTTGGGCTGAGGCTATTGCTACAGCATGTTATTTGATAAATAGATCTCCTTGTTCAGCTCTTGTTGACAAGACACCTTTGGAAGCATGGTCAGATAAGAAACCCTCACTAAGGCATGTTCGAGTTTTTGGCATTGAGGCATATGTTCATGTGTCGAATGAAAAAAGATCTAAATTGGATAACAAGGCTATGAAATGTATTCTCATCGGCTATGGAGTTGGTATGAAAGGATACAAGCTTTGGA
The DNA here is from genome assembly GCA_007115665.2 of Sequoiadendron giganteum. Classification (NCBI taxonomy): domain Eukaryota; kingdom Viridiplantae; phylum Streptophyta; class Pinopsida; order Cupressales; family Cupressaceae; genus Sequoiadendron; species Sequoiadendron giganteum. The sequence continues at coordinate 429,472,386 of CM021107.1, read as the reverse complement.
ACCCTGTTAATGAGAAGGTTGTATATAGCAGAAGCGTGATATTTCGTGAGCTGAAACCTTTAGTAAGTGATCAACAGTGTGAGACAAATCAGAGTGACAAGGAGAAGGATGCAATTGAGATTCCCCAAACTCCAGAAAGGGAAGAGCTGCATGGTGTACCTGAGACTGAGGAGAGCTCAAGCAGCTCTGGAAGTTTTGATGATGAAGAACCACCTCAGCCTATAAGGAGATCTACATGAGAAAGAAGGCAACCGGATAGGTATGATTTCTCTATGTTAGATTCAAATTGTGTGTATGCTTTAATAACTAGCACTGATGAGCCTAGGACTGTGAAAGAAGCAATCAACATGGCTGATTCAAAGTCATGGCTGGAAGCCATGAATGAGGAGATGGATTCCTTGAAAAAGAATGATACCTAGAAGTTGGTACCACTGCCTAAAGGGCGAAAGCCTGTTGGCTGCAAGTGGATATTCAAAAGGAAGACAGGCCTTGATGGTAGTGTAGAGAAGTATAAGGCACGACTGGTTGCAAAAGGTTTTTCCCAAGTTGAGGGAATTGATTATGGAGAGATCTTTTCCCCTGTAGCAAAGCTGACATCCATCAGATTTTTGTTGTCATTGGTAGCTGTGTATGAATTTGAAATTGAGCAGATGGATGTGTAGATAGCGTTTCTCCATGGTGAGCTGGAAGAAGAAATCTTCATGTCCTAGCCTGAGCATTTTGTTGAAAAAGGTAAACAAAATTTGGTTTGCAAGTTAAATAAATCTCTCTATGGTCTAAAGCAATCTCCTAGAATGTGGTACCAGAAATTTGACACATTTATGTTGTCAATTGGGTTTGTTAGATCAAAATATGATCATTGCATTTATTATAAATGTGAGAATGATGGTGTGCTTGTTATTACTCTGTATGTGGATGACATGTTATTCATTGGTAATAGCAAGGCTATGATTTCTGACCTTAAAACTCAGTTGTCTACTAAGTTCAAAATGAAAGATCTTGAAGCAACAAGGTACATTCTTGGGATGGAGATAACCAAGGATGGAACAAGCAGAAAGCTTTGGCTCAGTCAGAGTAAGTATGTGAAAACCGTTCTAAAGAGGTTTAGCATGATTGATTGCAAGCAGCTAGTTGTTCCAATCATGCAAGGATTGAAACTATCTGCTGAAGACTGTCCAAAGTCAGCTACTAAGATGGAGGACATGACCAGTGTGCCTTATGCAAGTGCAATAGGCAGTTTAATGTATGCTATGGTTTGCACAAGACCAGACATTGCCCAAGCAGTGGGAGTTCTAAGCCGCTTCATGGCAAATCCAGGGAGATCACATTGGATGCTGTAAAGAGAGTGTTCAAGTATTTGAAGGGTACTTCAGATTATGTTTTGTGTTACCATGGCAATATGGTTGCATCACAAAGGGCTCTTTGCATTCAACGATATGTTGACTCTAATTGGGTAGGGGACATTGACAGTAGAAGATCCACCAGTGGATACACTTTCATGCTTAATGGTGGAGCAATCAGTTGGATGAGCAAGCGATAAGCTATAGTTGCTTTGTCCACGACAGAGGCAGAGTACATGGTAGCAACTCATGCTTGCAAGGAAGCAGTGTGGCTGAGGCATTTATGTTCAGACATTGGATTTAATGCTGGGCAGATTTCAATCTGCTGTGACAGTCAAAGTGCCATTTGTTTGGAAAAGAATCCGACCTTCTATGCCAGGACCAAGCACATAGATGTGCAATATCACTTTGTGAGGGATATGGTTGAAGATGGCAAGGTCAGTATAGATAAGGTTGACACCTTGAAGAATGTTGCAGATGCCTTACAAAGCTGGTTAGCACAGACAAGTTCAGATGGTGCACAGAATCAATGGGCCTTGGGGCCTATGATAGACAGTAAGGTTTGAGGTTTTGAGGAAGCTGGAAGTGTTCACCAAGTGGGAGATTGTTGAGAAATTATGTCTCAACTTTCAGCTTGAAGTCCTCATTTTCATGCCTTGGTGATTTTGTGTTGTTTGTAAGTTCTGCCGGAGGCAGAATCATAATGGAACTTGGCATTGTTCTGTTTGCCCAGTTCTAGGTTTCTGTTCCCTCTCCGTCTCTGGCTCCGCTTCCCTTTGTCTGGACTCTTAGTTTTGCTTCATAGTTTCTGGCGGAGGCGGAACTGGGTTGGAACTTGGCATTGTTTTGTTTGCCTAAGTTCTGGATTTCTGTTCTTGTTCCTACTCCGACTCCGCTTCCTATTGTCTGTTCTTCTCGCTTTGCTTCGCAGGTTCTAGCGGAGGCGGAACTAGTTTTGGAATTTGGCAATGTTCGTTTGCCATGTTCCTATTTCAGTTTTTGTTCCAACTCTGAGTCCGACTCCTACTTTTGCGATCTGGTTCTTCTGGATGTTTGGATTCTCCTCGGGGTGTTTTCCTCCACTTAGTCCAGGTTCTAGATTGTTGTTTCTTGCAGTTGGTAGAGGCGGAACCGGAATCGGATTATTTCCTGATCTTGGACTTTTTAGTGAAGTCCTATTTTATGTTCCTATTCTGACTCTGACTCCGACTCTGGTCTTTTGTGTTCCCATCTTGGTTTGATCCTGGGTTGACTTACCCCAGTTAGAACTATATCTGGTGAGTTCCTCTTTGTTGTAGGCAGACACGGAACCGAAATGGTTCCTGAACATGTAATTTTGGTGGAGTCCCGTTTCGACTCCCGTTCTGACTTCGGCTCCGGCAGTGTTAGAATGATTTGAAAGTCTTAGACGTGCTCGGTGTTTGTTTGACCGTTTTGGTAGTTCTGTCAGCTACGATTGCCAATGGGTCTTGGACGCATGGCACCTGTCTGAATAGTGATTGGACGAAAACCAAAATAGTTATTGTGGCAGTTGCATTGTCAACAAAGGGTGGCGAACTCAACCGTTTTGAGTAATGGCTTTGAATGCAAAGTCGGCTCATTGCAAGGAGATCTGTCAGATCCAACCAAATGTGTGATTTGAGGATGGACTTCATTTTTGTGTAGGACTCTTCTGAGTCGGCTACATATGGATGAGAGATATGCTATTTCTCAAAAAAGATAAGTTAAGTTAAGTCAAGCTGCAGAGCAAGTTGGATGTCACGGGTTGAAGAAGGAAACAAAAGGAAAGAACGTGTGTTCTTGAAGAGAGGTGATTCGATCTGTATGTTGTGAAAACATTGTAACAATGAATCTGAATCCCTCTAGGCATTTGTAAGCTATACAGAGAAGACTGGAAATTGTATGTATTTGTTTCAATACTATAATACAATAGTCTTGGCTTTGTGTGGTGGGTTTTTTACCTGAAAGGGTTTTCCCACGTAAAATCTCTTTGTCAATATGTGATTACTTTGTTTTTCTGTTAATTTTTTTATTGGTTGTATTCATCTCAAGTAGTTTTAGAAGCTATTAGAATCACTTTTTGCTTCTCTCCCCTGTTGTATTGGCGGTAAGGGAATGTATTCTGCACTATTGGGTTAGTAGATCCGCATTCTTTTCCCTTCATCATGTGCATTTTCAACCAACAAGTTTGACCTCAAAGACCTCATGGAAAAAAAATGACTTTATCTCCTCTATGTTGTAGCATTTGTGAATTCATAAATACCTTCCTCCTTTGGTTGAGGTTGCTTTCTCTTCTTACCTCTATTGTATCTACAAATTTCGTTGTCATATCTATTTCCACTCACTTTCCTCTCTGCGATTTAGTAGTTCTACGTCATCCACATCCTCTCTCCATGGCCTCCTCTAGATCCTATAATACACAACAATGATAATAGTCACATAACAGTTGTGCACCAAGAGAATATTGTTGAAATTATCGTGTTAATATGCTCGCTTTTCATTAAGACACACTATGAAAAACAAAATAGGACATTGCAACATTTTGCTCTTCACAAAAATTTTACACATGAAATCTTGACAACTAGAGCTCAAATCTCTCTAGGAAGCATGCAATACACATAGGATGTTGATGCACTGTCAATGTCACATGATAATGATTTAGTTCTCATAGATGATTTTTCATAATTCCCCAATAAGCCATATATCTAAGATGATAGTAATGAATTAGGGTTTGTCCTTTTATACAAATCTATAACATGCAATTTGAAATATTTCACACTTTAGATGACTCATCTAGTTGTATAGGGTGAACATGGGCCCATTTATATTTAAATTTAAAATTTTAGTGGTCATTTATGAGTTCACAAATCTAACCTCTATTAGTTTTGCACCCACAAAATTGACATGGGATAAGGAATAGATAAAATAGGGAACAATGATTGCTCCCTTGGAACATATGAAGATGAATTCAATTTAGGATCAATTTATTTATCTTCCAAGAAAAATACATCATTTTTCACTGCTATGCGCTAAATTTGGCACACTTTATGCTGCCTTTGGTACCCCAAACATATCACATTTAGGGCTGAAAGTTGATGCTAAATTTAGTGTTAGCTACGACAACTATAGCGTCGACTAATTAATCAAAAACAAAAATTAAAAACTTCTCGTGTCAAGGAAGAGATGATAGGAGAAAAGCGTCGCGCAAAGGAAGAGAGGAGAAAAAAGGGAAAAATGGTGCGAAGGAGGGCTAGAAACAAGTAGATGAGAAATTTTATTTAGTTTATGACACCATAGGTAAGGTTACAATTTGTTTTTTTTGTTCCCACAAATATTTTTGTTTTGATTAAATGGAGAGGATTGTGAATATTGTTTTCTTTACAGGAAAATCGTTCAAGTCTCATGTGGTTGCAAAGGAGGAGGGTAAAATTGTAGACATTGCATTATTTCCTCCGCATCCAAGAGCAATGAATGCATTTTTGAAACCCCAATGCCCTGGTTCACTTATCATTCCCATCCCAAGCTTTTGAGACAAGTTGTTAAACTGGATCTGCCCACTGCAACTAGGTCACATGGGAACAAAGGTTGGTCGAGACAATATGAGGAGATAGGGATTTTGAGACGACAACTAAATAATAGATCATTTCTTCAAATTTGTGAGACCTTCGGGCTTAAATTAGATATTACTAATTTTAACTTATTCTTTTACATAACAATGAGCTCATGGTTTTGAATTGATTGTGTGCACACATTCATTTTCTTTCTAATCAGCAGACGCGGCTCGAGCATGGGACCTATTTGTGTTAAATCTCAATAAAACAACACTTCACACCCTTTTTATCCCCCAAAGATTACCATTCTATACAGGTGTGCAAGCGTTGATTTTTTTACAATACATTTATTTTATTTTGCATATATTTATATCCTTTCAACTATGTTTTCCCTGTAAATTTGTTTTAATAGGGTTTGATCTTACTTGACAGTGTGTACTTTGTTTGCCTCCATAGACTGGACAAAAATAATTTTCCCTAGGCCGCCTCAAAATGTCAAGCAATAGAGGGAACAGATCAAAGGGAGCAGACTCTGGCCACAATGAGGTAATTCATTGTCAATTTATAGATTTGTAAATGTTTCCATTGTTTCTTTCATTTTTAGTTTTTAGTTTTTAATTTTTTAAATCTAATATAAGAAATTTATTATATATATATAGGGACATGAGATTGAAAATAATAAAGAGGCATTGGCTTCCATATTGGGGGTAGAGGCAGTGAAAAAATTGGATGTTGTGGAATTGACAATTCTTGCTAGATACATAGAAAAATGATCTAGTGAAGCCCCTCAAACATTGCAACCAAATCAACTGTGTCAAAGGGAATCAATTGATTCCCCAAGCATTCTTGGATTGAGCAAAAGATCTAGGAGAAAATCAATAATAGTAAACTCTAGGAATATGGAACAGGGACCAGAGACTTTCAATGTCCCAACCACTCCTAGGACACAGACTTCTTCCACCATGCCATCTTTTGCATCTTGCAGTGCTACCTACGATACCAAGATAAAATACAATGTGGTTTTAGGGGAAGTTCAAGTGAAAGATGTTGGAAAAATGTTTGTGAATAGGTTGAAGAAATCATGCCTTCAATGGTTCAAATACCATCTACATTTTCCATTCTCAAAGATACCCATGCACCTGCAAAAAGCAGTAATCCATGACATGGAGAATGAATTTGGCACAGGTTGGTCTGTAAAGAAGATAAAGCTATGAATGTCTCAAAATTGCAAGAGATTTCGGTGCAACCAAACAAAAAAGATAAAAAAACTCCCTCCCGAGATAAGGCTCAAAAAAAGGCCAATTGATGTAAGTGTGAAAGTATGGAAAGAGCTTGTAAAAGCATATGAGAATTTTGATGCATGGAGGAAGTCTAGTGAGGAGAGTATGCAGGTATTTGAATTTTCTCATAAGATTATACCAAATTTATTAAACAATTTTTAAATTTCATTTGTGCATATATAAATTGAATTAGTATATGTTTTAGGACAAGGCCTCCAAGGCTAGGCTTCAAAAACTTTTTGCCACACATCACAGTGGCCAGAAAGGTTTACAGGCCTTGATTTGTATATTTGTAAGTATATTTAATATGTTAAATGATATATTTTTTTATTTCCTAAGAAAAAGTAAATGAGTGCATATAAATTAGTTTAACTAGTCCATGTGCCATGTTTTTAAAGGAGGAGAAATATGGCCAACTTCTAGAGAAAATTGAAAAGGAAAATTTACAAAGCAAAAAGGGGGCCGATTTTGTAATCTGGATGGAGAACAAGGTATCAGTAGTTGACTTTCAATAACTTTGTTGGATATTGGTGTGCTAATATTTCAATTTTCATTTCTTGTGTTGATTTGTTTATTGATGTGTAGGATTATTTCTAAAGTGCTTCTCTATTGGCCCTAGATCCCACTCAATTGTCCCATTATTTCATGTTGAGGAAAAAAATATTGTTTTCCTTAAAGGGCAGTGGGTGACATTCATGCCTTATTTTCATCACATATTTTAATTAATGACCATGATCTTTTAATATCTCTTAAGTATCCTCATTTAAGTTATGAGTTGTATCATTTGAGGAACTTAGTCCCATGTTGATTTGATTTATCTTATTTTCTCTCAAACATGGTATCTCAAGGAGTGCTTCGTTGAATTCATGTTTCCATTCTACTAAGTGATCCACATGCATCTTGGCCATCCTTCCTCATGATGCTGCCATTATTTTAACATGTAAGAATTTTTTGATGCATCTTGGTAGGCATCCTATAGATCTAACACATCCTTGTAGTATGCATCACTTGGCATAGCTAACCAACCACTTAATTTGTCCATCTAATTTTTAAAAAGGCAATAAATTCCTATCTTCCAAGTTAAAAAAAATCTATAAATAAAGAAATCTGCAGTAAAAAACTTGCAACCCAATCCGATCAACATAGAGAAGCATGTAATACTAGACTTCTTAACATTAAAAAGATATATGGAATGTGCTTAACACCCAGTAGATCTATCCAAAAAATATAACTAAAAATGCAAACGTGCTCCCACACACAATGGCCTAATGGCTGGTTGTCATAGAAGTCAAACTACCAAAGTAACAACACTGATCAAGTTAACATATATGCATCATTGTATAAACAATTGAACCATTTATGTGCATGAATAAATAGTAGAAGGATGTAGACGATTCTGATTCCTCTTCTACATCAGAGGGTTCATATCCTTGATCTAACTCTTTTGAATTATCAGAATCAAAATCACTAGCTTCCATATTCAAAAATTCCCAACCACCATCTTCAATAAATTTATCTGGATCATCAGTAATAGTCTTCAAAATTGGTCGCTAGTTCAAGTTCATTATTCTTTCATAATACTTTATATCCATCGAGTTTAGCCATTCCTTAATGTCATCAAGTGAAGATTGAGGAATGGCATCAATGAATAGTACATACCGCTTGAAGTCTTTGAAAACAATAGCCATATCAAATGCCTTTTTCCCAAGTCCTACTCTATCAAGGTTAACAATCTCAATCTCACTAATAGTGATTACTAAGAAAGGTAATTCCACCAACTCTACCAAATAGTTTACCGTAGGAACAATAAAAGTAGGGGCTTTGAAAGGAACTCCATGAAAATGAAGCTCTCTAAATGGTATATCAAAATCTAGCTCAAAATCTTTTAGATGAGGCAACTCCCATAACTCTCTTACTCGCTTGACAAATCCTTGAAATTTTGCATTGATTTTATTTTTCTTATCCCTCTCTTGTTGTTCTTCCTCAATTTCATTAGGATCATACATTGACCTTCTTGCCCCTCCTAAATTTTGGACCACGTCCATTATCTCCACAAAAAACTGGACATCCTTAGTCTTCTTGGTTCCCACCACGATATGGTTATATAAATGAAAATGAAGCAAAGTAATCATCTCCTTCTCTGCTGGTTGGAAGAATGCATGCTTAATGTTTTGATACATGATATTAGCTCTCTCTTCTGATCTCACAGTTGAATGCCGAAATCCATTATGGTGGGCCTCTAGAGTTCCATTCATCTTTCTTCCTCTTCCACCAAATTTTGGTCTGATCCACAAGTCTGCCAGCCTAATTGGCTTTTTTTTTGAAAGTTGGAGTTTCTCCTGAGTCATCAGTGTATCTCTGTCTGCCTTTTCAAACTCTTTCATTGCTACAAATTATCTATGGGATTTAATCATTTGTACCATATGGTTGATGTGCTTTGAATCCTTGGATCTAAAGGAGATTTCCTTAACATAAATATTGCTAGGGAATTTCAATGTTGGCATGTAGTTGGCATTAAAGTTGGTACCTGGAACATTGAAAATCATCCTTATATAAGAATTCCCTCCATATTGTCGGCTTGTAACACTCTTGATGGTGGCTACATGAAATGGAACCATGATGCCATATATGGGTACCATAACAACATCATTTTTCGTATCAACCTAAATCATGATCTCTCTAGAAACGGGGCTATCATCCACATTTTTGTAGGAAACCATCTTAGTGGATGGCTTGGAAGAGCCATGTCCATCTCCTATACCAATGCCCCTACAACCAATCTTCTTGTAGTCTCCTCATTCTTTTTCCTTGCAAGTTCTGCTTGGTATTGACAACGCTTCTCTTCTTTAGTCATCTCTTGAGTATCAGATCATAAGGTTTCTTTGGAGATGCTTGATTCTCCTCCATTTACCTCAGCCTTGGGTTTTTGTTTCACTTCCTCGTCTTCATCATCGTCGTTAAATGAGTATGCAACATTAGTGTATACTTTGGAGCTAACCCCAGTTGCATTTTCAAGCCCTTTATCCTTAACAACCACAGTGTCAACAAGGAGCAATGAATAATTCTATGTTTTGGGGTTACCAGTCTACAACTACAAATTCTAAAACCCAAGTGATACATTAAAATCCATTCCAACCTTCACAATTTTGTCATTTCTTGAATTCAAACTTAAACCAGACTCTCAAAATTTGATCCCTATTCCTATTCCTGCAAACTTTGTAAGATAAGGCAAAATTTTAGGGCCGTCTGTTTGAACTACCTCCATAGTTGCCTTATATTAACATACATGAACATGATATGGTTATATACATGAAAAGGTCACTTAAAAATATAATCAAAGTACAAAATTTCCTAAGAACTATTCTATGTATGCTCAAGTATTGTTGCATGTCATAGCTTCCTTACAAACAATTATCTAAACCATAAATGTTAACTCTCAAATATGGGGACATATAGACTAGTTAATTCTCAAAGAACCTTTGAAGCATATTACAGTGCCAAAATGTCCTATAAAAATATCTATTTATAAAATATAGGAGAAGAAGATATATAGACCAGTTAAATCTTAAAGGATCTTCGAGGCAAACATAATCATATATAGCACAAAATGCAGAGGGTTGGCACTTAAGGTTATGTAATAGAATTTAAAGTTGATATTTAAATTGTATAACAAAAATTTTATGATCTTTACTAAAGTTTATTAGAATTGTTGCATGTTTTACATCATTGGAATGACATATTAGCTGTAATTTTTATGAAATTTTACTATGGTATGTGCACTTTGATATGATGTAATATGATTATGGTTTTATCTGATATGTTGTAATATTAGATATATAACGGAAAATTAAATTATTGCATGAAATAAATAATAAATTTTCATTTTAAATTTTTTTTTTGCAGAACATGGGTCTTCCAGAAGATCAAGATGATCCTCATCATGATATAGATCCATAAAATATTGGTTCTGCCAGTACAGATCACATGGAAAAGGATGATGATGATGCAGATGTAGAAGACACTGAGGCTGATGAAAATTATAATGACGATGATGATGATGATCACGATGGTGATGATGATGATGAGATAGTTGATGGTAATAACCAATGACATTCATGATCATATAGACTTCATCATGGATCATTGTTGATATATCGTTATGATGCCTCTTTTCATGGTTACTATCATATGTATCATTTTCATAACCTACAATACCATATTATTGAGTTGTATCATATTGACATGTATAATTCTCACTTATATCATTTGGACATGTATCATCTTGACTTGTATCAATTTGAGTTACATAATTTATCATTTTTACTTATATCATTCGTACATGTATCATTTTGACTTATGTCGACTATTTGACATGTATCATTTTGACATGTTATTGATCTACTGGCATAATTGACTTTCACTTGTTTTAGTTATAAATGATGATGATCTTATCAGTTATGACTTGTCAATTTATATATATTAAAAGTGGTCGATGATGTTTGGATGGATATTTACTATGCATGATGATTTTAATTTACTACTCAGGATGGATGTTGTCAAATTCAATTAAATTATAGATATTTGACTCACTTGTTTTAATTATAGATGATGATCATGTTATTTAATCATATGAGTTAAATAATTAAATTACTTACTCTATAATCATATGATTTAGTTAAGAGGCATGATATATTTAACTAATTAAATTGAAATAAAATATATTGTTTAATTTACTTACTCTATAATCATATGAGTTATTTAAGAGGCATGATATATTTAACTAATTAAACTGAAATAAAACATATTAAATTAATAAATGGAAGCAAAAAAAGAAGCATTTTTAGAAGAAAAAAAGGAAGCAACGATGGAATCCAAACTAGAAGCAAACTAGAAGAAAAACCGGAAGCAAACCTAGAAGAAAAATCAGAAGCAAAACTGGAAGCAAACCTAGAAGAAAAACTATAAGCAAACCAGGAAGCAAAACTGGAAGAAAAACTAGAAGCAAACCTGGATGCAAAAATGGAAGCAAAACTGGAAGCAAACCTAGAAGCAAACCTGGATGCAAAATTGGAAGCAAAACTAGAAGCAAACCTAGAAGAAAACCTAGATGCAAAAATGGAAGCAAAATTGGAAGCAAACCTAGAAGCAAACCTAGACACAAAACTGGAAGCAAACCTGGGAGCAAAACTGGAAGCAAAACTGGAAGCAAACCTGGAAGCAAACCTTGAAGCAAAACTGGAAGCCAAATCGGGCACTATTTTAGGTGCTATTTTCGATACTATTCTAGGAACTAAAGGAGGTGCTATTACTTGCACCACTTTTCTGGTGCTACAGTCGATGCAAAATCTGGCACCAAAGTGAACATACCATTTTTCGTCGAATTTTGCATTGAAAAAAGTGTCCAATTCATAAACTCAAATGCACTAAAATTTGGCGCTATTTTAGGCCCTAATTGCCTATTATATTGTAGTGATATTGCAAGTCATTTTACCTTGTCTTGGAGAAATCTTGTTGTTATCCAATGTATACGCTCTGTTTGACTTTCCTGGAAAGGTTTGTCTGTGGGACCATTTAAGGTATGTGAGGTCTTTAGCTCCTTTGTTTCCCTAGGTTGTGGCTGGGGATTTTAGTTTTATTATCAATCTTGATGAAAGGAGGGGTGATTTGGATTATTTGGAGCCCTCTTCATCTTTATTCAATAATAATATAACCCAGTTGAATTCGATTCATATAAAACCTCTCAACAGTTTTTTTACTTGGAGTAATAGGAGATGTGGGGTGGACTCTATTTTTGATAGGTTGGACAAGTTTTTGGTCCCCAAATTTTGGTTAGGAAACCAATGGATATCTAGTTCTAAAATCCTTGATTGGAGAGGTTTGGACCACTGGCCCATAAAATTTTCAATGCATGGTCAAGAAAGTACCAAGAATCCTACCTTAAAATTCCAGTTAATGTGGTTGTGTGAGCCTTCTTTGTAGGACCTTATAAAATTTTGGTGGTCTAATGGATTGCTTCCACATAGGACAACCATGTATACCTTTGTGAAAAGGCTACATTTTATGAAATTTTAGCTAAATAAGTGGACTAGAGAATTCTTTGGAATGTCTTTAAGGAAAAAATTGCTTCTCAAAATCATCTAGATATCATTTCTAGGCATACAAAATATTAAGGAACCACTCAAGAGTCCCTTAAAGCTAAAGCAGATGCTTTGGATAAGCTTTCTGAATGGGAGCTGAGGAGATGTTTTGGAAGAAAAAGTCAAAGATTGACTTGCACCAAGAGGGAGATAGGAATATTTACTTCTTCTTTAATTCCATAAAAGCTAGGGGACATGAGAATCTAATATCCTGTATTGTATCCTCTCAAGGTGCTTAGTTATCTTCTTTCTGTGATATCCCTCAGGAGTCACCTAGTTTTTCTCTTCTTTATTCTTAGAGGATTCTCCTGAGAATTTAGAGGATGTGAGTAAATTATTAGATTGTATCCCCTTTGTTGTTTCCCAGGAAGCTAATGTTGTTTCTTAATCGTCCAGTTTCCCTTGATGAGTTAGAGGAGGTTGTTTTCAGCATGAAAATAGGTAAGGCTCTTGGCCCAAACGGGTTTCCTATTGAGTTTTTTTAGGAATATTGGGAGATCATCAAATGGGATCTTTCAGAGGTGGTACAAGAATATCTGGTTAGAAAACAAATGTTGAAAGCCATGAACTCTACTTCCATATCTCTTATTCCCAAACATGGGGGTGTTAATTCTTTTGACCTGTTTTTGGCCAATTTCCCTTTGTAATGTAGTCTATAAGATCATATCGAAGTTGATTGCTGAGAGACTAAAGCCCTGGCTAGTTAATATTATCTCGGAGGAGTAGGGGTTTTAATGGCTAGAAAACATATCCAGGATGGGATTGTGATTGTGGCTAAGGCTATCCATTCCATAGAGGTTTCTTGTAATGCCCCTTCCTAGTCTCAAAGTTGTGCATATGACCTTTAGCCTATTTCAAAGTTCCTATAGGCTAAACAGTTATGGTAAGGGAACTCAATTCCAGTTCATTATGTTGGGTTGTCAGAGTTCAAGTGGACTTTCTATTTTTAGCAAGGGGTCAGTCCAGTGCTTACGGTTTATAGTAAGCCCTTTGGTATATCTATTATCATTCTAGCTTGAGTCTTTGGGGTATTTTCTATTTTTAGTGCTTACTAAAAATAGTAAGTCTATTTGTGGAAAATTGGTCTAGGTCAAACCACTCTCAACAGTTTCATTTCAGTTGGCTTTGGGTTTGCTAGGGTCAGATTATTTTAATATCTTATATTTCCTCTTTGAAAATGAATTAAATAAATTTACTTTATAATTTTAAGTTGAGGGTCAGAGGGGACATGAAGTGTACCTTGATGCCTAGTTGAATAACTTAAAGTTGTTTTTAAAGCATCAAAATGTATCTAAAGGATGGATAAGTGGACGCCCAAATAGCCTAAGGATGAGTTAAAAATTAAAATAAAACAAAAGCAATTACAAAAGGGGCATTGGTTTTAAGTGGAGGATTAGGGTTTTCTTAAGAGGGCCACCCTAATTCTTTGTTGAGGCTTTAAAACTTCATTTTTTAGCCTCATTTGGTTATGTTGAAATGGTTTCATAAGGAGATGGTGTTGGTTTTACATCAAAGGTCTAAAAACAAGAGTTGAGGGCAAAAAACCTTGGCATTGAGGAGCTGGTTTCGGTAGTGCAATATCTACCCTACCTAGTGGGGGCATGGTTCCATCCAGGGATAACATTTCGAGCTTCATTGTCACAGTTTTAGTCAAGCAGGATAAATATTTTTTAGTACTTTTGATGTGGGTCAGTTGGTTTTTGGTTGGTGAAAGTGTTGATTCATTTTGGTATGGTTTGGAGTGTATTTGGTGATGATTTTTAGTGATTTCTGAGCACTTTTCCTCTAGGTCTGAATCAATTAATTGAACATAACTCTATAATAGCTATGGCTTATTTTCTCAGTATAGGATCAATGGAAATACCTCTCCAAGGTTCCCTAGATTAAGCTATCATTTTAATTTATTGAAGTGAAACTAAATTTATAGAGAAAAATCACCTAGGTCATGTTGGCACCCAGTTTGAGTACTTTTTGGAGTTTTTGTCTTGATTCTTGATGATAAAAAATCTACACTTTGTGTATGAAGGATGTTGGTTAATGACGAGTTACTGGTGTTTGGAATACATTCAACGAAGTTTTTATATGTTGTTAAGATCATCATTTCCAGGTTTGATATGAAACTGTATGAGTCTGATTTTAGCTTGTATGCAAGGTTTGATATAATTTGTAAACTCCAAAAATTTATGTCTTGTAATCTAGACATTTTAAATATGAAAGTAATCTTGGCAAGCACTATTTTATATGTTGTTATCTATTCACTTGGCATGTTAAAACCATGAACGACACATGAAATATCAAGAAAAACATTCACAAAAACTCTCAAACAACAAACAAAAAACTCAAAAAAAATTAGGGGTCATTCATTACAGTGGTATCAAAGCTCATTTGATCTTGTCATCTAGTGGGCACACTTAATTAATGAGAATTAGTGACAGAGAAAGGATATATCAGGAGAGAGTTAGGAAGAAGGAAGAGGGTTATTGGGAGCATTGACCTTTTTTTAGAAGTAGGACAACATTCTGAAACTAACTTAGTTGAGTCATCTAGTTCAGAAAACATGGGTGCTAGGGGGAGAAGAAGGTGAGAGACAAGAGGCACCACCTGATAGGATGAATTTACTATTAAATTCTTTGGTTAGAGGGCAAGGGAGAGTATCCCAATAGGTTTAAGAAACTAACTAGTAGTTAGCTCTATTGATGTAGAGTATGGATCGGTTGGAACAAGGTAATGGTATAGGATAGCGTAGAACAATTAATCAGTAGAATGGGGGAGCAATGGCACAACCCATTATGCCCATTTTCCCACCTAGAGTAGATGCTCCACCTAATCTTGAGCTCACTATCATAGAAGAACAAGAATAATTTAGATAGGATTGGATGGTTGCAGGGCCTAGTTTTCAGATGGATATATCACTTAGAGAGTACATTGATCTCAGAATGAAGCATCCATCCAATAGGGGAAACAAGGATCAACATAATGACTTGCATAGGAAGTTTGGGAAGCTTAATCTTTCATATTTTGATGGTTCAGAAAAGATGGCAATGAGATCTTGGGTTTAAAAATTCCATGCCAAAGTTGGAATCTATGCAATATGCCTCCATACATCTAGATGGGATTGCACATGAATGGTGGTATAATGAAATGGTGACCATGGTACATGTACAAATAGCCTCTTATGTTGTGTTTACTAAAATATTGAGAGAGAGGTTTGATAAGCAGGACCCATAATTGCATTTTAAGGATCTAGTGTGTCACCAAAAAGTGTATACCTTGGCACTTTTCACTCATTTGGACCTTGGCCTATGATCTTGGACCCTTTTCAACCCATTTTTACCCATTTCCAAGCCTTTTGATGAAGTTTTGTAGAGTTTTGTAAAACATTTTCATCCTCTCCTAGGCTTGTCATCACCTAATCAACACTTTATTATGCCAAAATGACCCCTTAATCCTCATACATAACTTATCTTAGTGTGTTTTATTGAGACAATCCCGAAAAGTACCAATAATAATATTTTAATCCCCAAAAATCAATAAAAAATGCCTAGGTTGACGACCATGTGGCTTAAAATTTGAAATATTGTCAGGATTTGGGTCTCTAAAACCCTAAGGTCGATCAATTTGAGGTTATTTCAGGAAAGTTAGGGAATAACTTAGATAAATAAGCTCCAAAACCCTAATTTCTCATAAGGTACCCTCATTTTCACTTCTCCTCTCAATTTCTCAACTCCTCTTCCTCTTAATCAAGCTAGGGTTTGATCCTTCCAAGTCAACAAGACACCATTGTTGAAGCATTCAAGGGTTGATTGTTGCAATACCACAAGATCTCTCATCAAGACAAGTTAAAGGTAACTTACTTCACTCTTCCTTTGTTTCATGTTTTCATTACATTCTTTCTATTCATTTTGGTTTAGTTACCTAAAAGGGGTTTCACCAAGGTAAACCCCTAATCCCTAACAATCAACATTTTTCTCTTTCTTGTCTTGTGTGATTGTAGGTTCAGGTACTTTGAAGGAATTTAAGACTTGTTGAAGACTAACCCTTGCATGCAAGGTCAAATCATCCACCAAAAATCACTCTCAGGCCTGGATACTAGAGTTTTAGAAGTACGAAACTGTGAAGAACAAGGGTGCAAACCTAAGGCTTTCGTTTCCTCTTCGAAAAATCCAAAAATCCTAAAGAGGACTAAGTCACCAAGAATGGCAACCTAGTCCCTCTGGATAGGCCATTTTGTGATTTTTAAATTTCTGGATACCCTTTTGGCAGAAACGGGATATGAACCAGTTTTCGGGAATCTAGGACTAGGTCACCCAGATTGGCACAAGTATCCCTCTTAGCTTCTGCAACATTTTCAGTAGTATTCCAAACCTTCAATAGATCCTTCTTCTATTCCCAGGTGCACACATTCTAACTCCTTCATTTTTGTATAGTTTAGTGTATGCTATTAGTTCACTTTGTATATATCTGCATATCTTAATTTGTATTCAAACATAGTTGCATTTCATTCTTAGTTAGCTTTCATTTTTTGTTCATAATAGTTAGGGCACAATCACTCACATTAAGACCCTAAACCCCCTTCTTTGAATGAACACCCAAAAATCCCAAAGACCACTAAGGTGAAAGAGAGCACATTCACTCAAAAGATAGCTTCTAGGGTGAAAAACCTTAGGACCTCATTGGGGAATCCTCTTTCCCTTCTTTGTGTTCCTTTTTTTTGGTGGTTCATTTTGGTGAAATTGACCTTCTTACACCTTCTTTTTTTATTTGAACTCCTTCCTCATCCTAGGATTAGCTTGCATTACATCTTGCATTAGTGAAAGTGCATCTTAGGGTTTCAAAATTTGCATTAGTGAAAAGTGCATTTAGGCTGCATTTTTGCATGTTAAAACATAAAATTTATCTGAATTTTTTGCATTTTCTCCTTATACCTGCATAATACAACACAAAAACCACCTGTACCAACCCAAAACTCCTGAAAAATCTCAAAAAATTCATTAGGAGAACTAGTTCACCATTCTGGGCGACCTAGTCCCTTCAGGGTTTTGAAATTGCCCTTTACAGAGCTGAAAACCCTATTTTCTAGCTTTTGTTTGGTGCCATTATATACCTATATCAATAGGTTGTGTTTTTTTTACATGTATTATATTACAATTAGCATAAATTAGCTCATTTTGTGCATTGTAAATTTCTAATTTTTTCATTTACCAAGTTTCATTTCCAGATCATTGATCATGTAATCAACAAATTGCCTTCCTTTCTAATACCTCTCCTTGATGCAAAGAGGATAGTTTGGTGTTAGAAGATACCTTAACCAAGGGTCATGAGACTATTGACCCCCCCTTCCCTCATGCTCCTACCCTTTGGGGTAATCTATTTGACAATAATAGTGGATCTTCTCTTGATGTCTCCCTCCCTTGTGATGAAGCATGTGATGATCCTCTTCCATACTCTCATACTAGGGTAGATGCTATGGAACAAGTGAACGAGACCTTTGAAAATAAAATAGACTCCCCTCTTACCCATCCCACTCCTCCCTATCCCATCAATGATCATTCCTCTATTAGTGATGATGTCACTTTAGAAGAACCAAGCCTTGAATGCCAAGAACATGAGGCTTGTAGTTCTCCTAAACCCTCTCCTTCTAAGGTTGATATCATGATGCAATTCGAGAATAACATTGAATCTCCTCCCCAAGGAGATGTTAATATTATTCAACCCCTACACATCCTTTCCCCACCTTCTAAACCTGAATTCATTCTCGCCCCACCCAAGCCTAATGTGTTGCAGCAATCGAGTCAAGATACCATTTCTCATACACATTACACCCGCACTAATCTGCATTCCCAATCATCAACCTCAACACCTTTACCTTCATCTCCTCCTATTCTTCTTGTTGCCCCTTGCTTCAATTCCTTCCTTAGGGAGTATGACCTTGTTGACCAACTAAGGAATACTCCCACAAAAATTTCTTTACGGAACCTTATCCAAACCTCCCCTCACTATCACCACATGATGCAGGATGCATTACAACAAATTCCTATCCCTCCTAATGCACAAACAAATGAAATTGCAGCTATGATTCAATGATTGAACACTAAAATTTTTTTCCACCAAAGTGAGCTCCCTCCTTTGGAAATGCAAAACAACGTTGAATCCTTCATGATCATATTTCAATAAAAAAGCATAGAGATCAAGCGAACCCTTGTTGATAATGGCTTTGATGTCAATGTGTGTAGTGTCAGCCTCTTGGATAAGCTCCATATTGATATATCGACCATCCAACCTTCCTCCATTTCCCTCACTGGATTTGATAGCATTAGACAAAATCTAATTGGTGTGATCACTTTACCTCTTACCATTGGAGTGGCCACAGTAAACACATCAATCCATTTATGCCAAATAATGTTTCAGCTAACCTCATTTTGGGTAGGCCATGGATTCATGCAATGAATGGTGTTCCTTCCACACTTCATCACAAGATGAAGTATATCTACAACAACAAAGTGTACACAATTGACGTTGATCCTAAACCTTACAATGTCCTACACCTTGAGAAAAAAAAATCCAAAACCTTCACCACTACACCCACCAAACCAGTGGAACTCATGCAACCCATGTCCTTAGACGATGTTTTGGGTTCCTTAGAATTCACCCCTCCTCTCAAAGGAGAAACCAAGACCAACATCAAAGACTCTCCAAAGGGCAACACAATCTTGTTAACACGAGACTCAATTGATTCTTTGAAATCATCCACCTCATCCTTTAGCCACCAATGCAAATAATGACCCCTCACCCACTCCAAAGAAGCTGAAAAAGCTTTATGAAAAAGGTTATGAGATCATGAAGCAACTTGGCTATAGTGGACAAGGTTGTGGTGGTAAAAAACAAGGAGTCTACAACCCTATAGATCCTAACACACAAACATCCACCCATGCTCTTGGATTTTTCCCTTTCATCGAAATCGCCAAACCTTCCTCCAACACTAACACTATCCCTTATCACCCTTCGAGCCCAATCTTCCAAGTTGGTCCTTTGAAACCAACAAAGGATTCTTTTCTTAACACCAATGTCATCCTACACCCTCCTCTAGATTCAGATATTACACACTCCTCTCAGAGAGTGTATAATATCTCACAATCTATAGAGCCTTGCGTAGGTGTGCCATCCCATCCTAAGAAATATCCTTCCTTGACTCAACCCAAAGGATCCCCTTCTACCCTCGGTCAAGAGGGTATCTTGTTGAGACTCCTCCAAGATCATTTGATCTCTTTTCCTCCTCGTACTCGAAAGAAATGTTCCAAAAAATATTCCTTTTGCGCTTACCACTGAGTTCATGGTCATCACACCAATGAGTGTAAGGCGAATCAAAAACTTCAACATCTTAGGGAGCTTTTTGTTCTGCCATCTATGGGGGCACCTAATTCCTTTAATCGATCTTGATTTTCTCTCACCCTTTCATCCCTTCCATCCCTTTCAGCTCACTCTCGTCCTGCACTAAGTGAGGGCAAGAGGTCAGTTAGACTTTCTCCCCTCGTATGTCATTTTTCATTGTCTCTTACGACTTGTCGTTAACCTTTCATGAACATATAAGAGAAAGCTTGGGATGTGGATGACTTGTCTTAAGGTTGACACACATTTGAAATAATTCCCTCCCCTTCTCATGACACAACTTATCGAAATCTTATGACTCGACATAGGGTTTTCCGAACAAGCTCTCATGTCCTCTGCCTTTCCTCCTCTCTACTTTAAAGAATTGTTCACAGTATGGTGATTCACAATTCCTTTAAAGTGGGGGCATACATCACCACTCACATTACATTGTGTGATCTTCCTTTTCTTGTGATTCCTTCTCTTGAAAACATTACGCACAATGGTGTTCAAGATTGAGACATCTACATTTTTCCTCTTTTGCATACAAGATGAGCCCTTGCCTCTCTTGCATACAATATGAGTACACTTGCACTTTTCCTCTCTTGACACGTTACATATAATGTTCCTTAAGATGAGACATCGCACAAACAAAGCAAAATCCCTTTGAATACCATCATTACAAACATCGCCTTATTTTGTGGTGCCTTATCAAAGTTATCATGAGGTATAACTTTGGTATGGTTTAAGTGGGAATCCCAACAAGTGGCATGACTTTCCCCATAGCCACCTTTGTGAGTACATACCAACCATGTGTATTTTTATCACCTTTTAGGATCTCTCACCTTGTGGAAAACTTGATGTTCTGTGGCCCCAGAGTGAGCACATATGTCTTCATTCTCCTCATTTCAAATCTTGTCATTGCATGATCATGTATTTTGTCTTGTTGTAATGCATTCACCCTTGAATGTCTTTTGCATTGATGTCAAGTTGACTTAGAATCTCAAATCCTTGGGGGCTTGACCACCTCCTTCTTCTCTTCTCGATCTTCTTTGTCATCCTTCACCATCTGAATCATGTGGCTACTGTAATGTGAGTTTGAAGCAAGTTCATACTCTCACTAAAGTGGGGGCTAAATGTGTCACCAAAAAGTGTATACCTTGACACTTTTCACTCATTTGGACCTTGGCCTATGATCTTGGACCCTTTTCAACCCATTTTTACCCATTTCTAAGCCTTTTGATGAAGTTTTGTAAAACATTTTCATGCTCTCCTAGGCTTGTCATCACCTAATCAACACTTTCTTAGGCCAAAATGACCCCTTAATCCTCATACATAACTTATCTTAGTGTGTTTTATTGATAAAATTCCTGACAAGTAGCAATAGTAATATTTTAATCCCTAAAAATCAATAAAAAATGCCCAGGTGGACTAGGTCGCCACCTTGGGCGACCTAGTCTCATGTGGCTTAAAATTTTAATTTAATTTAATTTCTGTCGAGATTTTGGTCTCTAAAACCCTAAGGTAGATGAATATGAGATTATTTTGGGAAATTCGGGGCATAAATTATATAAATAAGATCCAAAACCCTAATTTCTCATAAGGTACTCTCATTTTCACCTCTCCTCTCAATTTCTCAACTCTTCTTCCTCTCAAGAAAGCTAGGGTTTGATCCTTCCAAGTCAAAAAGACACCATTGTTGTAGCATTCAAGGGATGATTTCTGCAACAACACAAGATCTCTCGTCAAGAAAAGGTAACTTAATTCACTCTTCCATTGTTTCATGTTTTCATTACATTCTTTCTATTCATTTTGGTTTAGTTACCTAAAAGGGGTTTGACCAAGGCAAACCCCTAATCCCTAACAATCAATTTTATTTTCTTTATTATCTTGTGTGATTGCAGGTTCAGGTAATTTGAAGGAATTGAATACTTGTTGAAGACTAACCCTTGCATGCAAGGTCCAATCATCCACTAAAAATCACTCTCAGGCCCGAATACCAAAGTTTTAGAAGTGGGAAACTATGAAGAACCAGGGTGCAAACCTAGGGCTTTCGTTTCCTCTTCGGAAACTCCAAAAATTATGAAGAGGACTAAGTCACCAAGAATGGTGACCTAATCCCTTTGGATAGTCCATTTTGTTATTTTTACTTTTTTGGATGCCCATTTGGCAGAAACGAACTCCAGACTAGTTTTCAAGAATCTGGGACTAGGTCGCCTAGATTGGCACAAGTGTCCCTCTCAGCTTCTGCAACATTTTCAGTAGCATTCCAGACCTCCAACAGATCCTTCTTCTATTCCCAGGTGCACACATTCTAACTCCTTCATTTATGTATAGTTTAGTGTATGTTATTAGTTCACTTTGTATATATCTGCATATCTTAATGTGTATTCAAACATAGTTTCATTTCATTCTTAGTTAGCTTTCATTTTCTATTCATAACAGCTACGGCACAATCAATCACATTAAGCCCCTAAACCTCCTTCTTTGAATTAACACCCCAAAACCCTAAATACCACTAAGGTGAAAGAGAGCACATTCACTCAAAACATACTTCTAGGGTGAAAAACCTTAGGATCTCATTGGAGAATCATTTTTCCCTTCTTTGTGTCCCTTTTTTTTGGTGGTTCATCTAGCATAGTTAAAATAGTTGGGAATAGTTGATTCTTATGTTGCAAATTTTCAAAGATTATATGTGTTAGTGACTAATATATCTGAAAGAAGACTAATAGTGCTCTTCATAGATGGTCTATCAAATCCTCTTAGAGATTGGCTTGAGGCTTTCAATCCACCTGCACTTTAGGATGCCATAAAGAAAGCTAGGGACATGGCATCTTCAGCTTTTAAGAGCAAATTTTAGTCTAAGGACTTGCTACACAAGAAAGAAAAAGACAAGAAAATTAACACCAAGGAGTAGGAGAATCCTAAGAAACATTACAAAAAGACAGAAAATGAAACCTTGCATGAGCTTAGAAGGAACGGATTGTGTTTTACATGCAAGAAACCTTATAACCAAGCTCATAAATTTTCAACCAAGGCTAAGGCACTCCTAATTGAGTACCAATCTAATGAAGAAGGTGTATAAAAAAAACATACCAACAAGTCAATTATGAAGGAATTGAAGATGAAAAGGCATCAAAAGAGGGTGGTAAGGTGGAGGACCAAGATAGGATGCTAGATCAACTTCATAGTTTTCATGAAAATAAGTCACTACGCATTAGATTACTCCAGGGGCAGTGAATGGTGGCATTAATAGATACAGGGGCTACTCACAATTTAATCGATGAGGGCTTGGTTGCTCGTAGAGGCCTTCAAAAACAAGGGTGAGTGGTTTTCAAGTTATGGTACTAGATGGGTTCACTATCCATTGCACTAAGATGGTTCCACAATTGAGTATATAGTTTGGAAATTATGAAGTTAAATAGGATTTCTATGTTGTGAGCATTGGAGACACAGGTGTAGTCATGGGGATACAGTGGCTACGCTCTTTGGGAGAGATCACTCTTAATTTTTAGACCTTGGAGCTGAAATTCAAATCTTAAGGGAATAATGTGGTCTTGAGGGGGATGTCTAATGGAGGGCCATGTGTGGTGTTGTTCAAACGAAAGGAAAAATACATGAAAACAACCTTTAATGCATCCCTAGAGCTATCTAGTGTAACTTTGGACACTAGTATCATGTTCGGTAACATTGAAATCAATAACACACCTTTGGATGATAGTATTTTTGGAGGCACCATATATGATGCCTTAAAAATAGTAAATAATGATGATTATAGTGATGAGGACATAGGTGGTTTGGGTTTTGACTTCCATGATCAGTTGATGGAAGGAGATTCTTGTGTTGACATGTATAGTGATGAGTTGGAGAATGATTTATTCAAAGAGACAACATCACAGGAGGAGCATAGTGAAAATAGAAAACAACCTCTTAGCACATGGGATCTAGGTGTTTTGGCAACTAAGTGTGACAAGGAACATATTTGAGATGAATTTACTTTTGACTATAGTGTTGTTCAAACTTCATCTCCATTGTTGTGCAAGGATGATGGCATAGATACAATTGATCGTTTTGTTCTTGAACTTGAGAACAAATTAGACTGCACTTTGAATTTAGTTGAGCATTAGCAAGGACCTAGTAGCCTTATTGATTTGGATTCACAATAAGTTTTTGAGGATAATCATTAGTTTCTTACTGATAATCCTTTGTTTGAGGTAGATGCTAATATGGCGTATGACAATCCTCTTTTTGAGTTGGATAATGGGACTACTCCTAGCTATAGCATTGCATTGGGTAAAAATAGTATGGTTCAAGACCTAGGTGTAGTTTCCAGTCATGAAGTGTTGTTTCATGCTTGGAGTAGTGGGTCAACTTCTAGTTTTAGTATTGTTGCCCACCGTCTGGTCAACTTGCATATGACTTTGGTTTTGGATCCATAAATGAGTTGGATGGTTCCTTCAGTTCAACAGTTGACTAATTCATGGTCAAGCCTTGATGACAATGAAGATTTTATCCTAGGGTATGACTCTTCACCTACTTCTTTACTCATCTCTCCTACGTATTCAATAGGATCTCAGTTTGGTTACTGCTTCCCTTACTTTCTTTCATTGGTTTTGAGTTTGGGCATGCTTTGGGGTAGTTGGCTATGAGTATCTCCTTGGACACAATTTACCCATTAATTATTTCCACTTTGGTGAGTGATGCTCACTGCAATTACTTCATGGCGATGACATGCATTAATTCAGATAATGTCTTAATGATTGCAATGGTTTGGGGGTGTTGGTGTGTTCTGGACCTTTCCTTTGACACCTTGTGGTTGAGTGTTGATGTTATGATTGTGGTTGTGATGACAAGGGTATTACTTGGTTGGTTGATTTCAAATATTTTCTAATGGTTGACTTGCTCCATACATGGGTTATCATGAGGTGTCATGCCAAGGTTTATCTCTTATGGTTGAGCAAGGTAATTCTACTGTTGACCAAGATTGTGATTGGTAGCGAGTTTGTTGATGTAGTCTTCTTTGAGTGGTCTTAGCAGATTATATTTCATGGCATTAGCCTCATTCCTCATATGATTTTCAGTATGGGCTTTGATGATTTTTACTCTTTGAGGGACCAAGATAGGGGACTGCAGTCTGGGCAAGATGCTACTAGGGGGAGTGAGCAGATTTTATGGCATCCAACACTATAATTTCTTCAAGAAATCATTAGGGAGGGAAAACTGTAATGTCCCCTCCTAGCCTCTGAGTCATGCATATGATCTTTAGCCTATTCCAGAGTTCCTATAGGCTAAACTATTTTGGTAAGGGAACTCAATTCCAATTCATTATGTTGGGTTTTCAGAGTTCAGGTGGGCTTTCTATTTTTAGCATGGGGCCAGTCCAATGCTCACTATTTATAGTGAGCCCTTTGGCATATCTATTATCATTCTAGCTTGATTCTTTGGGGTATTTTCTATTTTTAGTGCTTACTAAAAATAGTAAGTTTATTTATGGAAAGCTGGTCCAGGTCAGGCCACTCTCAATAGTGTCATTTTAGTTGGCTTTAGGTTTTTTAAGGTAATTTTTTTTTTAATATCTTCTATCTAAAAATGAATTAAATAAAGTTACTTTATAATTTTAAGTTGAGGGTCGGAGGGGACATAAAGTGTACCTTGATGCCTAGTTGAATAACTTAAAGTTCTTTTTAAAGCATCAAAAAATGCATTTGAAGGCTAGATAAGTGGACGCCCAAATAGCCTAAGGATGAGTTAAAAATTAAAATGAAACGAAAGAAATTACAAAAGGGGTGTTGGTTTTAAGAGGAGGATTAGGGTTTTCTCAAGAGGGTCACCCTAATTATTTGTTAAGGCTTTAAAACTTCATTTTGCAGCCCCATTTGGTTATGTTGAAATGGTTAATAAGGATATGTTGTTAGTTTTACACCTGAGGTCTGAAAACAAGTGTTGAGGATGAAAACCCTTGACATTGAGGAGCTATTTTTGGTAGTCCAATATCTACCCTAGCTGGTGGAGGCATGGTTCCATCCAGGGATCACATTCTGAGCTTCATTTTTCGTGGTTTCTGACAAGTAGGATGAATATTTTTTAGTACTTTTGATGTGGGTCAGTTGGTTTTTGGTTTGTGAAAGAGTTGCTTCATTTCGGTATGGTTTGGAGTGTATTTGGTGATGACTTCTAGTGATTCCTGAGCACTTTTCCTTTGGGTCTGAATAATTTAATTTAACATAACTCTATAATGGCTATGGCTTATTTTTTGGGTATTGGGTCAATCGAAAGCTCTCTTCGAGGTGCCCTAGATTGAGCTATCATTTGAATTTATTGAAGTGAAACTGAATTTATAGAGAAAAATCACCTAGGTCAGGTTGGAACCCAGTTTGAGTACTTTCTAGAGTTTTTGACTTGATTCTTGATGATCATAAATCTTCACTTTGTGTGTCTGAAGGACGTTGGTTAATGGCGAGTTGCAGGTGTTTGGAAGACTTTCAATAGAGTTGATATATGTCTCTTTCATAGGTGTTATTTGTTGTTAAGATCATCATTTCCAGGTCTGATATTAAACCGTATAAGTCTGATTTTAGCTTGTATGCAAGGTCTAATATAATTTGTAAACTTAAAAAATTTGTCTTGTAATTTGGGCATTTTAAATCTGAAAGTAATCTTGGCAAGAACTATTTTCTATGTTTTTTTGTATGTTGTTATCTATTCACTTGGCATGTTAAAACCATGAACAATGTACATGAAATATCAAGCAAAACATTCACAAAAATTCGCAAACAATAAAAAGAAAACTCGGAAAAAATTAGGGGTCATTCATTACATTTCTAAAGAGAAGGCCATGTTTGTCAAATTGCATATGGCTAAGGCTTATGATAAGTTCAAATGGTCCTTTCGTTGCAAGGTTCTTAGTGCCTTTGTGTTTAATAAGGACTGGATTAATTGGGTGATGAGTTGTGTCATGTCAGTGTTGTACTCTGTGTTGATTAATGGTGTGCCTTCTTCTTTGTTTGGTGCTTCTAGGGGCCTTAGGCAGGGTGACCCCTTGTCTCCCTATCTTTTCATTATTATGGATGAAGGTTTGGGAATATTTCTTAAAGCCCATCTGAGTTAGGGGCTCATTCGTGGATGGTCTTGGGGTGAAGGCTTGTTTCCTCATACCCATCTTTAGTTTGTGGATGATATTGCTCTCTTGGGCATTACCAAAATCATGGAAGCATACAAATTCAGTGAGCTCTTGATATTTATCTTGTTGCTTTAGGTCAGAGGATTAATGAAGGGAAATAAACAATTTTCTTCTTCAACACTCCTTTGTTTATTCAATCTAGGCTTGCTCACGTCCTCAAATTTTAGATTGGTAACCTTCCTTTTGTGTTTTTGGGTGTTCCCCTCTCTGTGTCCCCTTTGCCAAGAGGATTTTGATAGAATTTTCTTATTAAGTTTAGGGGCTATGTCAATCACTAGAATTTTTTATGGTTGTCCTTTGTTGGGAGGATATTTCTCCTAAAGGTTGTGATTCAAGCCCTTCCTCTTTATAGATGTATGGTTTAAGTTGATCCCGATGGCTTCATTAGAGAGCTTGATGCGCTCTCTAAGAAGTTTTTTATAGTCTGGCAATTTGGATACCAAGAAGTGGAGTTTGGTTAAGTGGGACATTATATGTAGGCCTATTCGACATGGTGGCTTGGGTCTTCAACTGGCAGCTATTACTAGTTAGGCTTTGGCTGCTAAGCTTTAATGGTGTTGGTGTACTAGCCAGGATCAATGTTGGGAAAAAATCATCAAGGCTAAATATTTGAGGTGTGTTGTGAATAAGGATATTCCTAGATATGATTTGGGACACTCTCAAAAGGGGTGCGAGCTTGATCAAGCAGGGGCTAATCTAGATTTATCATAAGGGCAATTGATAGGTTGTCATTATACCTATCTATTTAGTTGAAAATTACAACTAATATCGATTGAGCAGTGTTCAAGGCTATATGCAATAGGAAGATCCCTCAACTAACTCTCTCAGATTTTCTAAGTAAATGGAACGACTGAAATAAAAATTGAATCTAAAGGCCATTAAGCTAGAAAGATTGAAATGATTAAACTAGAAAGTAGGAAAATATCAACCTAAAAAGCATCACAACTAGACTAGAAAACATTGAAATGATTAAACTAATAAGCATATAAATTTATGAAGAAGAAAAATAGGTAAAGAAACTATGAAATATTTGACTGACTATGAATTAACCAAGTTAACAGTTAATAAGAAACAATCTTTTAACTTGAAACTTGACAGAAAGGAAAGGTGCACCAGAACTTTAATTAATAGAATTGTAAAAAGACTCGACTTCACACTTTATAATTTATGAAGTATAAGTAACAAAATACTGAAAGTAAAATTACTTATCTATTGATTCCTACAATCCCTCAAATGGCCAGCTCATGGGTTCTTCTAAAGTCTAACTCAGGTCACATGAATTGATATCTCTAAAACTACTCTATCCAGTAAAATTCCATTCACAACACTTAGCAAAACAGAATAAGGGAAACCAACTTTGCTTTATTTATATTAAGATTGTAATACAAAAACATGATTCAGAGATTCATTACGATAGCATAACAATACTCTTTTGTTGTGTGTGTCCTTTTCATTTATGAAAATTACATATTTATAAAAATTATTTATCAGAATCCTAGATTTCAGGTGGCAGGAAGTGCCTTTGAAAAATTATTTCAACTATCTTAACAAACTAACAAACTAAGTTTAAACATAAGAACATTAAAGAGGCTCATAACTGATCCATAAGTCTTTTTAATAGAAAATACTAAAACAACTACAAAAGCTTCGATACATCTAATGCCCTAGAATTTTGGTGCCTAAACTTTCGGTGCCTGTCTTCAGCCTTTATGGAGTGTGCATTGAGTATTGAATGTTGAACTTCTCGTGTTGAATTCCTTTGGATGGACATGATGATCGAGAAACCTATTTACTTTTGCAAAATCTAAACTATTAAGTCAACACGGGTTAGTTAATTCCAAGTAATTCAAATAAATAAAGTTTATACAATTTTCTCAAAAAGAAAGTATTTATTAATCCTAAAGGTAGCTAATTGGCAGAGTAAAAGGGCTGGAAAAAGGTAGGAAAGGGTTTTTAGTCACTGATATCTTGGAGATTATTTTTACCTCATCATTTCCTCCCCTTCCTAAGCTTGAGCAGGTCCTCCCGCTCTTTGTTGTTGAACCTATCATGTATTTCCCCTGTTTCCATTTTGTTCTTCACGCTTGGCACTGAGATCATATACATCATCTACCTCCTTGTAAAAATCCTCGGGTTCCATTAGAAAACCCTGATGTATAGTTATCCTTTCTTTCCATCTCTCAAAATTATCATCACTTTGATCTGTATTAATATAGAAAGTGGGAGGTGGTGAAAGTATCAAAGGAGGTTTGTACCTCATACCAATCCAATCAGTCTTCAACTATGAAAGGATATTAGCTAGTGCCACAACTCTTCTGTATGACCACCTAATATTAAGAGGTGACATTATCTCCCTCTTTTTGAGATATATGGGAAGAGGGGTATACCTTTCCTTGCACCCATGCCAGGCTTTCCCTATAAGATTTTTCTCCTATTCCTAGAAATGGTCATAACACAACTGAAGATTGTTGTTATATTTAGTTTTTATAACCTCCTATAGCTTAAAATCCAAAAATTGTGCCTTAAAAGCAAAAGGTTTCCTATGCGGATGTCTCATCTTCAACCCAATAGTTTTCTCTACCTGTAGATATTCTTTTGATCTCTCCTACCAATGAATTTGATTTCTCATTGTTGAGAGAAATTATTTTAACTGGACTTCCCCAACAAAGAGATTAACATAAAAATCTATACACTCCTCTACAAGTAAATTGTGGACAAAGAATTCACACAACATATCTTGCTATTCAGGAGTTGATTCAACAAATATTTTAACAAATTATTTTTCATTAGGGTTATATGGTTAGTTATTGTAGATTTGGAGCAGCTTCCATCTCATAATTTATTCATTAAGAAGCATTTCATACAATCTAGATGGTCTTCTACAAGTTAGCAATAACTCACCAATTTGGCAAGAATCTTGTTTATCCCTGTAAACCCTATCAAATGATTCTTTTAGCAACACCAACTCCTTTTTCAATCAAGAATTATCTTTATCCATTTCTTGAAGAAAGTAACACCTTTCCATCCATTTCATGAGTAATGGAGGTATTCTTACCTGAAACCACTCTGTCACAATTGGATCAGTATGTATTTCTTTGGACTCCATGATAGGTTTAGTATCACTTTCCTATAAATCTTGCTCTAATTCCATAATTGTACTTGTAGAGGCATTCAATTCACTTTTTTTTGTTCCTCTCTTCTTCAAAAGTGGAAATTAATTGCACAAAATTGTTTGTTAATTTCTCAATCTCTTCATCTCTTTCAGAAATCTTAGACACATAATTTCTATATTTTTCATCTCCTTGTTGTATTTGAAATTGTAATTGTTCAATCATTTTGTCCCTCTATTCAACTTTCATTTTTAAGTTTACAATCTCTTGATCTCTTTTCCCTATAATTTCATTATGTGCTTCGAGTTATTCCTGTTGTTGATTTATTTGCTCTTCATTTCTTTGCAATTGACTTTTTAACTCAACAATCTCTGCATTCAATTTCTCTAATTCTATTTTTATCTGTTCAAATTCTTCATTTACAGTACTACTAGACAAAGGCAAATTGGCATTTTCTCTATCTACACTAGCTTCAGTATATGGTACATTTCCTTCATCAAGCACATCAAATGAACTAGACTCAATAATTTTATCAACAAAAGAAGAAAATTGTCTTACAGTTTCATCATCAATTTCTACATCATGGGGTGACTATTCCCCTTCTTCTCTTTTTATCTCCGAGAATGACAGAGTCTCTACTTCTACCCTTGGAGATTGATCATGTTGATGTTCACTTCCTTTGATTTCTTCACTACCAGGTGGAGTGTCAATATCCACAGTCTGATATGTTGTCCTCAATTTTCTCTTTTTAGGGGAATTTAATACATCATGAGGTGTATTTTCACTGGACTCAGCAGACAATCGTTCGCTCCTTCGAAGAGGAGGGGTTATCTAGGAGTCAATTTTAGTCTGCCTCCTCTTACGAGGAGGTTCTTCTTTAGAATGGATAACCTCCACATTTCGTTGTTCTTGAATTTTTGGAACATTAAATGATGTTTTCGGCGAATTGTCACTAGAGGTAATTGAGGCCTGGTGAAGTTCAAGAGAATTGAGGGATTTAGAGGAGGGTTCACTTGTAGACTGAACCACTTGACTTGATGACTCTCCCTTTCAAAGTGTTTTTCAGATTTCTCACTCTCAAATTTTTGTTAATTTTTTTGCCACTTTTCCTTTGGCTTCTTATGGAAATGGTGCTTACAAATTAATTGAATCGGGCCATGATGCTTCAATGGCCCAGTACCAAACTTATACCTTTCTATCATACTAACAACTGAATCACATAAGAACACGGGAAGATTAATTCTAAGAGCAAGATCTTCAATGCCATGGCGCAAATGGGTCAATAACCAAAAAGGAGGCCCTACTACAGTAGCTATTTGTCCATCACAAGTGAAGTACTTAATTATCCATGCTATGGCGGTTCGCCATGGTTCATAAATGGACATTCTTTGAAATCCCTTATTTTGTCCCCTAGTACTTATGGTTACTAGAGGTTGGGGCTCACCCTCTCTATGGAATAATCCTGCCATCTTTTGATAGGTAATTTGGGTGGTCTCAGAGAAATTAATACCCTTATTTTCCAAACTAGAGAGATGAGAAATGATCTTTGTACTCACCCGGAAATACTTTCCTTGTACCATTGTCTGCCCATCTTCAAAGTTCTCCACAAATTATTTCACTAACTACTCTGAATGTCCCTCAAAATTCTTTATGAATTCGAGCCATCCTGCATTTTCAAATAGGCTTGCAGTATTTCCCAATGCAAGCAATTTCTCTGTCGAAGTTGGCTCAAAAAATTTCTTGGCTCCCCGCATTTTTCTCTTCTTAACTTCTTTCCTCAAATTCTACATAAATCCTTCAAAAATGCTTAGTTCAAGCTTCTGAATTGCAAGAGAGAAAATATGACTTCGACACAACCGATGGAGGGAGACAATTAATTCATCTTGTTTGAGTTCTAATGTGTAATTATGGCAGTTACACATGGGAAAATGAGCAAATTCAATCATACTTCATGCAATCACTAAATGGTGCAATTTACCAAATTAGGGAAGGAGAGGACTCTGCTAATTAATTAACCTTTATTCAAAATAATTACTAACTTTAATCGAAAATGTACTTACCTTATTTCCCATTATTAACTTGAATTTCGCTTACCTTTGCTGATGTAATAGATTAGCTATACAATGGTGAGTGTGGCGGCGACATTAATTATGAGGTGAACAGAATGGCTTATTAATGACAAAAATTATTATGACGAAAAGATTGTAATAATAACTTTATTTATTATGAAAGATTTGATATGATTGAGTGAAGTGGACAAATAGTCGAGAAATAAGCATGTGTAAAATTTGGACAAATCAAAGCATCAGGAGAAGAAAATGTATTTACAAAGTTCTGAAGCATCGAAAGGAAACGCGACCCGAAAGTGAAGTGAAAAAAAAATTTGGCGCATCGGTGGAAGACACAACTAGAAGTGAGATGAAAAAAAAATTTTGGCGCATCAATGGAAGACACAACCATTGGAACACAACAATAAAATTTATAGAGCATCATCGAAAGATGCAACCAGAGCAGGAACAAAAATTTTCGGAGCATCGTCGAGAGATGCAGCCGGAGAAGCAATAAAAAAATTTGGAGCATCATCGAAAGATGCAGTCGAAGCATCAACAAAAATTTCTGGAGCGTTGTCAAAAGATGCAGTCGGAGCAACAACAAAAAGTTTTAGAGCATCATCAAAAGATGTAGCCAGAATAAAGAAGGGAAATGTTAAACTAGAGCTTGACTTTTCAAAACATCGACAAAGGATATCCCAAAATGCAGGAGCATAACGCGAGATGTCACAATTGAGTCATGCAAACTATGGAGCATAGAAACAACAAAGTCACCAAGTTCTGAAGCACCGCATCAATGATACTATAAGTTTCAAAGCACCTCAACAAGATGCACTAGAATCTACTTCCAAGGAGTAGTGAAGTCTTGCAAAAATAAAAACAAGAATTAGCCAAGTTGCAAAGATGGAAAATTCAAAAGAAATGCTTTGAAAGAAAGATTATACACATGCTTATCATATTATTATTATTTTTTAAAGTAAACCAGGCCAAAACTATATTGACTCTACAAGAGAAAAGTCAATGCATTGAATCTCCCCCTATGTTTCTACCATTTTTGTAAATTCCTCTTTATTGACCGATTTATGGTACATGTGTAGTCAATGTCCATTGACTAGGAGGGTTCGGGTATCACCATCAATGGGTTTCAACTGAACCAACCCATTTGAGAATACCTCAGAAATCTCATATGGCTCGAGCTAATGAGTTATGAGTTTGCCTTGGTGATCTTTATATTTGGAGTCAAACAACAAGGCCCAATCCCCATTATGAAACTCTCTTTATTTAATATTTTTGTCATGCCAGACCTTACGTTTCTGTTGGACTAGTTCAATTTGGTGGACAACATCCAAGAGAAGCTCATCCAATGTGCTAAGCTACAAGACCCTTTCTACTTGAGTGTGTTTAAGATCTATTCCCAACTCCATGGTTTTTTGCAATGTTTGGAGTTAAAATTCAATGGGTAAGAGGGGCTTCTTTCCAAAAACTAGCTCGTATGGACTAAAACCAGTGATTGACTTCCATGTCATGTTATAATCCTAGACAGCTTCAAGTAGTTTCCTAACCCAATCTTTTCTTCCTGATGACATAGTTTTTGTTAGAATGTTTTCGAGCTCCTTGTTGGTAACTTCCACCTGACCGTTTGCTTGAGGAAGATAGGGTGACGGTTTCTTATGACTGACCTGAAAGTCGTCGTTGAAGGCCAACAAAACCTTAGACATGAAATGAGGACCCTGGTCTGTAACGATAGTCCTAGGAGCTCCAAACCTGAGGAAAATTTTATTATAGAGGAAATCAGCCACCTGCTCCTCCCTAGCAACTCGTAGTGCTTGAACTTCTACCCACTTGGTCAAATAATCAGTGCAGACCAAAATGTACTCCTTCCCTTGTGAGGTCGGATCTATTGGACAGATAAAGTCTAATCCCCATTTTTCAAATGGTTCAAGGACTACTCAAGGTTGAAGGGGCATCCCATTGGATTTTGTTGGTCTTCCTACCCTTTGACATTCATCACAATGGAAAACATATTTCTTGACATCCTTATGCATAGAGGGCCAGTAGTACCCTACACCTAAGATCTTATGGGATGTTCTTTTTGTAGAATAATATCCTCTAGAAGGATCATCGTGGCAAGCTCTTAGAATACTAAAGGTTTCATATGCTTTAACACATTGCCGTAGAATCATATCAAGCTCACATTTGAAGAGGATCCCACCAATCCACTTGAAAGGGTCACTTTCTCTTATAATTTGTTTCTTTTATTTAGATTTGAAAGAAGGTGGTACTTTTGTAGTGGCCAAATAATTAGCAATATCTGCAAACCAAGGAGTTTTAGTAGAGATGGAAAAAAAATTCTCATCTAGGAACTCGTCCTGTACCAGAGCACATTCACCATCATCTTGCTTAATTTGGGACAAAAAATCCACAACTACATATAATTTCCCTAGTTTGTCAACAATTGTCACGTTAAACTCCTGGAGGAGAAGCAACCATCTGATTATTCTTCCATTAACTATAGGTTTATTCATAAGACATTTTATGGCCGAATGGTCTATATCTACCATTACTTTGTAACCTATAATGTAGAGTCAAAATTTCTTAATGGCATGAATCACAGCTAAGAATTCCTTCTTCGTTGTTGTGTAATTTCTTTCAATTGGAGTTAGATTCTTACTAATGAAGTATATAGCATACTTCCCTCCATTCTCATCTTCTTGTCCTAAGACTGCTCTGATGGAATCATCAGATGCATCAACATAGATATGGAATGGTAAGTTCCAGTTGGGTCCATGAAGGACAGGAGTTGAGATAAGCTTCTCCTTGATAATTTCAAATGATAAATGACACTCAGATGTCCAGATAAATTCCACATTCTTTGGAGAAGAGAAAACATAGGAGCTGCAATTTTGTTGAAGTTTTCTATAAACCTTCTATAGTATCCAACATGTCCTAAGAAACTCCTAACATCAATCTAGGTTTTTGGGGTAACCAGTTGTTGTATCACTTCAATTTTCTTTGGATCGACTTTTATTCCATCAACAAAGATGTGATGTCCCAACACAATTCCTTGTTCTACCATTATCAAGCATTTCCCATGGCTTAAGGACTAACGATGATGTCCACATCATTTAAGAACTTTATTTAGGCTTTGAAGAGCTTCATCAAAAGTTGAGTCGTAGACAGTAAAGTCATCCATATACACCTCCACTCATTCATTTACTAGCTCAGCAAATATAGCCAAGATGGCTCTCTGGAATGTTGCAGGAGCATTGTAGAGCCCAAAGGGAAGGACCCTATATGCTAATGTTCCCCATGGACATGTAAAGGTTGTTTTATCCTAGTCTTTTGTTGCAACCTGTATTTGGTTGTATCCACTGAATCCATCCAGAAATGAGAAATATTTCCTCCCAGACAAGTTATCCAAAACCTGGTCTACAAATGGTAAGGGAAAATAATCTATGTGGCTTGCCTTGTTAAGTTCCCTATAATCTATGCATATTCTCCACTTTCCATTATTTTTGGGAACCACAACCAACAGTGAAACTCACTTGATATCAGAAATGGGATAAATAAATCCCACTTGCAGGAGCTACTCAATCTCAATTTTGACAATATCTTTCAAGGTAGGGTTGAGTCTTCTTTGGGGTTGGTGAATAGGTTGAACATTCTCAGTGTAGATATGATGAGTGCACAAACTAGGTGCATTCCCCTCATATCCATGTAGTCCCAAGTGAAGGTCTTGGATCTATCTACTAGGACATCAAAGATTTTATGTTCTTCCGACTCGGTCAACCAACTATTAATGTTCAAAGTTTTTCCTGGCAGCAACATAATGGATTTAACACCCAGATGGTTTGATGCGACAGTATACATTGGTCTAGTCAAAGTGTTAAGGGGGAAGCTATGAGGTATGGCTTTATGAAGTCTAACAATATCTTCAAAGAAATTTTTTGTTCTAGAAATGATATTTGCCAAAGGACAAGGCAATCCCATGAAACTGGTACTATTGAATTCAACATTTCCTATATTGATGGGTTGTCCTAGGATTTCTTCTACATCCATCATCTCTTCATCGCTTGAATCCATGGTGAGGTTTTCCATATTATTTTATAATTCATATTCTAGCTCTTCACCATGTTGCTTGATGACTACCATGGCCAATGAAGCTATATTTTCTTGTCTGGTGGGGCCTTCTGGTTCATCAACCCACACTTTATTAAATTCAGCAAGCTTGGCGGGAGGGTATAAGAATAAATGTTTGCTATTCAAACCATGTGAAATGGTCATTCCTCCCTCCCCACAGTCAATTTTGGATGCAACTGCTGCCAGCCATGGTCTCCCTAGGATTATAGGGTAACTGTCTTTTGGTGTAAGAGACTAAATTACCTGAAAGTCCATAGGATATTCCCATCCATCGACTTTGACAAGAATATTCTCAAGAACGCCCTTTGGAATGGCTATGGCTTGATTTTCCATTTGTAAGACTGTGGTCATAGGGCATAAGTTAGTCAGCCCTAATTCTTCCATTACATCAACAGTCATTACGTTTATGGTTGCTCCCAAGTCGACTAATGCATTAGGTATCACCAGTTCATTAATTGTGACTGTTATTAGTGGACTACCTAGATCATCATATTTCATAGCAGTAGTCTTCCCAGCTAAGAAGTCACCCAGATAACCGTTTATGTGGACACTGTTTATTTTCTTTGGTTTCCTTCCTGGGGTCTTAATACACAACTACTTGATCAGTTGGTTTAGCTCTGGAATCTCCTTGATGGCTTGTAGTAAGGGAACCTCTATTTGCAACTGTTTGATTTCTTGAATCAACACAGTTTTGATGGACGAAGACATTTATGAAGCACCTCTCACAGTAGTTGGTTTAAGACACTTTGAAAAGGCACTTGAGTTTTGTTTTTGGCCAGTGAATTGATCATAGTTTCAGTTGGAGACTGACCCTACCCTTCCTGAGGTAGGTCAGAAGCTCTAGCTGAAGGTGGGGGTGTGGTTTTGTCTTGAGGATTTTTGGGGGCTAGTTCGACAGATAAGTGGGTTGTCGTCGTGGCCTCGTCAGATATTTTAACCGACTCGTCCAATATCTCAACAATAGTCGGGGGCTGAAGTGTTTTTTGTAAGAAACCAAGATCACCTGCATGCAAATGGATACCTGTCACATGCAAAATACATTCATAACAAACAAGAAGTTCTATAAACCTCAAAGTGTAAAATGCATTATGAGAATCTCTAATTATTGCAAAGAGATCAATCCTTATGAAGGAGATCAAGAAACCCTAAAAGAGAAACCCTAAATGAAACCCTAGTGTGCACAATTAATAATTAATCAATTATTAATGTGCCTAAGTTTAGCTTAAGCAACTAAAGGAATAAGTGACTTAATTAATTAACTAGTACGATATAATTAATTAAGTATATAACTTATTACTCTAACACCCCCCTTAAGACGAACTTAGGAAGAAGCTAAAACACTAGAAGAAGATGCATGCAAGCAAAGATGGGTCCCAACAACTAGGCTTGATCAGGTACCCATTTACAAATGCAAGAAAGATTTAGAGAAGGAAAACCCAGTGGGAAATACCCCCCTACAATGATATGACATGTTGCAAAGAAGCACTGGAAGAACACTGTAGAGTAACACTGGAACCAAAATCTGGCAAGCAAGGAAATATACTTTTGTCTACTACTAAAATGCATTATGAGAATCTCTAATTATTACAAAGAGATCAATCCTTATGAAGTAGATCAAGAAACCCTAAAAGGGAAACCCTAAATGAAACCCTAGTGTGCACAATTAATAATTAATCAATTATTAATGTGCCTAAGTTTAGCTTAAGCAACTAAAGGAATAAGTGACTTAATTAATTAACCAACCTATCACATGCAACAGATATTCAGAACAAATAATAACTTTTGTAAACCTCAAAGTGTAAAATGCATTATGATAATCTCTAATTATTACAAAGAGATCAATCCTTATGAAGGATATCAAGAAACCCTAAAAGGGAAACCCTAAATGAAACCCTAGTGTGCACAATTAATAATTAATCAATTATTAATGTGCCTAAGTTTAGCTTAAGCAACTAAAGGAATAAGTGACTTAATTAATTAACCAGTATGATATAATTAATTAAGTATATAACTTATTACTCTAACATTTTCCCATACCTCAATTGTAGATTCCCACAATGTATGGCATTAAGTCCATTAACATTATCCTATTCGGTAGAATACACTAGAGCATTTTGTCAGTTATTCTTTGGGTTTGGAATAGGTTGCGCTAGAAGTTGTGGTTGATTAACTTGTTCAATTTGTTGAGTATTCTGGGGAGGTGGTAATAAATTTTGTTGTTGAGTGACCCCTCTCCTAGGACCAATGTAAAACTGATTTTGTTGTTGATTCCATTGAGGGGAAGGGTAATGAGGATACCACTATTTTTTATTTTGGTTGGGCCATTAAGGGCTTCCCCATGACTAATTTTCCCATTCAAGTGGTCCCCAAGGATAGGTTCCCCAATTAGGTGTTACTTGAGGTGGAACCTTAGGCCATGGTGTTGTCCAGTGATTACTATTCTAGTTGTTATGTGGTCTCCAAGAAGGATTGGAATTTTGGTCATAAGAGAAATTGTCTCAAGTTCGTTGGTTCACAAAATTTATTTCTTCCTCACCTAGGGTTTCTCTTTTCTTAGAGTTCTTAATGGCATTCAAGAGCTCGCATTGATCAATGGGGTGGTTCTTATCACAAACCTGGCAAACAACAATTTTATCAACTTTGTCCAAAGGGCTTTCCCTTAACAGATGCTTATTCCGACATCTTGGGCAGTAAATGGATAAGGTCTCTAGATTTTGCATTTTAGCATGTATTCCATCCAACATGGTATCCAACTAAACCATAATGGCAGTCTTAAGGTTAGCTATCTCTTCATGCAATTTTCCTATTTTATTGGAACCTTTGAAAAGGGTAGACTTCTGAATCCCCCCTCGAGTACAGGAGAAGTTTCGACATAGCTTAGTGATTTGACCAAGGTCCAACTGTGACACATCCCCTTTGCCCATTAAATCCAAGCTCCTTTGAAAATCATCGTCAAGACCTTTAAGAAATATGGTCTTTAAAATCTCAACACTTATGGATTCTTTGCCACATCATTTAGATAGGAAGAGAAACCTATCTAGGTAATCTTCTAGGCTCTCGTCTTCATTATGTCTTAGTTTAAACAACTCCTCCTTCCTATCGCTCACACGGCAATAACTTTGGTACTTATCCAAAAAAATAGTTTCCATATCATCCCATGAGGCTATGGCTCCCGAGGCTAGCCCCATGAACCAGCGCATTGTTGAGTCCTTCAGAGTCAAGGGAAAAAGCTTAAGTTTCAGGTTACCATTCTTGTAGTTATAGGTTTGACACAAGACCTTAAACTCGAAGAGGAACTAGTCAAGGTCCTCAGAAGACAAACCTCAAGAGGTTGGCAAGAAAGCTGGTGAAATTTTTTTCATGGTCGTGTTGTCATCAACATCAATAGTGATGGGATAAGTAAATGTTCGTGGTGCTGGTGGAGTGTTAGCGTTGGCATATCTAAAGTTACGGTCATGGTCATAGTCACCCATATTGTTGAAGAGAATTCGTTCCTCTTCAAAAAAAATCTCAAATGGGCGAGGCTCAGGAGTTTGGAGAGGAATATGCTCCTCTTCAACTATATGTTCTCTTTCCGCAGTATACGAGAAGGTCTCAAATTGATCCTGGTCGATCAATCCATCAAAAAGTTCTTGAACTAGGATTTCTTCTTCCCCACTTGTGGTTGGTACGTCATTTGGGGGTGTTTTTGATATGAATCTTCCATGGTGGGCTCGTTTCCTGACCATACAGAAAAGGAAGCCAAAGGACTATTTTTGTTCCCAAAAGAGGTACTCAAGGTATTTCCTACTAACACTTAGAAAAATAATACTCCCTGACAATAGCTCCAAAAAAGTGATAGGTTGTCATTATACCTATCTCTTTAGTTGAAAAGTACAACAAATATCGAACGGGTAGTGTTCAAGGCTATATGCAATAGGAAGATCCCTCAACTAACTCTCTCAAATTTTCTAAGTAAATGAAACAGCTGAAATAAAACTTGAATCTAAAGGCCATTAAGGTAGAAAGCTTGAAATGATTAAACTAGAAATCAAGAAACTATCAACCTAAAAAGCATCACAAGTAGAATAGAAAACATTGAAATTATTAAACTAATAAGCGTATAAATTGATAAATAAGAATAATAGGTAAAGAAGCTATGAAACATTTGACTGACTATGAATTAAGAAACTTAACAATGAACAAGAAACAATCTTTTAACTTGAAACTTGATAGAAAGGAAAGGTGCACTGAAACTTTAATTAACAGAACTGTAAAAAGACTTGACTTCACACTTTATCATTTACGAAGTATAAGTAAAAAAAGATTGAAAGTAAAAATACTTATCTATTGATTCCTACAATCCCTCGAGTGGCCAGCTCGTGGATTCTTCTAAAGTCTAACTCGAGTCACATGAACTGATATCTCTAGAACTACTCTATCCAGTAAAATTTCATTCACAACACTTAGAAAAATAGAATAAGGTAAACCAACTTTGCTTTATTCATATTAAGAGTGTAATACAAAAGCATGATTCAGAGATTCATTACGACAACATAACGATACTCTTTTGTTGTGTGTGTCCTTTTCATTTATGAAAATTACATATTTATAAAAACTGTTTACCAGAATCCTAGATTTCAAGTGGCAGGAAGTGCCTCTGAAAATGTCTTTCAACTATCTTAACAAACTAACAAACCAAGTTTAAACATAAGAACATTAAAGAGGCTCATAATTGAGCCATAATTCTTTTAAACAGAAAATACTAAAACAACTACAAAAGCTTTGATAGATCTAATGCCCTATAATTCTGGCGCCTAAACTTTTGGCGCTTGTCTTCAACCTTTATGGAGTGTGCATTGAGTCTTGAATGTTGAACTTCGTGCATTGAATTCCTTTGGCTGGACATGATGACCAAGAAACCTGTTTACTTTTGCAATATCTAAACTATTAAGTCAACACGGGTTAGTTAATTCCAAGTAATTCAAAGAAATAAAGTTTATACAATTTTCTCAAAAAGAAAGTATTTATTAATCCTAAAGGTAGCTAATTGGCTGAGTAAAAGGGCTAGAAAAAGATAGGAAAAGATTTTTAGTCACTGATATCTTTGAGGTTATTTTTACCTCATTAGCCATGATGCTCTCTTTTGGCTTGACTCCTGGGATGGGCATCCCCCCATCTTTACCACCCATCCTCATATGTAGGATTTGGGCTTGCGTCATCAAGGTGCTAGTTGGTCGAAGGTAAGTGATTTCAAGGTTATGGAATGGTTGGGTCAGGTGGAGGTGCTCAAATGGAAAGGGCGTCACCTGTGGCCCCTTAGGGGTTCTAAGGTGGACCGTGTTGAGTTGTCTAAGATTTTGGAGGAGAGAGTTTGTAGCTCTTTGCAGTAGAGGGATTTCTTGGCTCGGGCTCTAGATCCTAAAGGGGTTTATTTGATGGGTGTTGGGTATCGTGAATTGGATAGAAGGAAGTATGGGGAGGATGAAGTCTTGTGGTGGAAACATGTGGAATAAGTTTGTGTTGCTTAATTTCACTTTTTTCCTTGGTTAGTGACTCGTAATAGGAGTCTTACTTGGGATAATCTTCTGAAGAGGGTCTTTCAGGGGCCCTCCATATGTTTCCTTTGTGGTAGTAGTGAGGAGTCTTTCTGACATCGTTTCTTTCAATTCTCCTTCGCCAGATTTATCTAGCACTTATGGTGGGCAGTGTGGAGACACTCTTGTGTGCATGCCCTATTTGTTTCTGAGCTTTGGAGGACTTCGGGGAGACCCCCACCTCTCTCTTTCCAAATGGTGTGGTATGTCGAGCCTTCATGCATTCTTTGGAAAATTTGGCTAGAGCAAAACTACAAGATTTTTCAGGATAGAAAGATGGCGGTTGCACAAGTTTGGCAATGGATTCTTGGTATGCTTCAGGAGACTATTTCAACTAAATGTGAGGCTAGATCTCCTCTAAATACAAATGAGGCTGGGCTGTTGTTGGGTTTGGGTTTGAATGGTCTTAGCTCAAGGAGGGCTTGTTCCTTTGGGAGGAGACATCTCAGCAGGAAAATTCAGAGAGAAGCTAGATGGTCTTCGCCTCTTGCTAGGATTTTGAAAATTAATGTTGATGGTTTTGCCAAGGGAAATCTAGGTTATGTTGGTGTGGGAGGTGTGGGGATAAATAGTTCTGGGGATGCCCTTTTCTTCTTTTCCAAATATCATGGCATCCAAACTAATAATCTCATGGAGGCCTTGACTATTCCTGTTGCCTTGGAAAAAGGCTTGTATGCTTGGATGGCACAAGATTATCTGTGAATCAAATTCATAGATCATGATCAATTTGTTAAATAAGTAGAGTATTGATGGGGTGAATTGGAAGTTGTCTTCGATTATGTGACAAATTCATCAACTTTGTAGTTCACTTGAGATGGTGTCCTTTGTTCACATTCCTAGGGAATGGAACAATGTGGTGGATTGCTTGTCTAAATGGGCTTCTGAGTTTAGGGGTGATTGGAGGAAGGATGACTGGGAGCAGCTTCCCAATGATTGTGTTCATAAATTGAAAATATTGATTCATGAGGACTTGTGTGGCACTATTAAAGTGGACTTGGTTGGCCTATTGGTCTTTGGTTCTTGGTGGTTGAATTGGCCTTGGTGACTTTAGCTCTTTGTATTCTTGTTGGTTGTAGTCTTGGTTTTCTCTTATTGAATAAATTTTCACCCTTTTTATTAAATATATATATATATATTCTATATTTGATATAATAATAATATTAATAATCTAATATAATATTAATAATTTAATAATAATATCATATAACATTATAATACTATTAATATTAATAGTCTTGGTTTTATCTGATTGTAGTCTGGCCTATTGGTCTTTGGTTCTTGGTGGCTGAATTGGCCTTGGTGACTTTGGCTCTTTGTATTCTTGTTGGTTGTAGTCTTGGTTTTCTTTGATTGAATAAATTTTCACCCTTTTTATTATATATATATATATATATATATATATATTCTATATTTGATAAAATAATGATATAATAATAATATTAATAATTTAATAATAATATTATATAACATTATAATACTAATAATATTAATAATATAATCATAAATCCATACTAAAAGATCAAACACAACTCGTGATCACGGATAAAGTACAACAGAGAATCAAAGTAAGAAGAAAAGGTGTACCTTATTTTTTGAAAGACCCTTTGATTTTCCTTAAGAGTCCATTGATCTTCAACACCAAATGTATAGTAATTAAATACCATCTTGGGTAACTTTTCCTTAACCACAACTTCTTAATCTTGAACTTCATGATCTCCATTATTTATCACCCAACAACCCACTTCTATTTTATCAATGCCTTCCTAAAAAAAACTAAAGAACCCCTCAACAACCACCATAATGTCATAAAATTTTACTGCAAATAACATGCATACAAGATTTGTAGCAAGTCATTACAATGGCTCCATACCAGAGAAAGTGGGATATCTATAACAATATGAAGATGGTGTGGTGCTCCTATCCAGTAATAATTGTTGTTAATCACAAGATTTTTTTCAAGTTGCCAGAAAGCTGCAATATTTAGAATTTTGTACAAGGCTTCTTTATTCAAATTTTAGCTATTCGTACAAGTTGAATGAGTAAACAAATCATCGTTTGAACTAGCCTGAGTAGACATATATTGAATCATGAAAATCTATGATTAATCACAACCAAAACAAAGAAAAATAAAAGAGAGGAGAAATGAAGGAGCTGTAGAAATGTTGGTCTAACTTCACTCATTTCAAATTAGGAGCTTATGAGTAGAAACCATTGATAAGGTCAAGTGATAATGCCTCTTCTAAGATCTAGGGACAATGGCCCTAATATGCTACCTATTGTGTTACAAAGTAAGACCAAGGGGAAGCACCCTCAACACTAGGCACAAATCAATATAAAAAATCTTTAGAACATAAGTTGATGAAATAATTTTGAAAAACAAAATTGAGATGGAATAGTAATAAAGTGGGTCTAAATATGTCCAAAGGCCACACAAGCAATATCTAGAGTAGGTTTTAGAGGAAATGTGCTAAAAAAAAATCATTTTGAAGTAAATAAAAAGATATGAGGTGCCAACACCTAATTTTCTCAAGGAGAATATAAACCATGACATTCTTAAATTTAGTCTTGCATGAGAAATTTTTCTCCAAAGCTATAAGGTACCAACAATATTTGACCTACTCAAAATATAATCTACTTAGAGGATCCAAGTGAACTCAATTTTAAGTAAAAAGTTAAAATGGACTCATCCTATTGTAATAGAAAATTTAATCCAAAGTAAAATTGATAGATCTCATGCCTTATAATTTCACCCTTTTTCATCCACCTTAATGTCATTTGATTTGATTGAGCTATAAATGAATTTTCTACCAAAAGAAACTACTGAAAAATTAATTTTAGCCTCATAATAATCTGTCACAAACCTCAACATTCTAGAATCTACAATAACAAAATATAAACCCACAAGGAAGATGAATCAGTTTGTAGTGCACAACTAACACATATTGGATCCACCTTGAAGAATAAGGAACTTGTGACCATCTAACAAAACTTAGGAGATAAATTAAGTTGTCAATTGGAAAGAATATATCTGAAAAGAAAATTACTAGTGGAACCATGATGTAGAAGATTCAAACATGAACATGGTTCTATTTACATGTTACATAAACATCTTGTTAATAGAAAAGAAAAAGGCTATTAAGTGATGCTACTATGAAAAATCCATTAATGAGTAAGGAAAATATATCCCTTTGTCTAATTAATGCTATAGTGCAATCCTAGAAGCTCCAACAAATTACTAGAA
Organism: Sequoiadendron giganteum; assembly: GCA_007115665.2. Classification (NCBI taxonomy): domain Eukaryota; kingdom Viridiplantae; phylum Streptophyta; class Pinopsida; order Cupressales; family Cupressaceae; genus Sequoiadendron; species Sequoiadendron giganteum. The sequence continues at coordinate 429,427,415 of CM021107.1, read as the reverse complement.
TCAAGTATGCCTTTCTACAAACTTGTTCAATTCGTTGAAGAAACGTCAAGTGTAGTAGTAAGTCGCAAGTCTCCAAAGGCAAGAACAAGAAGAAAGACCATAGAGACAACAAGCAACTAAAAATCTGCAGAAACAAGTTGAAATTTTGCAAATGTAGATGACCAACAAAAATCCGCAAACCAGTAAGAAGTGGAAGTCTTATAGACCGGTAGAAAGTGGAATTTCCATAAGAAGTGGAAGTTTCACAAATTGGTAGCAAGTGGAAGATCCACAAATGACTAGTTCAAACAAGAATTCTCGCTTCAGGTTCAATTGGAGGACAAAACCCCACAATGCATACAAGGTGATGTCATCATCTGAATGAAGTTATGTTCCACCGAGTTTCCAAGATGGAGGGATAGGGGGATACATTTCAAGGATGAGATTTTTTTAGGGGATTTTTGGGGGTGACAGGGGATAAAAATGGGACGACTATATACATATATATATATATAGAGAGAGAGAGAGAGAGTTCAAATTTCAGATATTCATATGAATAAGGATAACAAGGAACATTGATAAAGTTGCAAATATAATCATATTGACATATACATTATAGAATCAAAAGTACTTAGTAAAACACAACAATAGAGTTCACATGAGTGATGAGAGTCAAACAAATTACTAGTACTACAACTACTTAATTGCTTCCATAATTCATGTCAATCAGTCAATGTGCATATAATATAAAATTTTAAAAATAAAATGCCCAAAAGCTACAAGTTTGCACTACAAATGTCAAAATGACAAAGTCACAAATGTCAAAAACATAGTCATAGAAAGTATGATGGCTACCTCTAATCGGCATCTACCAACATTGCATCAAAATCAGACTCAAAGTCTAAGTCATTTCCACTATTAGTATGAGAGGCTAGCTCATCATTTTCTTGCTCACTTTCCTCTTAGCTGCAATTTATTTTGAAATGTAAAAATAAACTCAAATGGCTTTGAAAGCAAGTTTTATGTTTCATTTTAGAGTTGGGAGGGTGTGGGGTCCACTTAGAAAGAATAAAAAAATGAACATTTAAAATTTCAAACTACTTTTTTATTGCCAAAACATGTTGGAAATTAGGGATGCCATCCCCGGGATGTCCTCATTAATTGAGGACGTCCTCTACAAAAAAAAATTGGGGGACGCCCGAGAAACATCCCCAAGGCGTCCCTCGTCCCCAGAACGTCCCCAAGACAAGAACGGGGGCCAAAACCTTAGAGGACATGCCCCCGTGTACCCCTAGAATGAAGTCGTTTTATGCCATGTTGATGTTATTGTTGAAACTATTCATTTGAACTAGTTGATCATGAAACCTTTAAATGTTCAATGCACTTGGTTTTATTCTCAAAGTTCAAATGGCCATGAAAAACCTGGAGACTCCAAATGGATAGGGAAGAATCCATTGGTACTGGTTTGTGCAAGCTAAGATATTAGAACTAGTTGCAAATGGCTAGTTCAAGAAAAACTCTTTGCAAGGTTCAGTAGCAAATCAAACTTTTGCATAAGGCCAATAGCAGATCAAACATTCGCATAAGGGTAGGTTCAACATCAACCCCGAAGTCTACAACTAGTAACAGTCCAAAAACCCATGAAGCCATAATTCAACCAATTTATGCCTAATTCTCACCAAATTTGATTTGTAGATACTCATTAGGCTCCTCTACAAGGTGATGCTCTTAACTTGACCCAAATTGTCTTTGAAAATCCTTGAAGCCACAGCAAAAAAACCAATAGAAACAAAACCAAACTTAACAGGAACTTATGAATCTTTTTGGTTGATGCAAGATTTCCCTTGCACCCTAGATACTCCTGCATCAAATTCTTACAAAATATTCTTGTGCTTTTAATACTTTTCCTCTTGACAAAATACATAACAAAATTTCAACATTCTAGATATAACAAATTTTATTTCTTTGATTTCAACATTTTTCCAATATTACCATGTACCTTTTCAACACGAGTAGATTTGTTCAAGGGTTTGCATAAAATGTAACATTTATTTGACATTTCATTTACACCTTTGCAAAAATTGTTTTTATGGAAAAATTTCCAAGTAGTCAAAATTGTCTATCCTCTCTCTCACTAACAATTCTCTTACCAAACATTGTACAATGCTCATTCAAACTCAAGAATTCTTGAGAAGTGTAAATAGTGGCAGAGTCAGAACCTAAGCCTTCAATGATAGACTGCAAGATATTGCAACATATTTGACAAAGCCTGCTTACTAATAACTCACTAGTTAAAATGCTTGCAAGAGAATGGACATTATGGTGGGAGTTTGTATACAATTTCAAATCACTTGAGTTGATTGAATCTCTCGGCACATCCAAACATCTGAGATGATCAAAGTCATTAACGTGGAATGCAGATATGAAGTCATGTTGCACCTAGGGATTGCCACCTGCTAATGTTTATTCCTGAGTTTATTTTCTTTGGATCCATTATTTCCAGGGAAACCCGGGGACATGTGCCCCCCCCTCCCCCCCTCCTCCCCTTAAAATGCCCCGTCCCGGGTACGGGGGGGACGGCAGGGGGACGATAGGAGATCGTCCCTCTTTTTTCAAAAAAAATAGGAAACGTCCACGAGACGGGGGGACGTCGTTGACCAAATAGGGACGGCTGATCAGTCCTGAGGATGGCCAGGGGACGCCTGAGCCGTCCCCCAAGAGTACCCCACGTCAAAGCATGTTTTAAAAATTAAAAATATATATATATATATATATATATATATATAACAGTTTTCAATTTTTTTGTTTATGAGTTGTTCGTTTAAATTATTTTCATATATCTTTCACAATATTTGGAACACTCACAAGATAAATATTTGATGCTCTATTAGAGATATATAAAAATAACAAAAAAATATTCCAAAAGTGTGTAAACTTGAATTTATTTGCTTGCTGTTCACTAACAGGTTTTAGAGACAAAAACTTTGGATTTTGACATTTTTAAACAGTTCTTACTTCTTCACAATTGGAAATTGGCTGAATATTAAGGCAATTTGATGCCCAAAACTCCTTGAATGCAACAATTGTCCCCACATTTAACTGCTCAAATCCATATCAGACAATACACCAGCATTGAATTTACTTCCAGTAGTCCACACTCCCAGCAAACTACAATAATTCTGCCTTCAAACGCCTCAGCTATTCGTTATTGTTCTATGCCAAGTAATCAATAACCTAGGTGAAACAATCTTCATTGTAATCACAAATGTTCTCCCAATTTGTGAGCTGGAAATAACCTTATGTAATTTGATATAGGTTTATAAATTTTAAGTTGGAGCTTGTATTATGATTCATGTATGTTAATTCTGAATTTTCAATGTGTATTGAGTATTGACAAAGAATGTTGAACACAAATGTTATATGTTAAGGTTCTATAATGTATATTATGTATGCTTTATCCATGTTTTCATATGAATATTTATAATTTCCCTATATATTTTAAATTTTCCCTATATTTTATATAGCCATCCCCCGTCGTCCCTAAATTTGGCCTCAAAAATCGGAAAATTGGGGACTCGTCCCGCCGTCCCCTGCCGTCCTGGAAACTTGGGGTAACCTTGATTATTTCAAGTGGTGAAAAATTTCTAACCTCTCTTTCACTGACAGTTACCATATTGGGCAATGTATAGTGTCCATTTGAGCTTAATATTTTCTTGAGAAATGGAAATAATGTTAGACTTAAGTCACTTGAACCTTCAATGGCAGTTTGCAACATATTGCAACAAATGGGAAGAAGCCTTACTTGATATTAACAACCCAGTAGCTAAAATGCTTGCAAGAGACCGAATTACATGGCAGGAATGTGAATGGTTTGCAACATGTTGCAACAAATGGGAAGAAGCCTTACTTGATATTAACAACCCAGTAGCTAAAATGCTTGCAAGAGACCGAATTACATGGCAGGAATGTGAATGCATTTACCATTATGTGTTGTTGCTCCTTGTTTTGAGTCATTTGAGTTGATTGAACAACTCCACTCACCAAAACATTGTAGCTGATCTTAGTTATGTTGTACTTAACGACCACCATTTGCTAATGGGTAGTCCCAAATTCAAATTCTATTGATTCACTTCACTTTATAAAAGAGGTCTGGTTTCAGGGTTCAATGGTGATTTATCACATATAAGACTTGATGCTGAAAGCTTCAAAAAATGCCGACGGGAAATCCAGTGCCAATGGATGTGGATGAACTGAGAGTAGATGTAGATATAGATGTAAGAATAATGAAGATAGAATTCTTATTGAGGCATATTTATGTTGTGATGATAGGCCTGACTTCTTGCTAATTTGAACCACACTTTTCACTCTCTATGGCCAAGTACCATAGAGGTGAAGATATTACACTTGGTGGTGGAATAAATTTTTTTTTATCATGACCATCACTTGTGAGTAAATCTCTATAAAACTAAAAGATCAAGAATTCCCATATGTGAATTGAATTCAGGAATCTGTATTCTGTAAGGACTATAAGTGAAGCAGTTGCCTCTAACGAATGGTCTTCTGAAAACTTGCCTTCAAATAAGAGACAAATGATTTATTCTTTGGATGCAAAAAGCCTTGTTCTTTAAGCAACCCTATGGTGTGAAACCTACAATCCAAAATGCATGGTCTGGTAAGTATTCTTCAAAAACAATTTTGTGAAAGTCTTCACTTACCAAGTATTTGATGACAGAAAGACAACGTGGTATAGTATCAGAACAAATTCTCAAGCACAATTTTGTGAAATTTTAACCAGATAAGGGTTTGATTATATTAGGGCAATGGCTATGTTATCAGGTCATATTTAAAGGGAAAACGAAAATCTAAACCCTGTTTTGAGGTTATGAGTTCTTCTTTTCCCTGTTAATTGTTAGCTTTCTTATAGAGATTGGGAGCTTGCATGGCACATTGAGCATGCAGCTTCTGAGCAATAGCCCATCTATAAATGTTCCATGGAAGAGATACTTGTGAATACAAAGCATATCTATAACATGATGGCAATTAACGGATTAGCTACTGTGTTACTTTGAGCTTTCGGAACTGATTATGAATATGGGCTTTCATAATGCCTATCGCTTTCACTTAGCTATTTGATCCTGTTTGTTTTCTGTGCTTCTTGATGAGTTGGCAAACAACATTGCATTTCACTATACAAAACTGAAGTGGATTCTATATCTCTGTTATTTTAGGATTCAGCCATCTTGCAGGTGGCTGCTCTACCATTGAACTTCATTCCGCATGATGTGGCTGCCTGATGAAGCTACTAATGTTGTATTTAAATGTTTTACGGTTTTACCCTTTGAATAAAAGCAGATAATCGAATCATGAATTCTATTTCTAATTCTTCTTGAGTCTTGTTTTAGTTCTCTGATAATTTATTCTAAGTTAACTTGGAAGAGTCGCATTTGCAAGATTTATATACAATAATTGTAAGTGCAATTAGCGTACTTGTACTATTCAAAGATGGGTTGCCTTGCCTGAAGCTATCAAGTCAAAGTTGTGGGCGATTCAAACTTAGGAGGGTTGTGCATTATTTTTGGTATTAAGCATGTTCAACACAGAATTGTGACAATAATCTTCCACTGTTCATTTCTATGGAGAATGGGAATATGGCCACAAGGATGGAAAAGATAGATTGGCATGAGAAGGGCAATGGTCACCAGAACTCAGAATGCCAAACAGGTTTGAAAGAAGATGTTCAAACCTATATGACATACAAGATTATGCAGAGTAACAGAAATAAATTACCAAAAAAGAAAAGGGAAATTTCAGTGACCAGTATTCAAAATATTCAAACTCTGATACATCATTCTTTCATATAATATTTAGAGGCACCTGATTTCTTGAGTCTCCGTTGTCTACAACTTTAGATCCTGGGGAGAAGGGCCTCTACGCCCTAAAATGACAATTCAAAAGTTTCCAAAGCCAAAACTGCTACATGATCTAATTCTTGACAATTAGTACAACTTGTTCCAACTTCCTGATCAAATGCACCTATATTACCACACAACAATCTAGATCCCAAATCTAAATGTTCAACAAGACTTTCAAAGAATGCAGGTTGATGAGGAGCTAGAAGTGAGGTTCATTATGCATTCAGACAAGAAACAAGAGTTTATGGGGGAAAGACCAAGTTACAGTCTTCCAAAACGTTTGATGTTCAGTGGAACATTGACACTTTGAAAGGGATAACGAAGACAAGTCTAAAATGCAACACCCAAGAAACTTGATTTTTATAGCATAGATAAGATAATGTAGATGATTGTTTCCAGAATATCAAAGACAAATGTCTCTCAGATGTAATCAATTCATGATTCATAATCAGCATATTCGGGTCCATACAATAAATCATGTTATACCTTTGTCTATAAGAATTGTGGTTTGTGATTTGGACCTCATTTCTTATGTAAGAATTAGATATCTTGCTTGGACTTTGTGCCCTATCCAAACATCAGCGTCTTGTGTAGTTACCTTACACCGTAACTACAATCATGACTGAATAAGAATGTGTAGCTCATTTCCAATAATTTGCACAATGACGATGAATCTATGAATAATGGAGTAGGTGATAGGGTCTCCTATTCCTCAACAATATGTAAGGCACTGCAAGATCGATAAAGGGGAGAATGGCCAAGAGCTACGCAGGAAGTGTTACTATGCAGGACAGTTTTTGTTGCTTATTTAGATGATCCCCAAGAAGAAATATACTCATCCATGAAATGATGGCAATAATTGGTATCTCCGGCAAACAATTTCATACAAAGCGGGTTTGGAGATGAATTTAGTGGCCGAGTTGCAATCAACACACGAAAAGATTTTTATCGACCTAGAGCATGTGTTGAATTGGTACAAAAGCAATGACCAGCTCTTACCGTGGCAACAAATAATTTATGCTTCCTCCATTTTTCAAGCTCAGAGCAAATAGTTTGTTTCAGGAACAATCCCCGAATTCCCAATCCAGTGATTTTGGAGATGGGTTTGGTGGCCCAGTTGCCGTCATCACACATACACGAAATTTTCAATGGCTCAGAGCACAAGTTGACTAGCCCAAGAGTCAACAAGGCTAATTTCTCACTGTGTTAACAAATACTTTATGCTTCCTCTACCTTTGCAAGATCAGAGTAAACAGTTCGTTTCAGGAAAAATCATTGACTCCCTCATCTACCCAGCTACTCTCTCTAGCGTTGCATCTATCTCGTCCATCTGTGGATGTGATTCTTCTCCCAGAACAAACGTGTGCACCCTGTTCTTGACCTCAATCCAACTGCATCCTGGAGGTTTTTTCAATCCAGCCTCTTCCATCATTTTTCTCACCTTTGCTACATCGTACCATCTGCCAACTGCTGCATAGATATTTGACATCAGCACGTAATTGGCAGCATTTTCAGGCTCTAATTTATAAAGCTGTTTTGCAGCATATTCTCCTACTTGAATATTGGAATGCATTCTGCATGCACCAAGCAACGCTCCCCACAAACAAGCATTCGGTTGAAATGGCATGCTTTCAATGATCTTCTGGGCCTCATCCAACCGGCCGGCACGGCCAAGGAGATCAACCGTGCAGGCGTATATCTCCATACTAGGTTTGATTTGAAGATCTCTAGTCATGGAATTGAAGTATTCCAAACCTTCATCCAACAGGCCTGCATGACTGCAGGCAGACATGAGGCAAGTGAAGGTAACGAGGTTTGGTTTCATGCCTGCTTGTTGCATTTGGCGAAAAAGAGAAATAGAATCTTCACCCAGCCCATGCATACCATAGCCTGCAACCATTACAGTCCACGACACCACATCCCTTTCAGACATATTATCAAATATCAGACGTGCATACCTTATATTCCCGCATTTGCCATACATATCTATGAGAGCATTCCGCACAAGAACACCATAGACAAAATCATTTCTAATTGCGTAAGCATGAATTTCCTTGCCCTGTTTCAAGGTTGCTAATGCAGCACAAGCAGGCAGAACGCTTCCTATGGTAACTGAATCCGGTCTCCCACACCGTATTTGCATATCTCGGAAGAGTTTCAATGCTTGGCTGCTGTGTCCATTTTGGGAATAGCCTGCAATCATCGCATTCCACAAGACCAAGTGTCTATCTGTTTCAGGAGTTCTGTCAAATATCCATCGAGCACCTGCTATGTTCCCACAAGCACTATACATTGCTATAAGGGCACTGCAAACAGAAGAATGAAACTCATTCCTATTTCTGACAATATAGCCATGGATTTCCTTCCCCTTTTGCAAAGATGCAACATGTGCACAGGCAGAAAGCACATTAGAGATGGTGACCGAGTCAGATCTCACCCCTGCCTGTTGCATCTCATAAAAAAATTCTAAGGCCTTATCATGGAGTCCGTTCTGAGAATGTCCAGCAATCATGGCAGTCCATGAAATGACATTGGGTATAATGTCAGCCTGTTGTTGCATTTGACGAAAGAAACCCAATGCCTCGTGGCACTGTCCACTCTGCGCATAGCTGGTGATCATGGTATTCCAGGTGGTCACATCTGGTTCAACACCATCTTCTTTCATTAACCTAAAAATTTTGGACGCATCATCAGTGTGCCCTCTATGAGCATACCCTGCAATCAGAGTATTCCATGAAATTCTATTCCTGTCAACAATTTTGTCAAACAATTGGTGTGCTTCCTCCATTGTAGCATGTTTTGTATACATGTCCATTAGTGCATTTGCCACACAAACATTTGACACGTACCCAGTTTTAATTATGGAAGCGTGTATCTCCCTGCCGTGTTGCAGAGCCATCAGCTGAGCACAGGCCTTTACAACCTTGGGATAAACATAATGGTCAGCCTGCACACTCTCCTCTTGCATTAGCATTTGATAATAGATATCAAGCGTGTCTTCGTAATAGCCGTGTCTCACATACCCCGCAATAATCTCAGTCCAGGCAAACACATTTCTTTGCGACATTTTGTCAAACAATTGGAGTGCAGTGTCTAAACATCCATGGCTGCAATACAAGTTTACCAGTTTGGTTTGTAATATACTGTTGTCTATTCCATTCAAAATCACGCGGGCATGATATAATTTGACTTCTGTGAGAAATTTTATGTTTTGGCGATTAACTATTTCATCGTTGCACTGGAATTTTGGACTGAAAGTAGTGAAGGTGGCCTTGGCACATTGATATTGACATGAGAATTGGCACATCTTTTTAAGGATCTGTGATAGCATAATGTGGGCAGTTTAACATGGATGTAATAGAGAAATTTACAAATAAACTTGTTGAATTTGTTTACAAAATAAAATTCCCGGCCGCACCATACGACTAGAAGTTAGACCAACGTTTCTACAGCTCCTTCGTTTCTCCTCTCTTTTATTTTTCTCTGTTTTGAAGTTGTGATTAAAAAATATGATGGCGGATTTCGTTGAATGGAAACAACTGGATTGCACAGATATTAATGTCTCTACTTTTATACTAAGTATTTACAAAGTGAAGAAAAAACTAAAACGAATTGAATTTGTTTCAAATAAATTTTATGCATATGTTAATAGTTCAATTAAGCATTTGAGATGTGAAATGTGAAGATGAAAAATATTTAAAGAGGAGTGGGTGGATAGAATTTGTTGCTTTTGCTCTTTATAATTGGTAGAGAGAGAGTGAAACTCTATTGCAGGTAAGGTTTGAGAGGACATCTGGTATAATTACACATATTTGCTATAAGTCAAATCGTTAACAGTCTTGTTTGAAGAGGAGATGGTAGCAAAAACAACAAGTTACCTGATCAAAATACATAGTAGAAGAAACAAAATCAACAAAGAGTTAGAAAACAAGTAACCAGTGGGGTCATCAGATGTTTTTTTTTATTCAAGGTGGTTTTAGTTCCATTTCTTGGGTCCCATAGATTAGTTGGTCTCACAGACATAATTAAAAACTTCATTTTTATTTTCATTTTCATTTTCAAAGCTCAATCCTTTGAACAAATGCATAAAATATTGTTGTTGATGAATTTGCTACGTTTTTGCCAGTTGTATCTTCTAATAGGAATTACAAAACATAATTAAAGCGTGTGTACCTATCTCATCCACTATTCCCAAATAAACAACATTAAAATTAGTAGTTCATGGGTTCATCTCCATATCATATTTAAAAGACTCACCCAGATCTACGTCTTTGGTTTTGAATAGTTTCTTATGTATTGGAAGTGACACCTCAGATGTTGTAGAGAATTAAATGTACGAACCTCAAATAATATGATTTAGATTTAATTAAGTAATATATAAAAATAGATTTGAATAAAAGTATTCAGAAATAAAAAGTTGGAGAGAGATAAAATTGTTTAGTTTTTTATAATAAGATGGTGATTTGATTTTTGATGTTGATTTTGTTGAATTAGTGATTGGAATTTAGTTATAGATTTGGCATTAAGAATATGTGACAAAACTCTATTAAAATTTAATTTATTGTAGATAAGGTTATGTCAGGTGACTTGGTTTACAACAAGGTCAAATCATGCAACCTAGTCATACACAAGTGTGACTTGTGGAATATGTTACACTAGTATCTTTTAGCTTATTACTGAAATAGGGTTGTGTTGAAAAGTAAAGTGGGGTCTTGCTTTAAGGAAAGAGGTGAAGGCCTAAACGTCTCAATAACAAGTCCAACCCTTAGTATATTGAAATACAAGATCACAAACACACCATACAAATAATGGAAGATGTAGATGACCACAATGGCTAATGTGTGATCTATAAAGATATGACTCTAGATGCTCTCTAATTAAATGTGTCAATGGAGAATATTCGCTACTATGTAATGTTACATGATAGTGCTTCCTTCTTGTTAATGGCCTAGGAATGCTTATAAATACATATCCTTAATTAGTCAATTTGAGATTCTTAGTGAGCAAGTTGACGAGAAAATGATCAGCTCTCAAAAGGGTTGTCTTGGGAGTGAGAATATTATAATTTGAATAAGTTTGACTAAGTCACATACTACAACATAGCCCATGGAGTGAGTTGTGTCATGTGACCTAGCTCCTAGATTAGGACACATTATGCAACAAAGTCCTAGATGGGAAACAATTATGTACAAGGATTTTTCCATACCACAAGGATATATACTAGCAATTGGCTACAAGGTTCCATGATAACTACCAAATCCTATGAAAAATTTTAGGTGTGAATATAGGTAAGGATCACTTATAATTATCCCCCTCCTCCTATATAGACCAATAACCACCCAACAATGAAGACACTATGCTAACATATCACTCAAGTTTGGGAGAACCTAAGAGCTCATCTAAGGTGTAGCAACTCCCCAAGATCCCCCATCAATTATTTAGCTAAAGGAACACAAGGAAAAAAAAAATGTACAAAAGAATTACTCATGTTATGATCGTTTGGGAAAAAAATTGTGATTCACCATTTTTTAAATTGTTGAAGGATTCATCCATTTAAAGTTAGAAGCAAGATAGATGATATAAATTGAAACAATGATTTCATTAGATTATATGTAGATAGTTATGTATATCAAGCATGAAAATTGTAATGAAACAGCTTGCACAATAGAAGAATGTAATGGGAAATATGTTATAAATACTTGACAATAATATGTAATTTCAAGAGGCAACCTCCCAAACTACTTCGAGAGGGATAATTCTAATAATCTTCAATAAGAACACAATACTCAATATGATAGTAATTGCATGCATGTGAATATAATAAATGAAACAAACACCAATATCAAATCAATCAAATCTCAAATATTAAACATGCAAACCTCAAATTGAGCATATGTGAAGCTTTTCTTATTTTGGAATGTGGATGCTCAAATCATCAACATAATATTAGCACTCTCTAGATATCAAATTGATAGAAATTGGGTACAAAAATGAATTCTTGTGAAATGATGAGAAATGGGTTTGATTTATAAAATTTCAAGAGAATTAGATAAATGACTAGGATTCAATTTGGAATCTCAAATTTGATCCATGATTTAAGGGGATTTTAAAGAGATGTGGCTTGAGCATGGGAGAGTTGCACATTATTTCAAAACTTAATTAAAATAACTATTATTTATTAACTCAAATTGACTGGGGAGATAAAAAATATGATTGATGAGTTAACTAGTTGCATGGAGGAGTTAATCGAGTGCATGAGAGAATTATGAGGACTTGACTATTTTCATGGAATAGTTAATTGATTGCATGAATGAGTGAAGATTTGATTGATGAGTGGAATTAGGAGCAAGTCTAAGTGAACTGATTAGACTTGGTAGCTAACTAGGTGAGGTGGAATTAATCAATTAAATTTTTGGTGCACATGAGGTAGAAATTGATATTAAATTAATTTATTAATTGATAATTTATGGATAATTAAATAAATGATTAGATTAATATAATAAATTAATAGGTAATTAATTTATTAAATGTGTTGGTGATTTGGGTTGTAGTGTTATTGTGAAAAGAGGTATCATCAAACTAGTTAGCTTGTATCCTACTTAATAGAGTCTTATTCACATTACACTGAAGCTCACTTAGAGGTTATATAGACTTTTGTCTCATCTCATGTAGACTCACCAAGTGTCTCAACACTTGTTCATGGAGTCCTACACTTGTTTCATACTTGGAGGGGTAGTCAGAGTTTAACTCCTACCTTCTCACCTCTTCTTGTTTGCCTTTATAAGCAAGGCTAATTTATACATTTTACAACACATCACATGCTTATGAAATTTTCTCATTTTTCATAATCTCATGTGTGGATTGTTTTGTGTTTTCAAGTAGATATTGGCTGCTCTAACATGTAGACCCCAAATCCCTAAGGTCTAGTAATCTCCCAAGCATCAAGGGTGTTAAACTTGGGAAGATTACGACAATCCTACCTTCAAGTTGGGAAACTAAGGACCAATGGTTGAGATGGGTAGGGCCTCCTTCACTTTTGGCTCTAATTTACTTGAGGTGTTGGATGATTATTGAAATACTATACACTTCCTTACAAAAAATTGTACACACTACGCAATGTATCCCAATTTTGGTGTCACAATATACCTATGTGATAGTTTGGATATGTAAGGCTAAGTGCCTTATTAATAAATATTCCATATGAGTGTATGGGAATGTGTTTTGTGAGAATGCCTTAAATGTTATAGACATTCAAACATGACAGTTGGAACATAGTAACTAGATAAATTGGGGAGATATTTGAGTTGATTGGCTTAGAGTGTGTTGAGGCAGGCGTGAAGAGAAATCCAATAACAAACTGATGCCTTTATCTAGTTGAGGGAAAAAATAGTTGTGTTTATACAAAACATGTGATAATTGAAACTAAGGTGATTCATTAATCAACACACCACAAAATACTAGGTTTTATAAAATACACAAGCAAGATGGACTCTACACATACATTGAGGAAAACTAAAAATAGTTGCAAAATATTAAATGAGTCTACTTAGCAATCCATGAACATACCCTTATTTACAAGAATTTTGCAGTTGTTTGGATAGCCAATTAATCATACACATCAATAAATGGACAACATGGACATGTAGACACTCGATCAAGGTTGAATCTACCTTTAATCACTTGATCTATAATAGTCACAATTATTATTACAAATTTTGGGATGAACCCAAATCATGTGTAAAAATGGCTACTATACCTAGAGCTAGAAACTATGAACCTTATGGTTTTTTTGTGTAAGTTTTTCTCTTTGCTATGCTCCTCTCTCCAAAAATGTTATCCTTCTCCCACTGGAAAGTGTGTTTTTGAAAGAAAATATACCCATAGCAAGAAGGTTTGCATAATGTTAGGTCATAACAAATGGGAAACCCTAGCTACGACCACCAACACACAAAATCCAAGTTTCTAATACAAATCTAATCTATCTAATAGGAAATACAAATGAATATTCCTTTATCATGAGTCATACATTCACATAATATATCTTGCAAAATATTTACAAGAATTTTGCAATTGTTTGGATAGCCAATTATTACAAAATAATATTCCTTTGTCATGAGCCATACATTCACACATAAGAGCCAAGTTTCCACTAAAAAATCTTATCCTTCTCCTACCAAAAAATATGTTTTTGAAGGAAAATATACCCATAGCAAGAAGGTTTGCAAATGTTAGGTCATAGAAAATGGGAAACCCTAGCTGCAACCTCTACCAATGCACAAGAGCCAAGTTTCCACTACAAATCCAATCTATCTAATAGGAAATGTAGAAGAATACTCCTCTATCATGAGCCGTACATTCAAATTGATGATTCATGGGCTTGAGTAAACAAAATTGAGAAATCACTTGCAAAAACTATTGAAATTGTGTCTTAGAATTACTCTGTGAAATAGAAGGTTTTACAGATAATAAATGAGGTATGGGAGCCACAATTTCCCTTGAATCTATGCAAAAATTTAAAAAGGGCTATTAAGGAGTGTTCTTAGATCAAGGTAAGGGAAGTTATAATGGTGGTTGAGCGCTAATGGAAGTAGTTGAGAGCCAATGTCTTTATTATTACCTCTTGTATAAATTTGACCTCTACGAGATGTAGATCTTTGACTAGGATCAAGATGCAACATGAGAATCAGGCCCATATAAGAGATCTCATCATAATTAGATGAAAAATTTGTTAGAATTGTGAATAAACACAAGACGCGAGATCAAACAACCAACAAAGTCACCTTCCATGTAAGAGGTCTGCAAACAATAATATTCTATATCATCCACAAGAAAAAGCTATAGAATGAACCTCGGTCTTCAAGGAGATCAAGAGTTCTCAAAGGTTCTCAAAAGGTTATGATAATACAATGAGGGTTGAGTTCTATATAGGAGAAACCTTAAATGATAAAGTGATAGACCAGGACAAGTTCCAACATCATATGTAATGAGATAGAATGATCTAATAATATCTCACTTTAGTTAACATAAAAAAAAACTCCTAAGTTTAGCTTAAATGCATGAAATGAATTAGACCAATAATCAATTAAAGATTAATTAATTATTACCTAATGCATGATTACTCTACCAAGAAATAGGAATCAAATAATTTCCATATGGTAAATGCTCCATCTCACTGAAATGCATGGGTAACCAGCCACTACATCCACCTAGTGCATAAGAACAAGAGCTAGATACATAGATCACTCAAAAAATGAAACCAAGGAAGCATTAGCACCAAAAATAGAAACCCCCCCTCCAAATTTGGAAAGGGAGAGCCAAGACAAGTACACTGAAACTATGTGAAACCAAGAAGTGCATGCAAGAGAATAAAAAACATTTGAGTGTGCAACTGAAAGAGTACCTACAAATAAAAGAGTGTGCAAACTAGGGCACACACACATGCGACATGAATCACTGAGATTCAATGTTGTTGAAGAAGTGACACTCACTTGATAAAGGTGTGATGGCTAAACAAAGGCACTCACAACCCACCCATGAAATTTTATATCATAGTTTGAGTACAAAAGGTACAACAGGATGTGCAAAATTCCCAAAAAATATACACCAGAATGACACTTTATCTTAGTGTGTCTACAAAATAGAAATTACATGCAAAATATATCTACAATGCGCAAACAGGACAAAATACAAGTAATACATGTAGAATCGCCAAAAATGATTCATGTCGAGCAAATAAGAATTTTCCAAGAGCTCAAATGTCCAAGTAATTTACCAAAGTGTGAAAACAAAAAAAAAAACTGAATAAAATGTACCTAGCGAGAAATCTAGAAAATAATGCATGGATGGCTATGAAAATCTCTAGAAGACCATCCCAACGTCACTAGAACCACAAAAAATGGAGAAACAATTCAAAAGTGATGAGCTCAAGAGTGGAAACAACGCCTCTGAATTCAACATGTTGTAGAATGCACAACAACAAAAAATGATGATGAAACCCATATCACTGGAAATTTGATGGAACCATCTTTCGGAAGATATCTCATTGCCCAATTTCGATATTCGAGCGAAAAATTATGGTCATTTTCTCAATTCTACTTATTTTGCAAAACAAACAAAAAAAATTAGCCCCCATGGGGTTGGATGTTGGTCGCCCATGCAACCTTGAGGGTTTAAATTAAAAATAATTAATAGGGGCCGCCACCACCGGCTGAGTGTCGAATGATAGACCCCATCGTTTTATATTTTTAATTTATTTTTTTTGCAAATTTTTCATACAAAGTGTTATGCAGGGGCCGTATAGGCCCTAATATAAAAAAAATTGCCCCTAGAATCCTGTCACCAAAATTAGGCAAATTTTATATCAAAATTTGTTGAATCGACCTCCTAACACAACTGTGAGGTCCTTTTGTAACAAAATTCACCTAAAATTTGCTAACCTCCAAAAATTGCAAAAAAGATCAAAGGAGATTTTAGATCTGAATCCTTCATAACCCTTGTTGAAGAAAACCCTCATAAATCGAGAAGGGGTTTGTTAAATCCATGCTTTGATACCATTTTAGAATTGTGAACAAGCACAAGATGTAGGATCAAACAACAAACAAAGACACCTTCCACGTAAGAGATCTACAAACAACAATATGTTATATAATCAACAAGAAAAAGCTACAAAATAAACCTCAAAAATCTTCAAGGAGATCAAGAGTTCTCAAAGTTTCTCAAAGGTTCTCAAAAGGTTATGATAATACAATGAGGTTTGAGTGTTATATAGGAGCAACCTAAATGATAAAGGGATTAAATCATGACAAGTGTCAACATCACATGCAATGAGACAAAATGATCTAATAATAGCTCACTTCAGTTAACATAAATAACACTTAGTTAATATAACAAAGAACTCCCAAGTTTATCTTAAGTGCATGAAATGAATTATACTAATAATCAATTAAAGATTAACTAATTATTAGCTAATGCATGATCACTTTAACAAAAACTAGCCTGATATAGCTTTGGTATAATTTTGGGCCCTTATTGGATACATCCAAATGTTATTGCTATCCCTGCAAGGTCTTGTAACCCTTTGGATTTCATAAAAATTCATATGTGAGATATTGAATTTCAACAAGCTCAAGTGGGTCAAGAAACCCTCTTTGGGCTCATTAGGAACCCTAGTTCTTTTTTTTTTTTTTGTCTTTATCATGCTTATGCAAAAATTTAATCAACAACTATAATTGTACCTTTTAGATGAACAACCGTTTCACTTAGAAACATTTGCAAGAAGTATTTTCCTTCACATTTATCTTTGTGTGGAACTTAGACTTACATTAGGTTCATGCGATGTGGGGAGCTCCAAATGAATTCCATTTAAAATTGGACTAGTTCACTTCACTTTCTTTGCCTAGCATATTTGTTAATTACATTGACATTGTTTGTGGAGACTACACTCGCAAGTGAACCTATAGAAAAAACCTTTGGAACAAGACCAACCAACCTCACAATGATTCAAAATTTGGTTTAGATGAGAAATTCCAATGATGACATCAACAAGGACTATGGTGATGCTAGTAGAAGATGGAATGCATGGAAAAGGGTCGATAGTGGATATGAGAGAGAATTGAACTACACCAAACAAAATGCATTGGATGGGGAAGTTCAGATGAGAAAGCCCACAAAATTTAGTAGTGAGTCAAAATTTTGCAAGACAAAGAGAGATGTAGAAAAACCATAGGAACTAGATGTTGTAGAAAAAGGCAAGGGAACATGACATAAGCAGATGAAAAGGGAAGTTCAGACGCATGGGAAAATTCCACAAATAGAAGATGATGTCATGAGGGGAAATGTAGATGGACCCCATCCGTTCACAAAAAAATTACATAGCCACTTTTTGATACCAATTTCATTTGTGAGGAATCTATTATCAAGTGGAAATAATATGATTTACATATAAATTCCTACAAAATCATATGGGTACATGTTTTATGCAACTGCGAAGGAATCCAGCTGAACTAAACAAGAGCGGTTTAAAGGAAGGTTTATTTGACCGACACATTCTTTCAATACCAACATAACCAATTTTTCACATTTTATATCTTTTACAGAAAAACCTAACCAAACTTCACCATGCTAGAAAAGATGACTAAACTGCACTATTGAGTCTTGTAAAATTTAAGGATTTTTATGCATGCTTAATTAGGTTTGATTCATTCAAACCTTAAAACCTAATCCCTCGCATGGTGTTGTCACTTTATCTTCTATTTATGTGGTGACTTATTCAACATGTTGCTATTCTTCTAATTTATGTATTGAGGTTGTTATTGTTGTTTGATAACCGACCCTTTTGTTCTAGCAATCAACCATACCTCTAAATATTGTGTATTAAAAATCACTTAATTTATTTCTATATGCACCCATTTAGTGGTCCCCACTTGGTTCCTACTAGCATCCACATGTATGAATATTATTAGAGCACACATTTATCTCACAACATATCTTATTTTTTGAATCCTTCAAAGTTACACTATGCGCTAAGTGGCCACATGTATCCTACTGTGTGCTAGCATTTTTGTCTTTTGTATGTTCATATGTTCTCAAAATGATGAGGAGTCATTATCTAGTTGGTAGTGCATCAATTATTTATAATGAAGGTTGTAAAAGGCTAATCTTGTTGAATTTAGGTTATTGTGCTCATTCGCTGCATGTCTTGTTGTGTGTTTCATTTCTATTCGTATCAAATTATTTTACTAGTTTTGATACAAAAAATTGCACATTGAATTATTCTATGTAGCAGAAAATATGATGGCATATTGCTTTGCAAAAATATAATGTGCATTTGGAGCTTGTGGTCAAGTGGATTTATGGGAAAGTGTTTTTGAACCAAACAAGTGTGTTAATTAAAAGGGTTCAACTCAATAAGCAACCTCTACACAAAGGACATCATTTACAGGTGGCAAAATTTAATTTGAGCATATTTTCTTGGCTTAGCGCAATTTATCAAAAGGTGAAAAACTTGAAGTTACACTTAGCATGGGTCTGGTCAAAGGATTCAATCAATGATAAATGCAAATAGAGATGACGATCCACACATGTCCTATTGTTATTGTACCACATATATTGTATATCATGCAATTTCTAAAATTAAGTGTGACATAGAGTTGCATGTATGCATCTTGTTGACATGTGTCACCCTTGTGGAAAGGAAAAGAGAGATTGGGGACTCCATTTGAAGACCCAACGATGAATTTGGAGCCATCCCTATGACTTGGATACAAATTTATAGGTGGTTTCAATTCCTATTAAAGCACTTGCATCCTTCACAACGCGACTTGGCCAATGAATTTTCAAATAGATTTATGCTAAGGTAAAGTTGTTCGATGATCATCGATCATGAAGGATCCCACCAAGATCAATGATTTATATTTAAAATTGAGAATGACTAATGAGAACATGCAAATTTCACTCATTTGATCCATAAATGTAGAGGTGATGAATTTCTATTGCACCAATGATATGCACAACATGGTTTCATTCAATTATTTATTAGTTCTCATCAAGGAACTATAGTGGAGGCTTGAAATGGTAAACAATGATTAATCCATACTGTGATGGCCAATTAAAATTTAGTATTTAAAGATTTATTTAATGTTTTCTAGTCTGGTCAGTGAAGATGCACATTTTTTAAGTTCAAATATTCAATAATTTTTTTGGCACTCTAAGATTGGTGCTCTACAGATTGTCAGAGGCTCTATGGGTATTCCTAGGTAGTATACCATGTAAATTTCAAGGCTATTATAGATTGTCAAGGATTTTTGAAGACAAGAATCCTGCATGTGAATAGTAGGTGGAAGAAAACAAGTACACAAATTTTATGCCTGTATTTTTCTCATGGGAAGGTGCAAAGAGATGGGGAGCCAAAAAGTGGCCCAAATTTTTGAATTTTAAAAAAAAATCCACAATGCGAGCACGTTATAACATGCTCATATTATGGCTTGGAGTGACCAAGCCTCAAGCTAGACCACTACGAGGCTAAAATGTGCTTGTGTTATAACATGAGTGCATTTTAGTCTGTTAAAATAAAAAAGGCAACATTGCTCATTTTATTTTATGTTGCTCCCAAATCCCTCTGTGGCCCGCAAACCCTCAAAAACATGATCGTGTTCCAAGAATGGTCAAACCGCTTTGAATCTTCATCAAATCTTCACCAAAATTCCCCCATGATGTCAGGGAGGTCAAAGGAGTGATTTTTTATTGTTTTTTCTGTGGATTTGTTATTAGATAGGTAGATTTAATATATTTTTCGATGTAAATTTATTTAATTTTTAGGAATGATAATGCACCTCCAAATCTTCATCAAATTCCTCTTCAAAATCATAATCATCCTCAACCTAAAATCCCTACCGAAGAACAAGCCCAACAAACATCTCCAACAATTCCTCAATATGCTCTAAGAACTCAAGAAAATTTAATGGGGAAAATTTAAAAAAATAAAAACAAAATTGAGGATATAATTGCAAGGTTGAAAGATCCTGCAAGCTCAACCTCACATAGAACCATGCTTGCTCAATCAATTGAATTGATGTTATCAAATGCAGATTTAATTAGCAAGAAAATAACTAGTTGGTTGGATAAGAGAATACAGTATAGAAAATTTTATGTAGATAGATTATCTTATAAACAAGTGAAAGATCAAAAAACTACAAAATTTGACTTGTGTTCCCTATTCAAAAACCCTAGAACGAATGAATCTTGACACCCTTCAAGCAAGAGGTTCCTTATCCATTGGTGCAACCACCAAGGGATAAATAACCATTTTTGGCAGAGGTGGTGAATGATTTTTTACCATCCTCCATGCAACAACAATGAGGTGTCACAATATTTTTTGAGGAAACTCTACTATGAGTT